>CALYLW010001236.1:0-279138 GCA_944989445.1 Ampullaceana balthica | reverse complement strand
GCCCTGAGGTATCTCTTCTCAGTGTAGCCCTGAGGTATCTCTTCTCAGTGTAGCCCTGAGGTATCTTTTCTCAGTGTTACCCGTAAGGTATCTATTCTCAGTGTAGTCCTGATGTATCTCTTCTGAATATAGTCCTGTGGAATCGCTTCTCAGTGTAATCCTGAGGTATCTCTTCTCAATATATCCCTGAGGTATCTCTTCTCAGTGTAGCCCTGAGGTATCTCTTCTCAGTGTAGCCCTGACTTATCTCTTCTCAGTGTAGCTCTGACGTATCTCTTCTGAATATAGTCCTGAGGTATCTCTTGTCAGTGTAATCCTGAGGTATCTCTTGTCAGTGTAATCCTGAGGTATCTCTTCTCAATATATCCCTGCGGTATCTTTTCTCTGAGTAGCCCTGAGGTATCTCTTCTCAGTTTAGTCCTGATGTATCACTTCTCAATATATCCCTGAGGTATAACCCATCTAAGTGTAGCCCTGAGATATCTGTTCTCAATATATCCCCGAGGTATCTCTTCTCAATATAGTCCTGAGGTATCTCTTCTCAGTGTAGCTCTGAGGTATCTCTTCTTAGTGTAGCCCTGAGGTATCTCTTCTGAATATAGTCCTGAGGTATTTCTTCTCAGTGTAATCCTGAGGTATCTCTTCTCAATATATGCCCTGAGGTATCTCTTCTCAGTGTAGCCCTGGGGTATCTCTTCTCAGTGTTACACTGAGCTATCTCTTCTCAGTGTAGCCCTGAGTTATCTTTTCTCAATATAGCCCTGACGTATCTCTTCTCAGTGTAGCCCTGAGGTATCTCTTCTCAATATAGTCCTGAGGTATCTGTTCTTAAAATAGCCCTGAGTTATCTCTTCTCAGTATAGTCCTGAATTATCTCTACTCATTGTAATCCTGAGGTATTCTCTTCTCAGTGTAGCCCTGATGTATCTCTTCTCAGTGTAGCCCTGAGATTCTCTTCTCAATATAGCCCTGAGGTATATCTTCTCAGTATAGTCCTGAGGTATATCTTCTTAGTATAGCCCTGAGGTATCTCTTCTCAGTGTAGCCCTGAGGTATATCTTCTCAATATAGCCCTGAGGTATATCTTCTCAGTAAAGCCCTGAGGTATCTCTTCACAGTGTAGCCCTGAGGTATATCTTCTCAATATAGCCCTGAGATATCTCTTCTCAATATAGCCCTGATGTATCTCTTCTCAGTGTAGCCCAGAGGTATATCTTCTCAATATAGCCATGAGGTATATCTTCTCAATATAGCCCTGAGGTATCTCTTCTCAATATAGCCCTGAGTTATATCTTCTCAGTGTAGCCCTGAGTTATCTCTTCTCAGTATAGCCCTGAGGTATCTCTTCTCAGTATAACCCTGAGGTATATCTTCTCGGTGTAGCCCTTAGTTATCTCTTCTGAATTTAGCCCTGAGGTATCTCTTCTCAGTATAGCCCTGAGGTATCTCTTCTCAATATTGTCCTAAAGTATATCTTCTCAAAATAGCTCTGTGGTATCTCTTCTCAATATTGTCCTGAGGTATATCTTCTCAATATAGCCCTGAGTATATCTTCTCAAAATAGCTCTGAGTTATCTCTTCTCATTGTAATCCTGAGGTATTCTCTTCTCAGTGTAGCCCTGAGGTATCCTCAATATAGCCCTGATGTATCTCTTCTTAGTGGACCCTGAGGTATATCTTCTCAGTGTAGCACTAAGATATCTCTTCTCGGTTAGCCCGGAGGTATATCTTCTCAGTGTAGCCCTGAGTTATCTCCTCTCGGTGTAGTCCTGAGATATCTCTTTTCAGTATAGCCCTGAGGTATCTCTTCTCAGTGTAGCCCTGAGGTATCTCTTCTCAGTGTAGCCCTCATGTAGCCCTGAGGTATCTCTTCTCAGTATAGCCCTGAGTTATCTCTTCTCAGTATAGCCCTGAGGTATATCTTCTCAGTATAGTCCTGAGGTATATCTTCTCAGTGTAGCCCTGAGTTATCTCTTCTCGGTGTAGCCCTGAGTTATCTCTTCTCGGTGTAGCTCTGAGTTATCTCTTCTCTGTATAGCCCTGAGGTATATCTTCTCAGTATAACCCTGAGGTATATCTTCTCAGTATAGCCTTGAGGTATCTCTTCTGAATATAGCCCTGAGGTATATCTTCTCAGTGTAGCGCTGGGGTATATATTCTCAGTGTAGCCCTGAGGTATCTCTTCTCAGTGTAGCCCTGAGGGTATATCTTCTAAGTGTAGCCCTTAGGTATCTCTTCTTAATATAGCCCTGAGTTATCTCTTCTCAGTGTAGCCCTGAGTTATCTCTTCTCAGTGTAGCCCTGAGTTATCTCTTCTCATTATAACCCTGGGGTATCTCTTCTCAGTGTAGCCCTGAGGTATCTCTTCTCAATATAGTCCTGAGGTATATCTTCTCAATATAGCCCTGAGGTATCTGTTATCAAAATAACCCTGAGTTCTCTTCTCAGTGTAGCCCCGAGTTATCTCTCCTCAGTGTAGCCCTGAGTTATCTCTTCTCATTATAACCCTGAGGTATCTCTTCTCAGTGTAGCCCTGAGGTATCTCTTCTCAATATTGTCCTGAGGTATATCTTCTCAATATAGCCCTGAGGTATCTCTTCTCAATATTGTCCCTGAGGTATATCTTCTCAATATAGCCCTGAGATATATCTTCTCAAATAGCCCTGCGTTATCTCTTCTCAGTATAGTCCCTGAGTATCTCTTCTCATTGTAAGCCTGAGGTATTCTCTTCTCAGTGTAGCCCTGAGGTATCCTCAATATAGCCCTGAGGTATCTCTTCTCAATATAGCCCTGAGGTATCTCCTCTCAGTATAGCCCTGAGGTATATCTTCTCAGTATAGCCCTGAGGTATATCTTCTCAATATAGCCCTGAGGTATATCTTCTCAATATAGCCCTGAGGTTATCTCTTCTCAATTTAGCCCTGAGGTATCTCTTCTCAAATATAGCCCTGAGGTATCTCTTCTCAGTGTAGCCCTGAGGTATATCTTCTCAATATAGCCCTGAGGTATCTCTTCTCAATATATCCCTTAGGTATCTCTTCTCAGTGTATTCCTGAGGTATATCTTCTCAGGGTAATCCTGAGGTATATCTTCTCAGTGTAGCCCTGAGGTATTTCTTCTTAGTGTAGTCCGGAGGTATATCTTCTCAGTATAGCCCTGAGGTATATCTTCTCAGTATAGCCCTGAGGTATCTCTTCTCAATATAGCCCTGAGCTATATTATCTCAATATAGCTCTGAGGTATATTTTCTCAATATAGCCCTGAGGTATATCTTCTCAATATAGCCCTGAGGTATATCTTATCAGTATAGCCCTGAGGTATCTCTTCTCAATATAGCCTTGAGGTATATCTTCTCAGTGTATCCCTGAGGTATATCTTCTCAATATAGCCCTGAGGTATCTCTTCTCAATATAGCCCTGAGGTATCTCTTCTCAATATAGCCCTGAGGTGAAACTTCTCAATATAGCCCTGAGGTATATCTTCTCAATATAGCCCTGAGGTATATCTTCTCAGTATAGCCCTGAGGTATCTCTTCTCAATATAGCCCTGAGATATCTCTTCTCAATATAGCCCTGAGGTATCTCTTCTCAGTATAGCCCTGAGGTATCTCTTCTCAATAGAGGTATTTCTTCTCAGTATATCCCTGAGGTATATCTTCTCAATATAGCCCTGAGGTATCTCTTCTCAATATAGCCATGAGATATCTCTTCTCAATATAGCCCTTAGGTATATCTTCTCAGTATAGCCCTGATGTATCTCTTCTCAATATATCCCTGAGATATCTCTTCTCAGTATAGCCCTGAGGTATCTCTTCTCAATATAACCATGAGGTATCTCTTCTCAGTGTAGCCCTGAGGTATCTCTTCTCAATATAGCCCTGAGATATATCTTCTCAAAATACCCTGAGTTATCTCTTCTCAGTATAGTCCTGAATTATCTTTCTCATTGTAATCCTGAGGTATCTCTTCTCATTGTAATCCCTGAGGTATTCACTTCTCAGTGTAGCTCTTAGGTATCTCTTCTGAATATAGTCCTGAGGTATCTCTTCTCAGTGTATCCTGAGGTATCTCTTCTCAATGTATCCCTGAGGTATCTCTTCTCAGTGTAGCCCTGAGGTATCTCTTCTCAATATAGTCCTGAGGTATCTGTTCTTAAAATAGCCCTGAGTTATCTCTTCTCAGTATAGTCCTGAATTATCTCTACTCATTGTAATCCTGAGGTATTCTCTTCTCAGTGTAGCCCTGATGTATCTCTTCTCAGTGAAGCCCTGAGATTCTCTTCTCAATATAGCCCTGAGGTATATCTTCTCAGTATAGTCCTGAGGTATATCTTCTTAGTATAGCCCTGAGGTATCTCTTCTCAGTGTAGCCCTGAGGTATATCTTCTCAGTAAAGCCCTGAGGTATCTCTTCACAGTTTAGCCCTGAGGTATATCTTCTTAATATAGCCCTGAGATATCTCTTCTCAATATAGCCCTGATGTATCTCTTCTCAGTGTAGCCCAGAGGTATATCTTCTCAATATAGCCATGAGGTATATCTTCTCAATATAGCCCTGAGGTATCTCTTCTCAATATAGCCCTGAGTTATATCTTCTCAGTGTAGCCCTGAGTTATCTCTTCTCAGTATAGCCCTGAGGTATCTCTTCTCAGTATAACCCTGAGGTATATCTTCTCGGTGTAGCCCTTAGTTATCTCTTCTGAATTTAGCCCTGAGGTATCTCTTCTCAGTATAGCCCTGAGGTATCTCTTCTCAATATTGTCCTAAAGTATATCTTCTCAAAATAGCTCTGTGGTATCTCTTCTCAATATAGTCCTGAGGTATATCTTCTCAATATAGCCCTGAGTTATATCTTCTCATTGTAATCCTGAGGTATTCTCTTCTCAGTGTAGCCCTGAGGTATCCTCAATATAGCCCTGATGTATATCTTTTCAGTATAGCCCTGAGGTATCTCTTCTTAGTGGACTCCTGAGGTATATCTTCTCAGTGTAGCCCTAAGTTATCTCTTCTCAGTGTAGTCCTGAGATATCTCTTTTCAGTATAGCCCTGAGGTATCTCTTCTCAGTGTAGCCCTGAGGTATCTCTTCTCAGTGTAGCCCTGAGGTATCTCTTCTCAGTATAGCCCTGAGTTATCTCTTCTCAGTATAGCCCTGAGGTATATCTTCTCAGTATAGTCCCTGAGGTATATCTTCTCAGTGTAGCCCTGAGATATCTCTTCTCGGTGTAGCCCTGAGTTATCTCTTCTCGGTGTAGCTCTGAGTTATCTCTTCTCTGTATAGCCCTGAGGTATATCTTCTCAGGATAACCCTGAGGTATATCTTCTCAGTATAGCCTGAGGTATCTCTTCTCATATAGCCCTGAGGTATATCTTCTCAGTGTAGCGCTGAGGTATCTCTTCTCAGTGTAGCCCTGAGGTATCTCTTCTCAGTGTAGCCCTGAGGTATCTCTTCTCAATATAGCCCTGAGGTATCTCTTCTCAGTGTAGCCCTGAGGTATATCTTCTCAATATAGCCCTGAGGTATCTCTTCTCAGTGTAGTCCCTGAGGTATCTCTTCTCAGTATAGACCCTGAGGTATCTCTTCTCAATATAGTCCCTGAGGTATATCTTCTCAGTATAGCCCTGAGGTATCTCTTCTCAATATAGCCCTGAGGTATCTCTTCTCAATACAGCCCTGAGATATCTCTTCTCATTACAGCCCTGAGATATCTCTTCTCAAAATAGCCCTGAGGTATCTCTTCTCAATATAGCCCTGAGGATATCTTCTCAATATAGCCCTGAGGTATCTCTTCTCAATATAGCCCTGAGGTATCTCTTCTCAATATAGCCCTGAGGTATATCTTCTCAGTATAGCCCTGAGGTATATCTTCTCAGTGTAGCCCTGAGTTATCTCTTCTCAATATAGCCCTGAGGTATATCTTCTCAGTATAGCCCTGAGGTATCTCTTCTCAATATAGCCCTGAGGTATATCTTCTCAATATAGCCCTGAGGTATATCTTCTCAGTATAGCCCTGAGGTATCTCTTCTCAGTATAGCCCTGAGGTATATCTTCTCAATATAGCCCTGAGGTATATCTTCTAAGTATAACCCTGACGTATATCTTCTCAGTGTAGTCCTGAGGTATCTCTTCTCAATATAGCCCTGAGGTATCTCTTCTCGGTGTAGCCCTGAGGTATCTCTTCTCAATATAGCCCTGAGGTATATCTTCTCAGTATAGCCCTGAGGTATCTCTTCTCAGTGTAGCCCTGAGGTATATCTTCTCAATATAGCCCTGAGGTATCTCTTCTCAATATAGCCCTGAGGTATATCTTCTCAGTATAGCCATGAGGAATATCTTCTCAATATAGCCCTGAGGTATATCTTTTCAATATAGTCTTGAGGTATATCTTCTCAATATAGCCCTGATGTATATCTTCTCAATGTAGTCCTGAGGTATATCTTCTCAGTGTAGTCCTGAGGTATCTCTTCTCAATATAGCCCTAAGGTACCTCTTCTCAATATAGCCCTGAGGTATCTCTTCTCAATATATCCCAGAGGTATATCTTCTCAGTATAGCCCTGATGTATCTCTTCTCAGTGTAGCCCTGAGGTATCACTTCTCAGTATAGCCCTGAGGTATCTCTTCTCAATATAGCCCTGAGATATCTCTTCTCAGTGTAGTCCTGAGGTATATCTTCTTAATATAGCCCTGAGGTATATCTTCTCAGTGTAGTCCTGAGGTATCTCTTCTCAATATAGCCCTGAGGTACCTCTTCTCAATATAGCCCTGAGGTATCTCTTCTCAATATATCCCAGAGGTATATCTTCTCAGTATAGCCCTGAGGTATCTCTTCTCAGTGTAGCCCTGAGGTATCACTTCTCAGAATAGCCCTGAGGTATCTCTTCTCAATATAGCCCTGAGATATTTCTTCTCAGTGTAGTCCTGAGGTATATCTTCTTAATATAGCCCTGAGGTATCTCTTCTCAGTTTTGCCCTGAGGTATCTCTTCTCAATATATCCCAGAGGTATATCTTCTCAGTATAGCCCTGAGGTATCTCTTCTCAGTGTAGCCCTGATGTATCTCTTCTCAGTATAGCCCTGAGGTATCTCTTCTCAATATAGCCCTGAGATATCTCTTCTCAGTGTAGTCCTGAGGTATATCTTCTCAATATAGCCCTGAGTTATCTCTTCTCAGTGTAGTCCTGAGGTATCTCTTCTCAGTATAGCCCTGAGGTATATCTTCTCAATATAGCCCTGAGGTATATCTTCTCAATATAGCCCTGAGGTATCTCTTCTCAGTATAGCCCTGAAGTATCTCTTCTCAGTATAACCCTGAGTTATCTCTTCTCAGTGTAATCCTGAGGTATCTCTTCTCAATATATCCCTGAGGTATCTCTTCTCAGTGTAGCCCTGAGGTATCTCTTCTGAATATAGTCCTTAGGTATCTCTTCTCAGTGTAGTCCTGAGGTATCTCTTCTCAGTGTAGTCCTGAGGTATTTCTTCTCAATATAGCCCTGAGGTACCTCTTCTCAATATAGCCCTGAGGTATCTCTTCTCAATATATCCCAGAGGTATATCTTCTCAGTATAGCCCTGAGGTATCTCTTCTCAGTGTAGCCCTGAGGTATCACTTCTCAGTATAGCCCTGAGGTATCTCTTCTCAATATAGCCCTGAGATATCTCTTCTCAGTGTAGTCCTGAGGTATATCTTCTCAATATAGCCCTTAGGTATCTCTTCTCAGTGTAGCCCTGATGTATCTCTTCTCATTGTAGCCCTGAGGTATCTCTTCTCAGTATAGCCCTGAAGTATCTCTTCTCAGTATAGCCCTGACACCTCATCTGTTACATTCCCCGGCACCTCATCTGTTACATTCCCCGGCACCTCATCTGTTACATTTCCCGGCACCTCATCTGTTACATCTCCCGTCACCTCATCTGTTACATTCCCCGGCACCTCATCTGTTACATTCCCCGGCATCTCATCTGTACATTCCCCGGCACCTCATCTGTTACATTCCCCGGCACCTCATCTGTTACATTCCCCGGCACCTCATCTGTTCCATTCTCCGGCACCTCAGCTGTTACATTTTCCGGCACCTCATCTGTTTCATTCCCCGGCACCTCATCTGTTACATTCCCCGATACCTCATCTGTTACATTCCCCGGCACCTCATCTATTACAATCCCCGGCACCTCATCTGTTACATTCTCTGGCACCTCATCTGTTTCATTCCCCGGCACCTCATCTGTTTCATTCCCCGGCACCTCATTTGTTTCATTCCCCGGCACCTCATTTGTTTCATTCTCCGTCACCTCATCTGTTTCATTCCCCGGCACCTCTTTGTTTCATTCCCCGGCACCTCATCTGTTACATTCCCCGGCACCTCATCTGTTTCATTCTCCGGCACCTCATCTGTTTCATTCCCCAGCACCTCATCTGTTACATTCCCCGGCACCTCATCTGTTACATTCCCCGGCACCTCATCTGTTACATTCCCCGGCACCTCATCTGTTACATTCCCCGGCACCTCATCTGTTACATTCCCCGGCACCTCATCTGTTTCATTCTTCGGCACCTCATCTGTTTCATTCTCCGGCACCTCATCTGTTTCATTCCCCGGCACCTTATCTGTTCCATTCCCCGGCACCTCATCTGTTTCATTCCCCGGCACCTCATTTATTTTATTCTCCGTCACCTCATCTGTTTCATTCTCCGGCACCTCATTTGTTTCATTCCCCGGCACCTCATCTGTTTCATTCCCCGGCACCTCATCTGTTTTCATTCCCCGGCACCTCATCTGTTTCATTCCCCGGCACCTGCTCATCTGCTCTACTCCCTCCTCCCCCCTTCACTCCACTCGAACTTGGCCTTACGAAGACAACAAACGTTAGACTGGCTTATTTCCCATAAATCACCGCTATCGATCGCTGGGTAACAAGAAGCGACTTCCATTTAGTCATTTCAATGCCTTGGTCATCCTGCGAGACATGGCTTCTCAAACTAGTTGATTAACATGCCTTGGTCATCCTGCGAGACAGGGCTTCTCAAACTAGTTTATTAACATTCCTTGGTCATCCTGCGAGACAGGGCTTCTCAAACTAGTTGATTAACATTCCTTGGTCATCCTGCGAGACAGGGCTTCTCAAACTAGTTGATTAACATGCCTTGGTCATCCTGCGAGACAGGGCTTCTCAAACTAGTAGATTAACATGCCTTGGTCATCCTGCGAGACAGGGCTTCTCAAACTAGTTGATTAACATGCCTTGGTCATCCTGCGAGACAAGGCTTCTCAAACTAGTTGATTAACATTCCTTGGTCATCCTGCGAGACAGGGCTTCTCAAACTAGTTGATTAACATGCCTTGGTCATCCTGCGAGACAGGGCTTCTCAAACTAGTTGATTAACATGCCTTGGTCATCCTGCGAGACAGGGCCTCTCAAACTAGTAGATTAACATTCCTTGGTCATCCTGCGAGACAGGGCTTCTCAAACTAGTTGATTAACATGCCTTGGTCATCCTGCGAGACAAGGGCCTCTCAAACTAGTAGATTAACATGCCTTGGTCATCCTGCGAGACAGGGCTTCTCAAACTAGTTGATTAACATGCCTTGGTCATCCTGCGAGACAGGGCCTCTCAAACTAGTTGATTAACATTCCTTGGTCATGTTGCGAGACAGGGCTTCTCACACTAGTTGATTAACATGCCTTGGTCATCCTGCGAGACAGGGCTTCTCAAACTAGTTGATTAACATGCCTTGGTCATCCTGCGAGACAGGGCCTCTCAAACTAGTAGATTAACATTCCTTGGTCATCCTGCGAGACAGGGCTTCTCAAACTAGTTGATTAACATGCCTTGGTCATCCTGCGAGACAAGGCCTCTCAAACTAGTAGATTAACATGCCTTGGTCATCCTGCGAGACAGGGCTTCTCAAACTAGTTGATTAACATGCCTTGGTCATCCTGCGAGACAGGGCCTCTCAAACTAGTTGATTAACATTCCTTGGTCATCCTGCGAGACAGGGCCTCTCAAACTAGTTGATTAACATGCCTTGGACATCCTGCGAGACAGGGCCTCTCAAACTAGTTGATTAACATGCCTTGAACATCCTGCGAGACAGGGCTTCTCAAACTAGTTAACATGCCTTGGACATCCTGCGAGACAGGGCCTCTCAAACTAGTTGATTAACATGCCTTGGACATCCTGCGAGACAGGGCTTCTCAAACTAGTTGATTAACATGCCTTGGTCATCCTGCGAGACAGGGCTTCTCAAACTAGTTGATTAACATGCCTTGGTCATCCTGCGAGACAAGGCTTCTCAAACTAGTTGATTAACATTCCTTGGTCATGTTGCGAGACAGGGCTTCTCACACTAGTTGATTAACATGCCTTGGTCATCCTGCGAGACAGGGCTTCTCAAAAATTGACTAATTTAGACCGTCGCCTGCTTTTTCTTAGCCATTTTGTGTCAAACGAAACTGGGGTTAAAGCTTCAGTCTAATACAATTTCTGCCTTATGGTTCTATACATTTTAAACGAAAAGCAGCACTAGGATTAATATTTAGACTATACGAAAAGCAGCACTAGGATTAATATTTAGACTATACGAAAAGCAGCACTGGGATTAATATTTTGACTATACGAAAAGCAGCACTGGGATTAATATTTAGACTATACGAAAAGCAGCACTAGGATTAATATTTAGACTATACGAAAAGCAGCACTAGGATTAATATTTAGACTATACGAAAAGCAGCACTAGGATTAATATTTAGACTATACGAAAAGCAGCACTAGGATTAATATTTAGACTATACGAAAAGCAGCACTAGGATTAATATTTAGACTATACGAAAAGCAGCACTAGGATTAATATTTAGACTATACGAAAAGCAGCACTAGGATTAATATTTAGACTATACGAAAAGCAGCACTAGGATTAATATTTAGACTATACGAAAAGCAGCACCAGGATTAATATTTAGACTATACGAAAAGCAGCACTAGGATTAATATTTAGACTATACGAAAAGCAGCACTAGGATTAATATTTAGACTATACGAAAAGCAGCACTAGGATTAATATTTAGACTATACGAAAAGCAGCACCAGGATTAATATTTAGACTATACGAAAAGCAGCACTAGGATTAATATTTAGACTATACGAAAAGCAGCACTAGGATTAATATTTAGACTATACGAAAAGCAGCACTAGGATTAATATTTAGACTATACGAAAAGCAGCACCAGGATTAATATTTAGACTATACGAAAAGCAGCACTAGGATTAATATTTAGACTATACGAAAAGCAGCACTAGGATTAATATTTAGACTATCTGATTTGTTTGTTTAATCAGTTTTTTTAAAAAGGGAACTATATATGAAGGGAGATCAATGTTAAATGTGTTAATTATCCCCCCACCCCTTTCCATAGTTGCCAATGATTGTCTTTGTTGTTGTTAATAGTTACTTTTAACAAGGTATCTTGGGGGTAACTGCCGCCAGGTATCTTGGGGGTAACTGCCGCCAGGTATCTTGGGGGTAACTGCCGCCAGGTATCTTGGGGGTAACTGCCGCCAGGTATCTTGGGGGTAACTGCCGCCAGTTATCTTGGGGGTAACTGCCGCCAGGTATCTTGGGGGTAACTGCCGCCAGGTATCTTGGGGGTAACTGCCGCCAGGTATCTTGGGGGTAACTGCCGCCAGGTATCTTGGGGGTAACTGCCGCCAGAAGGGAATGATGGATGGCTGGCCTGTTAATAGTTACTTTTAACAAGGTATCTTGGGGGTAACTGCCGCCAGGTATCTTGGGGGTAACTGCCGCCAGAAGGGAATGATGGATGGCTGGCCTGTTAATAGTTACTTTTAACAAGGTATCTTGGGGGTAACTGCCGCCAGGTATCTTGGGGGTAACTGCCGCCAGGTATCTTGGGGGTAACTGCCGCCAGGTATCTTGGGGGTAACTGCCGCCAGAATGGAATGATGGATGGCTGGCCTGTTAATAGTTACTTTTAACAAGGTATCTTGGGGGTAACTGCCGCCAGAAGGGAATGATGGATGGCTGGCCTGTTAATAGTTACTTTTAACAAGGTATCTTGGGGGTAACTGCCGCCAGCAGTGAATGATGGATGGCTGGCCTGTTAATAGTTAATTTTAACAAGGTATCTTGGGGGTAACTGCCGCCAGCAGTGAATGATGGATGGCTGGCCTCTTAATAGTTAATTTTAACAAGGTATCTTGGGGGTAACTGCCGCCAGCAGTGAATGATGGATGGCTGGCCTGTTAATAGTTAATTTTAACAAGGTATCTTGGGGGTAACTGCCGCCAGCAGTGAATGATGGATGGCTGGCCTGTTAATAGTTAATTTTAACAAGGTATCTTGGGGGTAACTGCCGCCAGCAGTGAATGATGGATGGCTGGCCTGTTAATAGTTAATTTTAACAAGGTATCTTGGGGGTAACTGCCGCCAGCAGTGAATGATGGATGGCTGGCCTGTTAATAGTTAATTTTAACAAGGTATCTTGGGGGTAACTGCCGCCAGCAGTGAATGATGGATGGCTGCCCTGTTAATAGTTACTTTTAACAAGGTATCTTGTGGGTAACTGCCGCCAGAAGGGAATGATGGATGGCTGGCCTGTTAATAGTTACTTTTAACAAGGTATCTTGGGGGTAACTGCCGCCAGAAGGGAATGATGGATGGCTGGCCAAAAAGATAATGATCATTGACTGTGCCGACAATAATTTCTTAGATATTAGCCAACGTCAAGTAGACATGGCACATCAACAATGTAGTCATCGCACTAAAATGACTATTAATACTATTAAACATTTTGTTATTTTTTACTTTGCGGCTATCTTATCTTGTCTCATATATTACAGACCACCATTCTATACATAAGATTAATGCGGCCTATGCATATCCATGCTTTACTTTATGTCTAGTCTTGCATTTCCGTTAGAGTTGAACTGTTGTTTTTCCAGATTTGTTCGGGCGACCCATTTCACGTACTTTAATGACAGACCAGGAAGGAGGATTTGAATGTTTGTTCTTGCATATGGGGGCAGAAAAGTCTTGTTTTTGTTTAATCATTATTCCTACTAAATGTTGTGTTAGATTGTTCTTGTGTTGTATTTCTAGACTGAACTCAATGTCGCGTATTTCAACAACTGAAGCGTCGCTAGAGAGTTAGAGAGTAGTTTGGAGGCAAAGTTGATAACATACCGTAGTTGAATTATACATGGCCGAAAACAGTTTTTCGAGTTTTTACAATATTTTTTAAATTTTCACTGTAAGGTTCGTTTCTCTGTGTGCAACATATAAAAAAACTATAAATAAAAAAAGAACTCGTGTACAATGTTGCAGAACATACATTTTTTGTGCAGTATTTGCTAAATTTGCTGCGCGTTAATTCTAAACTGCGTCGCGGCGTCGATCAGATGTCTGCTCAGCTAAAAGTATAAGGGAACATTTGCTCACCACCGGTTGAGAGTTCCTCCCTTTCTGGTGTGTCAACGGTCATGCAATGTTGTCAGGCTAGAGACCAGAGATCGTGGTGTGACGCCCATGTGAGCTGCAGAGGAGGGGACCAGGTGGATGGCGTTGTCACGTCAACACGGATCTCAGGGATGGCTATTATAATAATAACCTGGGCTGGGGAATGCGTTAGGGTTAGCTGGTATTTTTAAAAAAAAACACGGGAAAACCCAAAATTTCAATGCAGCAAAACAAATAATGTATTGGCCAAAAGAAACAATATTAATGAACACAGAATTCGTGACGAGGAGGAGGGGGTGTTTAAGAACTGTGACGTCAAAGCAAAATGCGCAACTTGAAATAAAAGTTCCACTTAAATATTTGATTGATTTCAATTTATTTAATGACGTTTTACATGGCTCCACGCGTGTTACGATATTAGAGTGCAGCCTCACACTAAATACGTACTTACATGTCAAAAAAGTGATTTAGAGCACGCTCGTTTTCAAGGGAAAATACGGCTTTTAAGGGGGGGTAGGGCAGAAATCTTTGTGACCCGTGCCGTCTTAACGCATAGGCACGTTGGGCATTTGCGCGGGGTCCACGAACATAGGGGCCCCATGGGAATATGTTTATATATACTTTGCATGTTTATTTTTATTCCTGGTTGCGCACTCTTTCTTTGCCCAGAGGCCCAACACTCTTTCTTTGCCCAGGCGCCCAAAATGGTGTAAAGACGGCTCTGTTTGTGACGTCATATTGGAGAGGGGTCTGAGATTTTGTAACGAGGGGGAGGGGGTGGAAAATCTGCCAAAATCACGTGACGTCGTTTTACCTAAACGCTTATAATTAATAGTCATAGCGGATTCAACAAATAATCAAACTTGAAAATCCGGATGGACTGTTTGTGGATTCTTCAAAATTTAAACGAGTTTTTTTTCCAAGCCACTTTTTTTAAAAGCCACGTCTTTTTTTAGAATGAAAAATTATCAACTGTTTGTTTACTAGTGTGAGAAGGGGTCTGTCCGAAAGTTATCAACTAATTTTTGTTTACTAGTGTGAGAAGGGGTCTGCCCGAAAGTTATCAACTAATGTTTGTTTACTAGTGTGGGAAGGGATCTGCCCGAAAGTTATCAACTAGTGTTTGTTTACTAGTGTGAGAAGGGGTCTGCCCGAAAGTTATCAACTAGTGTTTGTTTACTAGTGTGAGAAGGGGTCTGCCCGAAAGTTATCAACTAGTGTTTGTTTACTAGTGTGAGAAGGGGTCTGCCCGAAAGTTATCAACTAATGTTTGTTTACTAGTGTGAGAAGGGGTCTGCCCGAAAGTTATCAACTAATGTTTGTTTACTAGTGTGACAAGGGGTCTGCCCGAAAGTGCAAAAACACCACGATGGACGCTCCTTTTTACAATTTTGCTATGCACGTAAACACGCACTATTTCCTGTTCAACTCCTTTATGCTCTACCATTTGTGATTCCCGTTGAGATCTTTCACTTGTTCTGAGTCTGACCATTATTTTTATACACTCCATCCTGTCTTTTCAAATTTAACTTGCACTTGCATCCCCCTTTATTACCTGGGGACGCAGTCTGTAAGGCAGATTATATGCTCCTGTGTTCTTATAGACCAGGGGTCTCCAAACTTTTCTGCCAGAGGGCCGCATCAACTGTCAATCACCAGTTTGGGGGCCGACTACGCAGTTTTGTAGTAAACTACAGATGAAAATAGTATCTTTTTTTTGAGTAAAAGGTCTCCAGGGGCCGGATGAGAGGGCCTCGCGGGCTGCATCTGGCCCGCGGGCCCTGGTTTGGATACCCCTGTTTTAGACATTAAAATTACTCACTAGCATCACTGCAGTTACCGCGCTCTACACACCTCATCCGTCTGGTTCATTCTCCGGTCTAAGTCTCTTTTGTGGAGCACTCCCCCCCCCATCCGTCTGGTTCATTCTCCGGTCTAAGTCTCTTTTGTGGAGCACTCCCCCCCCCCATCCGTCTGGTTCATTCTCCGGTCTAAGTCTCTTTTGTGGAGCACTCCCCCCCCCATCCGTCTGGTTCATTCTCCGGTCTAAGTCTCTTTTGTGGAGCACTCCCCCCCCCCATCCGTCTGGTTCATTCTCCGGTCTAAGTCTCTTTTGTGGAGCACTCCCCCCCCCCATCCGTCTGGTTCATTCTCCGGTCTAAGTCTCTTTTGTGGAGCACTCCCCCCCCCATCCGTCTGGTTCATTCTCCGGTCTAAGTCTCTTTTGTGGAGCACTCCCCCCCCCCATCCGTCTGGTTCATTCTCCGGTCTAAGTCTCTTTTGTTGAGCACTCCCCCCCCCCATCCGTCTGGTTCATTCTCCGGTCTGTCTCTTTTGTGGAGAACTTTCCCACCCCACCCCCCCCCAAAAGCAACTCCACCCTCTCTGGCTAGTCTCTTTGGACCACCCTCCCATTCCCAATATGTCAGTCCTTCCGCCTGATACATTCCTGTCAGCCTTCTCCCTCCATTAAACCTCCTTGTTAGCAACGAATTCAGAACCTCAACCAAAGCCTGTCGTTGTTATTCTTCTATCTCCTTCTATTAGTTCGATTCCACTTCAATCCAGTCATAGCTCGCATTTCTTCTATTTCGTTTGAATTTAAAACTATTTTTACCCAGTAAGCCCCCCCCCCACCCACATACTCTTCCAAACCGCCCATTTCAATAGCCTCGTTTTGGTAAAAATGTAGCTGGCACCGCCACACGACTTCCACCAGAAGTTGTCTGTGTCAGTGTCAGCATGCGCGTCCCGCCCGCATCACCTCATCATCATCGTCATCAGCATCGTTGGAAGGTCATCTTTTATGGGTCAAGGTTGTGTGAGGAGAAAATACGTCTTACGCAAGCAATGATTTTATGTAATAGTGTACATTGGTTTTTAAGCACTGCGGGCGGGCGACCCATCTCTTAGAGAAATTGTTTCAAACAAGTGACCCTGGCAATAGACCGACTAAACAAGTGACCCTGGCAATAGACCGACTAAACAAGTGACCCTGGCAATAGACCGACTAAACAAGTAACCCTGGCAATAGACTGACTAAACAAGTGACCCTGGCAATAGACTGACTAAACAAGTAACCCTGGCAATAGACTGACTAAACAAGTGACCCTGACAATAGACTGACTAAACTGCCGTATGCATCGCATTATGCCTAGAAACCCACATCACAATAGACTCAACAATGATATGCATTACACTCCACTCAACAATGATATGCATTACACTCCACTCAATAATCATATGCATTACAATAGACTCAATAATCATATGCATTACAATAGACTATATAGAATTAACTATCCTGTATTACAGTGATGCGGCCCCCAATTTCATCCAAACCCCACATCTTTATAGCAAAGAACCAACCCTCCAATAAAACGCGAAAATGGGTTTGGCTTAGGCTTAGCTGGTTTGATTAAGGCAGTAATAGTTATTGAGGTATTAGTTAGCCTGACAGCCTACATTTACTAATTTAAAAGCCTGGTTGCAGTCTCACCCCCATTATTTTAGTGGCGTGCCAGCTGATGAGGCTCTGCGTGCAGACTTTGGCACGCGTGCCATAGGTTCACCATCACTGCTATATAACATATAATTGACCCAACAATAAGTCTAACATAATAGTCTCAAGTCCCATTGATTAGTCTCAAGTCCCATTGATTAGTCTCAAGTCCCGTTGATTAGTCTCAAGTCCCGTTGATTAGTCTCAAGTCCCATTGATTAGTCTCAAGTCCCGTTGATTAGTCTCAAGTCCCGTTGATTAGTCTCAAGTCCCGTTGATTAGTCTCAAGTCCCATTGATTAGTCTCAAGTCCCGTTGATTAGTCTCAAGTCCCGTTGATTAGTCTCAAGTCCCGTTGATTAGTCTCAAGTCCCGTTGATTAGTCTCAAGTCCCGTTGATTAGTCTCAAGTCCCGTTGATTAGTCTCAAGTCCCGTTGATTAGTCTCAAGTCCCGTTGATTAGTCTCAAGTCCCGTTGATTAGTCTCAAGTCCCGTTGATTAGTCTCAAGTCCCGTTGATTAGTCTCAAGTCCCGTTGATTAGTCTCAAGTCCCGTTGATTAGTCTCAAGTCCCGTTGATTAGTCTCAAGTCCCGTTGATTAGTCTCAAGTCCCGTTGATTAGTCTCAAGTCCCGTTGATTAGTCTCAAGTCCCGTTGATTAGTCTCAAGTCCCGTTGATCAGACTCAAGTCCCGTTGATTAGTCTCAAGTTCCGTTGATTAGTCTCAAGTCCCGTTGATTAGTCTCAAGTCCCGTTGATTAGTCTCAAGTTCCAATTGCTTTTGGCCTTTTAAAGCAATAATACCTTTTTTCCACATGATTTGATCATTTTGCCGCTAGATGAGGTCCCCAGTGTTGTTACATTCCCACCGGCTGACGTTGAGGTCCCTAGTGTTGTTACATTCTTACCGGCTGACGTTGTGCAGAAGGGAGATGCCGCCAATCAACTGGTTCTCCACACAGGTAGACGGGTCCAAGATGTTCTCCACACAGGTAGACAGGTCCAAGATGTTCTCCACACAGGTAGACGGGTCCAAGATGTTCTCCACACAGGTAGACAGGTCCAAGATTCTCACTATAAAACAAGGTAAATTTTATTTTTTGTGTTCTCACAGTTAAGTTAGGTCTACTCAATTTGTATGAACATTGATGGTTGATATGATAGCCAAATTTGAAAACCCCAGTGCTTAATCAGCCACATGTCTCTAAAAATGTTTGTGTCATTAAGATGTATCATGGGCAACCAACCAGGGCAACCAACCAGGGTTGCCTACTGTCATGAATCTACGCAAAGTCCATAAATCTTTGACCTAAAACGGCTGGTTCATAAGATCTTGGGGTTTATGAAATGAATATTGCATTTCGCATATTTTTGCTAAAAAACCAACTATCTTTTATATGGGGTGGTAGGGGGTGAATATCTCCTGATGTGGGAAAATTCTTTTGAGTATGTTAGGCCTGAGTATGTTAATTTAATAAATTAAATAACACTTGGTATTAACATATAACAAACTAAACAGCACTTGTGCTTGACATATTATAAACTAAATAAGTCTTTTGGTCAAAGGATATACAATGGTGATACATTGACATAACATAATGTAGACACATTCAATTTTTGTCTTAGATTTTTATTTTGTTTCAAAGTCTTTAGAAAAAGTGTTGCTTGTCCATAACAAATCTTCTCAACTTAGATTGTTTGTTGGTCAATTTGATTTTTTTTGTTTTAGTTGGCACTTTGTAACCGACTCTTAGGTGAAAATATTGATGGTCAATAACAAAATATATACTTCCACCCAGAGATGTCACTTGGGGGCGAAGGGGGGTGTCAGGCTGCAAAGGGTGGCAGCAAAATGTAAAATTCTGTATGTTCCCGTTATTTGGCACTGGCAGACTAGGAGGAGGTCTGTGGGGTAAGTTGTGAGTGGGTGACACCATGAGCTACCGCACTGGGTGACAACATGAGATACCGCACTGGGTGACACCATGAGCTACCACACTGGGTGACACCATGAGCTACCGCACCGGGTGACACCATGAGCTACCGCACCGGGTGACACCATGAGCTACCGCACCGGGTGACACCATGAGCTACCCCACTGGGTGACACCATGAGAGACCACACTGGGTGACACCATGATATACCGCACTGGGTGACACCATGAGCTACCACACTGGGTGACACCATGAGCTACCACACTGGGTGACACCATGAGCTACCACACTGGGTGACACCATGAGCTACCACACTGGGTGACACCATGAGCTACCCCACTGGGTGACACCATGAGCTACCCCACTGGGTGACACCATGAGCTACACCACTGGGTGACACCATGAGCTACCCCACTGGGTGACACCATGAGCTACCCCACTGGGTGACACCATGAGCTACCCCACTGGGTGACACCATGAGCTACCCCACTGGGTGACACCATGAGCTACCCCACTGGGTGACACCATGAGCTACCCCACTGGGTGACACCATGAGCTACCCCACTGGGTGACACCATGAGCTACCCCACTGGGTGACACCATGAGCTACCCCACTGGGTGACACCATGAGCTACCCCACTGGGTGACACCATGAGCTACCCCACTGGGTGACACCATAAGCTAACCCACTGGTGACACCAAACCTAGTGACATCTTTGCTCCCACCAATGTTCTTGTGTTAAAGTATGTCTTTGTTTTTTTAATGTTCCTCTTAACTATTTTTATCTCTTGATTTTTTTTCAGTACGAGATCAACTAATACACATGGTTGGTGTTCGTAAACAATGGCTGTAAGTTGCCTCTTAAATAAAAATTTGGAATAAGTTTATTAAAAATTATTTAATTTTTTTTTAATGGGGACTACCTAGGATTAGTGGTGTAGCTACCCCCCCCCACCGCCCCCCCCTAGCTACGCCACTACCTAGGATCAGTGGTGTAGCTACCCCCCCCCCACCGCACTAGCTACGCCACTACCTAGGATTAGTTCCGAGAAGTAGTAAAGATTAGTTGTATAGTTCATTGATTAGTCATAATTTCCAAGTGTTACTATTGAAAGTATTCTTTCATTTATTTATTGTCACATTTCTCAGCAAAATTTGTAAAAGACGAACCTTTTCCTACAGTTTCATCCTTCAATAGGAAGCAATAAATTTCTTTACAATTCTATGTTGTCTGACTGGGAAAACGTCATCCATGTGTTAATATGATATATTTAACATTTGACACTATTTGCCAGGTCAGAAGTTGTACCTAACCAGGTCATGCAGAAAGTGGCCGCATCACAGGCCGAACTTCCCAAACGTAAGCCCAGTGACAGCTTTGTCCAGGCCATCATACCCCTGAGTGAGGCAGACGCCAGGGACAAGTACATAACTTACACTAAAAAAATACGGTTTGGTCGTCTGCTGGAAGACTTTGACACCCTGGCTGGTAAGTGTCATGGAATGGCCTGAGGAAATATAAGTTGCTGGAATGTTTAATGGTTAAGTTGTTGTATTGAAATATAAGTTGCTTGAATGTTTGATGGTTAAGTTGTTGTATTGAAGTATAAGTTGCTAGAATGTTTGATGGTTAAGTTGTTGTATTGAAATATAAGTTGCTTGAATGTTTGATGGTTAAGTTGTTTTACTGAAATATAAGTTGCTGGAAAGTTTGATGGTTAAGTTGTTGTATTGAAATATAAGTTGCTTGAATGTTTGATGGTTAAGTTGTTTTACTGAAATATAAGTTGCTGGAATGTTTGATGGTTAAGTTGTTGTATTGAAGTATACGTTGCCGGAATGTTTGATGGTTAAGTTTTTGTATTGAAATAAAAGTTGCTGGAATGTTTGATGGTTAACTTGTTGTATTGAAATATAAGTTGCTGGAATGTTTGATGGTTAAGTTGTTGTATTGAAATATAAGTTGCTTGAATGTTTGATGGTTAAGTTGTTTTACTGAAATATAAGTTGCTGGAATGTTTGATGGTTAAGTTGTTGTATTGAAATATAAGTTGCTGGAATGTTTGATGGTTAAGTTGTTGTATTGAAATATAATTTGCTGGAATGTTTTATGGTTAAGTTGTTGTATTGAAATATAAGTTGCTGGAATGTTTGATGGTTAAGTTGTATTGAAATATAAGTAGCTAGAATGTTTGATGGTTAAGTTGTTGTATTGAAATATAAGTTGCTGGAATGTTTGATGGTTAAGTTGTTGTATTGAAATAAAAGTTTTTATAATGTTTGATGGTTAAGTTGTTGTATTGAAATATAAATTGCTGGAATGTTTGATGGTTAAGTTGTTGTATTGAAATATAAGTTGTTGGAATGTTTGATGGTTAAGTTGTTGTATTGAAATATAAGTTGCTGGAATGTTTGATCGTTAAGTTGTTGTATTGAAATATAAGTTGCTGGAATGTTTGATCGTTAAGTTGTTGTATTGAAATATAAGTTGCTGGAATGTTTGATGGTTAAGTTGTTGTATTGAAATATAAGTTGCTGGAATGTTTGATGGTTAAGTTGTTGTATTGAAATATAAGTAGCTAGAATGTTTGATGGTTAAGTTGTTGTATTGAAATATAAGTTGCTGGAATGTTTGATGGTTAAGTTGTTGTATTGAAATAAAAGTTTTTATAATGTTTGATGGTTAAGTTGTTGTATTGAAATATAAGTTGCTGGAATGTTTGATGGTTAAGTTGTTGTATTGAAATATAAGTTGCTGGAATGTTTGATAGTTAAGTTGTTGTACTGACTCTACAAAAATAATGTGTTAAGAAGATGTGTGGTTTTCCTCATTATCTTGAATACTTTTGTTGACATTCCAATGTTTTTACAGTAATCAGTTTCAGTAATGAAACATTATAACTTATTTGGTAGTTTCACAGTTGAAGATTACTAGCACAAGGCATCGTTCATTTATTTTGTGACTTTACTTAATTGCGTGAGGTAGTTTCAAAGTTATAAGGACAAAGGCTTGCAAAGGGCTCTTTACTAATGAAATAAGTCTACTTCACCCAATTTACCTTACATTTTCATTGTTCTAACTTGTTTATGGGTTCACTGCACCTTCATATTTAATTCAACTGCGTCAATGTCTTTTCTCTCGATGCAGGCTTACTTGATATGTTACAACCACAATAATCATTCAACTGTGTCAATGTCTTGTCTCTTAATGCAGATTTAATATGTTACAACAATATTCATTCAACCGTGTCAATGTCTTGTCTCTTGATGCAGGTTTGATATGTTACAACCACAATAAAAATCCAGCCCTTGGGGATGACCAGAAGTCACCGTATGCATTTGTTACGGCCTTGGTTGACAGAATAGGTTTGTGCTTTTTACCTATCTCATTCTCATATTCTTTTTACCGATAGCTTACGCCTGCTGATGTACCGAAGTTGAGTACAAATATTTTTTTAAAATTTGCATGAAATTTCGGAGAAGCTCTTCATTTTCCACTACATCTTTTTACAAAGACCAACATGTGATTTAAAATATTAAATCTTAGACTTGCTATTTCAATCAAGTATTTTTTTTATAGACTGCTATTTCACTCCAGTAATTTTTATAGACTGCTATTTCACTCAGTATTATTTTAATCATTTGATGAAATTATAAAGTTTACTGTTTTTTGCCATTAAAACTAACTCTAATGGCAAGAATGCAGCTCAAAAATGAAATCACGTTAAATCAATAGCCATAAAATAAGTTTTTTTCCTTTATTTGGTATTCCTACAAAATTATTAAGTCAAAAAAAGGTTGAAATATGCCTAGTAAATGTGTCAAAAACTTTTTTATTAACAAATTGAATCAAAGAGAAAATGCATACACCTTATAATAAAAATTTGATAATTTATTAGCGCTGTATTCCAGCAAGTAGCTGGGCTCACAGCAAATAGCTGGGCTCACAGCAAGTAGCTGGGCTCACAGTAAGTAGCTGGGCTCACAGCAAGTAGCTGACCTCACAGCAAATAGCTGGGCTCACAGCAAGTAGCTGACCTCACAGCAAGTAGCTGACCTCACAGCAAATAGCTGGGCTCACAGCAAGTAGCTGGGCTCACAGCAAGTAGCTGACCTCACAGCAAGTAGCTGGGCTCACAGTAAGTAGCTGGGCTCATAGCAAGTAGCTGGCCTCACAGCAAGTAGCTGGCCTCACAGCAAGTAGCTGGGCTCACAGCAAGCAGCTGGCCTCACAGCAAGCAGCTGGCCTCACAGCAAGCAGCTGGCCTCACAGCAAGCAGCTGGGCTCACAGCAAGGAGCTGGGCTCACAGCAAGCAGCTGGCCTCACAGCAAGCGCTGGCCTCACGGCAAGCAGCTGGGCTCACGGCAAGCAGCTGGGCTCACGGCAAGCAGCTGGGCTCACGGCAAGCAGCTGGGCTCACGGCAAGCAGCTGGGCTCACGGCAAGCAGCTGGGCTCACGGCAAGCAGCTGGGCTCACGGCAAGCAGCTGGGCTCACGGCAAGCAGCTGGGCTCACGGCAAGCAGCTGGCCTCACGGCAAGCAGCTGGCCTCACGGCAAGCAGCTGGGCTCACGGCAAGTAGCTGGGCTCACGGCAAGTAGCTGGGCTCACGGCAAGTAGCTGGGCTCACGGCAAGTTGCTGGCCTCACAGCCCTTCACATAAAAATATTTCAACACTCATAATAATCAACGCATTCAATGTTAAACATACATATCATAAATACAACATATAACAACATTACAGTGTACATAATAAGCTACATTATTGTTTGTTACCTTTTTCTTTACCAGCCACATCCCCATCAAAGCCTCAGCTATCACCGTTTAAGGACATCTACCTGAAAGGACAGGTGACCTGGGTGGGGAGATCCTCCATGGAGTGTACCATGCACCTGGAACAGGTGAGTATCTACCTGAAAGGACAGGTGACCTGGGTGGGGAGATCCTCCATGGAATGTACCATGCACCTGGAACAGGTGAGTATCTACCTGAAAGGACAGGTGACCTGGGTGGGGAGATCCTCCACGGAGTGTACCATGCACCTGGAGCAGGTGGGTTATCTACCTGAAAGGACAGGTCCTGGGTGGGGAGATCCTCCATGGAGTGTACCATGCACCTGGAGCAGGTGGGCTATCTACCTGAAAGGACAGGTGACCTGGGTGGGGAGATCCTCCATGGAGTGTACCATGCACCTGGAGCAGGTGGGAGAGGATACGTCATCTTACTCCACACTCTACTATCAACTTCTCATGTTTTCTATTTCTTTGTCTTAGTCAAAATGTATTATCGGTTCTTGTTGATCAGCAAATATTGTTACATTAAATTGAAGATTCACTTTTATAAAAAAATACTCGGTTACATTTTTGTGTGGCGATATTCTGCTGTAAACAAAACTAACTTTTAGTTTGCATATTTATTTACCATCAAATCTAATTACTCTTTGACACTTCAAATATAATTATTTCACTGAAAAAATATTTACCATTTGCAAAAGTGTTAGCAAAAGTAATTTAGAATTTATTTAAAATAAATCACATTTGAAGTCAAATTTCCTGTAATAATTTTCTTGTACGTGTAATGGTATTCAACTATTTGGTATTTCCCAGGAGTTTGATGGCGCCTTACAAAAAGTGATCACAGCCAAGTACTTGTTTGTGGCCAGGAACCCAGAAACCGATACGTAAGTCAGTTAAACTTTTTGGTTCAGAATTGTTTGTATTGATTTTTTTTCCTTTGTTTTTTGTTTTTGTGTGTGTGTGTGTACTTGAGGTAAACATGTAGAACACCCGATAGCTTTTGATTATTATAAATCAATTATAAATATATCACTCACAGGATAAATACATCACTAAAACTATAAATATATCAATCACACACAAGCCCTTAAAGAGAAACTAGCATATTGTATGTAATATACTTCTTTATTTACAATTGTATTTATAAAAACAATTAATTTTTTTATCAATTACCCTACAATGAAAGTTTTGTATCCATTTTAACTCCTAATAATGATGGTTTTCCTATATAGTCTAATACTGGACTGTTGGTATAAAATACTCATGATATACGTAGATAAAATACTCATGATATATGTAGATAAAATACTCATGATATATGTAGATAAAATACTCATGATATACGTAGATAAAATACTCATGATATATGTAGATAAAATACTCATGATATATGTAGATAAAATACTCATGATATATGTAGATAAAATACTCATGATATATGTAGATAAAATACTCATGATATACGTAGATAAAATACTCATGATATATGTAGATAAAATACTCATGATATATGTAGATAAAATACTCATTATATATGTAGATAAAATACTCATGATATACGTAGATAAAATACTCATGATATATGTAGATAAAATACTCATGATATACGTAGATAAAATACTCATGATATATGTAGATAAAATACTCATGATATATGTAGATAAAATACTCATGATATATGTAGATAAAATACTCATGATATCTGTAGATAAAATACTCATGATATATGTAGATAAAATACTCATGATATATGTAGATAAAATACTCATGATATCTGTAGATAAAATACTCACGATATATGTAGATAAAATACTCATGATATATGTAGATAAAATACTCACGATATATGTAGATAAAATACTCATGATATATGTAGATAAAATACTCACGATATATGTAGATAAAATACTCATGATATATGTAGATAAAATACTCATGATATATGTAGATAAAATACTCATGATATATGTAGATAAAATATTCATGATATATGTAGATAAAATACTCATGATATATGTAGATAAAATACTCATGATATATGTAGATAAAATACTCATGATATATGTAGATAAAATACTCACGATATATGTAGATAAAATACTCACGATATATGTAGATAAAATACTCACGATATATGTAGATAAAATACTCACGATATATGTAGATAAAATACTCACGATATATGTAGATAAAATACTCACGATATATGTAGATAAAATACTCACGATATATGTAGATAAAATACTCATGATATATGTAGATAAAATACTCACGATATATGTAGATAAAATACTCATGATATATGTAGATAAAATACTCATGATATATGTAGATAAAATACTCATGATATATGTAGATAAAATACTCATATATGTAGATAAAATACTCATGATATATGTAGATAAAATACTCATGATATATGTAGATACATATAAAGCCACAAAACTGGCTGCTATTCAATTAACAAGGAATTTTATGTTTGTAAAAATATGTTTAAAATATGAATCCTGATACAAACCCTTTGTGCCAATAGCCAACATAGAATGCTCTTTGTGCCAATAGCCTACATAGAATGCCCTTTGTGCCAATAGCCTACATAGAATGCCCTTTGTGCCAATAGCCCACATATAATGCCATTTGTGTCAATAGCCCACATAGAATGCCCTTTTTGCCAATAGCCCACATATAATGCCCTTTGTGCCAATAGCCCACAAAGAATGCCCTTTGTGCCAATAGCCCACATAGAATGCCCTTTGTGCCAATAGCCCACATAGAATGCCCTTTGTGCCAATAGCCCACATATAATGGCCTTTGTGCCAATAGCCCACATAGAATGCCTTTTGTGCCAATAGCCCACATAGAATGCCCTTTGTGCCAATAGCCCACATAGTGACCTTTCAGAGATGGATATAATTTGATTGTTTATGAAACATTTATTTAATAGTCTTTTTTTTTCTGCCATATTTCAGAGCTGGTGTTGTCAATCCTTTAGATCCGCAAACTCCAGAAGAAATTGAACTGTTCCAAGTGGGTGAAGGTGAGTGAATGAGCTACGACTCAGGGTTTTGTGTTGTGATCCATATAACCTTTCCAGTCCGTGACGGACTATGGGGCAAGTGAAGTAGCGTTCACAAGTTCTTTTTTTTTGGTCTATCGTGGTCATTATAACCCCGTAGTCGTAGAGGGGTTCTAATGTTTCCATTAAAACATTCTCGGGCTTGATAGACCTGGCGGCGCCCATCCCTCTCCAGGTCAGCGGAGGACTTTCTTAGCGTTACTCATTCATCAATATTTCTATAGTGGCTTTAACGTGGAATCGATCCCACTCCCCTCAGCTTGTGAGGCGAGCGCACTATTGACTTTGCTATCCAGCCGTTCATTTTAGCCACCAATAACGAGTCAGAGGGATGCCGCAGCACCGAGAATAGTAACACCGTGACTGTCTTCTACCTTCGTTCGGCAGTCCCAGCGCGCTACACGCTAGACCACCGGGCCCAAAACTGGGGGAAGGTGAGTGAAGGAGATAAACACTCAGGGTTTTGTGTTGTGGTCCAACAACTGGGGGAAGGTGAGGGAAATGAGATACCACTCAGTGTTTTGTGTTGTGATCCAACAACTGGGGGGAAGGTGGGTGAAGGAGATAACACACTCAGGGTTTTTGTGTTGTGATCCAACAACTGGGGGAAGGGTGAGTGAAGGAGAATAACACTCAGGGTTTTGGTGTTGTGATCCAACAACTGGGGGAAGGTGAGTGAAGGAGATAACACTCAGGGTTTTGTGTTGTGATCCAACAACTGGGGGAAAGGTGAGTGAAGGAGATAACACTCAGGGTTTTGTGTTGTGATCCAACAACTGGGGGAAAGGGTGATGTGAAGGAGATAACACTCAGGGTTTTGTGTTGTGATCCAACAACTGGGGGAAAGTGAGTGAAGGAGATAACACTCAGGGTTTTGTGGTGTGATCCAACATAAAACTGGGGGAAGGTGAGTGAAGGAGATAACACTCAGGGTTTTGTGTTGTGATCCAACAACTGGGGGAAGGTGAGTGAAGGAGATAACACTCAGGGTTTTGTGTTGTGATCCAACAACTGGGGGAAAGTGAGTGAAGGAGATAACACTCAGGGTTTTGTGGTGTGATCCAACAACTGGGGGAAGGTGAGTGAAGGAGATAACACTCAGGGTTTTGTGTTGTGGTCCAACAACTGGGGGAAAGTGAGTGAAGGAGATAACACTCAGGGTTTTGTGTTGTGATCCAACAACTGGGGGAAGGTGAGTGAAGGAGATAACACTCAGGGTTTTGTGTTGTGGTCCAACAACTGGGGGAAAGTGAGTGAATGAGATAACACTCAGGGTTTTGTGTTGTGATCCAACAACTGGGGGAAAGTGAGTGAAGGAGATAACACTCAGGGTTTTGTGTTGTGATCCAACAACTGGGGGAAAGTGAGTGAAGGAGATAACACTCAGGGTTTTGTGTTGTGGTCCAACAACTGGGGGGAAAGTGAGTGAAGGAGATAACACTCAGGGTTTTGTGTTGTGGTCCAACAACTGGGGGAAAGTGAGTGAAGGAGATAACACTCAGGGTTTTGTGTTGTGGTCCAACAATTCACCCTTGATGCTGATGATTAAATTACATCATTTTGTGCCTTTACATTAACAATAATTTTAAAGATTAATTCTGTTGGAAATTAAATTTAAGAAATATTGACTAGTAATGTTCCCTCTAAGCTGTGCAGCTGTGTGGCCATGCAGATACCAGCCAGACACCATGCAGCAGTCTAGAGTTATATCAAAGCATATTTTGATATCCCATATGTGTATTTATGGGATGCAAAACTTTGCACATAAAAATGGATGCTGTACAACTTTTCACATGAGTATATTTCCTTGCACATGAATTAACAAATCTTAGCGGGAATATTATGACAAGCTGTTAATTTTTTTAATGTAAACTAATGGTGCCCTAAACATATAGGCTTCTATGACTCAAATGCAAATGCTAAATTATTTATCATTCTGAAAGGTGTACACCTTTAAGCTGCGCGGCCGCGCAGATATCTGACCAATGCCACGCAGCAGTTTTGAATTACCGCACAGCGAATTTAGTCAAATATTGCACGCAAAATGGATGCTGTGCAACTATGCACACAGTTTATTTACTTTGCACACGGAACAACGAACCTTAGAGGGAACATTGGTGGACACATTTTTTTAGCATAGATTTCAACATATCAAAAACAATTTAAAAGCTTCCGATTTCAGTTAGTGGGATTTATACCTTCTTTGTACTTCATTGTATATTTTACATTGATTATTATATGTGTACAACTGTTTTTATGTGAAGCTCTGTGAGCCCAGCTACTTGCTGGGGTACAGCGGTATATAAATTATCAAATTTATTATTATTGTTGTTATTATTATTGTTATTATTATTATTAGTTATTATTATTAGTATTTCTTGGGCTTTTTACAGAAAGCAAAAAAATGCGGCAGAGGGAAGGCGTAAAGTCCCTACTTAAAACTCCACCAACTGAAGATGAGAGGCTGACAATCCACGATTTGTTCCTATCCACTGTGGATCTCAAGTTAGTAAATCTGGAATGAAACCATTGGGAAAACGATGGCTTAATCTAAAACATGGTTTTCACATGTTTGGCTGTGACTTATTTTTTTGGTTCAGAGATTCTTACTCCTGTCAGTGTCATAGAGTGACATCCTGTAACCTGTCAGTGTCATACAGTGACATCCTGTAACCTGTCAGTGTCGCAGAGTGACATCCTGTAACCTGTCAGTGTCATAGAGTGACATCCTGTAACCTGTCAGTGTCATAGAGTGACATCCTGTAACCTGTTAGTGTCACAGAGTGAAATCAGTGTCACAGAGTGACATCCTGTAACCTGTCAGTGTCACAGAGTGACATCCTGTAACCTGTTAGTGTCAGAGAGTGACATCCTGTAACCTGTCAGTGTCACAGAGTGACATCCTGTAAGCTGTCAGTGTCACAGAGTGACATCCTGTAACCTGTTAGTGTCATAGAGTGACATCAGTGTCATAGAGTGACATCAGTGTCATAGAGTGACATCAGTGTCATAGAGTGACATCAGTGTCATAGAGTGACATCAGTGTCATAGAGTGACATCAGTGTCATAGAGTGACATCAGTGTCATAGAGTGACATCAGTGTCATAGAGTGACATCAGTGTCATAGAGTGACATCAGTGTCATAGAGTGACATCAGTGTCATAGAGTGACATCAGTGTCATAGAGTGACATCAGTGTCATAGAGTGACATCAGTGTCATAGAGTGACATCAGTGTCATAGAGTGACATCAGTGTCATAGAGTGACATCAGTGTCATAGAGTGACATCAGTGTCATAGAGTGACATCAGTGTCACAGAGTGACATCAGTGTCACAGAGTGACATCAGTGTCACAGAGTGACATCAGTGTCACAGAGTGACATCAGTGTCATAGAGTGACATCAGTGTCATAGAGTGACATCAGTGTCATAGAGTGAGATCAGTGTCATAGAGTGACATCCTGTAACCTGTTAGTGTCATAGAGTGACATCAGTGTCATAGAGTGACATCAGTGTCATAGAGTGACATCAGTGTCATAGAGTGACATCAGTGTCATAGAGTGACATCAGTGTCATAGAGTGACATCAGTGTCATAGAGTGACATCAGTGTCATAGAGTGACATCAGTGTCATAGAGTGACATCAGTGTCATAGAGTGACATCAGTGTCATAGAGTGACATCAGTGTCATAGAGTGACATCAGTGTCATAGAGTGACATCAGTGTCATAGAGTGACATCAGTGTCATAGAGTGACATCAGTGTCATAGAGAGACATCAGTGTCATAGAGTGACATCAGTGTCATAGAGTGACATCAGTGTCATAGAGTGACATCAGTGTCATAGAGAGACATCAGTGTCATAGAGTGACATCAGTGTCATAGAGTGACATCAGTGTCATAGAGTGACATCAGTGTCACAGAGTGACATCAGTGTCACAGAGTGTCATCAGTGTCACAGAGTGACATCAGTGTCACAGAGTGACATCAGTGTCACAGAGTGACATCAGTGTCACAGAGTGACATCCTGTAACCAAATAAGTTTTTCTAAAACTTACTGTAATTGAATGTTTAATATTATAGTGACAATGGGAAAATGCAAGAAAGTGACACATGGACTGGTGTCTTGTATGTTTTAGAGATTATGACTGAATTCTGAGACAAGGTTTCTGCAATCAAACGATTTTAAAAATGCAATCAGCATTTAATTATTGACAAACTTGGCTGCACTGCGTCTTTGTTAGGCCACATGACAGATTCAGCTCAAGCTCAAATTATTGGCTATTCAAACATGACACCAACATTATTTAAATTCTTTTAACTTTTGTATCTGATATTTGTCATTCCCTTAATGTAAAAGGGCAGGTACCTTCAAAATCAGAGTCAAACCAGAGAACACATTGTGGATGGACGAAACCATTAAGAAATCTCTCATCATTTGCCACCCTGAGGTAAATTTGAGCTACCCACCTCTAATATCTCATCATGTGTCACCCTGAGGTAAATTTGAGCTACCCATCCCTAATATCTCATCATGTGTCACCCTGAGGTAAATTTGAGCTACCCACCCCTAATCTCTCATCATTTGTCACCCTGAGGTAAATTTGAGCTACCCACCTCTAATATCTCATCATGTGTCACCCTGAGGTAAATTTGAGCTAGCAACCCCTAATCTCTCATCATGTGTCACCCTGAGGTAAATTTGAGCTACCCACCCCTAATCTCTCATCATTTGTCACCCTGAGGTAAATTTGAGCTACCCACCCCTAATCTCTCATCATTTGTCACCCTGAGGTAAATTTGAGCTACCCACCTCTAATATCTCATCATGTGTCACCCTGAGGTAAATTTGAGCTACCCACCTCTAATATCTCATCATGTGTCACCCTGAGGTAAATTTGAGCTACCCACCCCTAATCTCTCATCATGTGTCACCCTGAGGTAAATTTGAGCTACCCACCTCTAATATCTTATCATTTGTCACCCTGAGGTAAATTTGAGATACCCACCTCTAATATCTCATCATTTGTCACCCTGAGGTAAATTTGAGATACCCACCTCTAATATCTCATCATTTGTCACCCTGAGGTAAATTTGAGATACCCACCTCTAATATCTCATCATTTGTCACCCTGAGGTAAATTTTGAGCTACCCACCCCTAATAGGTAAATTTATAATATAAAAACAGGGTATTAGTAGGCCTGACAAGACGTAACATAACAGCGAACGTTTCGGCAAAGAGCCTTCCTCAACGGACAAATAGTACACAAATGAAACGAATAAAACAAAATAATAATTAAAAAAACACTTAGCTGCGGTGAAATCCAAGCAGTCCAGTAGGGATAAAGTAAGGAGAGAAAAGTAAGAGCTTATATAGGAAAGGAGAGGGTGGGTGTGGCCAATCAATCAGCTTGTCAGTGCGAACACAACGTTGATCCCATGTGGTGTAAGAGTCCCATACTCATGGATTAGTCTATTCTCCAGACTGACCCGGCCGGGTGTGTTTGTACAAGAAACCATGGCGGTGACGGACATGTCATCGACGCCCATGTGGTCACGTCCATTGAAGTGTCGGGAGACAGGACATTGTTTGTCTTGTTTAATGGCACGTACATGCTCAGCGATACGGCACGAGAGTAACCTCCCCGTCTCACCAATGTACTTCAAAGGACAGCGCTTACACACAATGGTGTAGACCACATTGCGGCTGGTACAAAGATAGCCATTCCTAATCTTGAATATCCCCTTAGGGAAGACAATCTGGTCCGTCTGGGTAACAAAGGGACATGTCTTGCAGCGATTACGACCACATGGCTTGGTGCCCAGATGGGAGGACGGAATAAGCAGACGGCTACGAACCAATAGGTCTTGCAGATTTTTGTCCCTCCTGAATACAATGAGGGGTGGGGTGGAAAATATGTTGTTTGTCTCAGTGTCCGCGAGGAGGATCGTGCGGTTTTTCAAAAAAATTTCCTTGGCTCTGATGTTGTGGGGATGGTATGTGAGCACCAATTTGCTCCTTTCATTACTATCACTGGAGCGTGATACAAAGGCGTCGGAACGAGTGAAGTTTTTAACTCCCTGAAGTGCAGATTGAAGTATAGCTTCAGGGTAAGACCTTTGTCTAAAAAACTCCACCATTTCCAACGCCTTTTCCAAAAAGTCCTCATTAGATTGACACAGCCTACGGAGGCGAAGAAGTTGTGAAAAGGGAATAGAATCCTTACAGGATTTGGGATGAGACGAGGGATAGAGTAGGTAAGAATGGCTGTCCGTAGGTTTGAAGTAGGCCGAAGTGAGGCCTAATATCTCATCATTTGTCACCCTGAGGTGAATTTGAGCTACCCACCCCTAATATCTCATCATTTGTCACCCTGAGATAAATTTGAGCTACCCACCTCTAATATCTCATCATTTGTCACCCTGAGGTAAATTTGAGCTACCCACCTCTAATATCTCATCATTTGTCACCCTGAGATAAATTTGAGCTACCCACCTCTAATATCTCATCATTTGTCACCCTGAGGTAAATTTGAGCTACCCACCCCTAATGTCTCATCATGTGTCACCCTGAGGTAAATTTGAGCTACCCTTAATCCCCACAAAATCACTTGTGTTGAAATTAAATTGCTCACTACCAGTTTTTTTCAGTGGAGAAAGGGAGTTAACCCTTTGAAATTATAGAAGTGATCCATAGGATTAGGATAAGAACATGAAATATTTTTTTTCCCCTCTTGCATTTCTGACTTGGTTGCAGAAAGTTGTGAAGATCTATAAGTTACACCTGAAGTGATCTCACAAAAATTAGAAATAAAGAATAACAATACAAAAAAACAACATTTAAAGTTTAACTAATTTCCAGAGATTCATTAACATTTTTTTATCACTAAGAATCATAAGTACAACAATGGCTTTAATAAGTTCTAGAACTTAATGCAATATTTAACCTGAAATGTTTTTTTTAAACAACGGAACCCCTGCTTTACTGACCTTTGACCTTTGACATGGGGCATGGCAGTAACACCTGGGAGTCCCCAAAAGTATTTCAAATCTATGAGCACACATCTCAAATACCAAAACAACCAGCAATTCAAGCTGTCTAGGCACAAATAGGACTCACAAGCCAACTGCACATGGACCATTGAATAAATGCTTGGTCACCATCACGTGCGAAAGATGAACAACAATTGGGAATTTGAGCACCACGCAGCATAAATTTGCGCACTTGTGCTGTAGGGTCTGGAAGACTGCATGTATTGGAGAGAGTTAAGTTGTATTTAGGGCCTGGAAAGCCCTTTTATCTTTTGAGAAAACACCTTTCTTATTCCGTATGCAAGAACAAACTCATACAAGTTTTCGTTCTTCCCGTCCGGAATTCGGGCGTGGAATGGGTTACCTGAAGAAACCAGGAAAGCCAACACTTTATCAACATTTAAAACTCTAATAAGAATGCAGGACTAAACACAAACCATAGATAAGCGTAGGACGCAATAATCTTCTGTATAGAAGGAGCGTCTGAAACAGATAAGATAAGATAAGAAATGGGAAAAAAAATCTTAATTAGAAACCAACTTTGTCAGTTATCATACAATCCACTGTTAAAACTTTTCTAACAAACACACTCAATTAAAGAGATGTAATATATTTTAATTTTCCTACATGAAAAAACATTTCAGATACAGGTGTCAACCCAACTGAATTGGCCCAAAAAACAAAAAAAATATTAGCACCTGGATTTTCCCCCACCAATATTAATTTGGAATTTGCTTCTTCCCACTCTTGACAATTTTATTCATTCAAATTTTGTTTCTTCTACTTTTTCTGTCGAAAGCAAAGGAATCTGTACAACAAAATATTTGGTGGATTCCTGATGAGAAAGGCTTATGAGCTGGCATGGGCCAACGCATCCATTTACGCGTAAGTTGAACATCATTTTAATTTGTAAGATGATTTTTATTACATGTTGTTGGTTATGAAGGATATGAAGCTGCATACTATGGGTTTCATTTAACTATTTATTTTTTTATAATTGCAGCTCTCAAAATATTCTCTAAACATGAATTATTTACACACAAAAAAAGTCTCCTAATTTAAATAAACAGAAGAAAAAAAGAAACAGGATTGCTAACATCTGGTATAAGGAAATCAAATAATACCGCTGTACATGGTTTATCTCGTCTAAAACAGACGCTCCTTCTATACAGAAGATTGTTGCTTCTTACGCTTATCCACGGTTTATGTTTAGTCTTGTGCCTTTTTATCAGAGTTTTGAATGTTCATAGTGTTAAAGGGAATCAGTATTTTTCTTGAGGAAAATTTTTAATCTATTTAAGATTATTTGTGGTGTTGAGGAATTATTGACCAGTTAAAGTGTATTTGTTTGTAGCCATTTATGAAATTCTAAACCAATGTCAGTGTATTTGTGGATTGAGAAAGTTGTGACTGATGTTTGTAGATGTTTGTAGGTGTTGCCTTAAGGAGGACCAACCCTGAGTGCTATTGTTTGTAGCATTGACCCTCTCACAGTCTCAGTTTAACGTCATCCATTGTTACCTAATTTTGATAGATAAGGATAAGCTAGCAAGCCGAAACCCACACAGATTACTCTCCCCTGATTTCTTAACCCAAACGTAATGTTTAAGTTTAGGGCTGTAGTAACAAATACGAAAATTACGTCAATCTTTTCAATACTTTGAAGCAGTACCTTCAATAGATTTCTCTAAGCATATTATATGTCCTACAGCAACACCAGACCTAATATGTGTAAAATAGTGGATGATATCGTCTTCAAACGGCCTGTCGAAATCGGCTCACTCCTGTTTTTGTCCTCTCAAGTAAGTGTTGTTTTTTTTTCAATTAAATTGCTATAATCAAATTTGCTCTAAATTCAAGTTTTTAAAAAAAATTTCCTATTTAAACAATGTCTTGTTATGTAGCGACTGCTGATAGTTTTTTGTTTGTTGTTTTCTTTATCTACTTCTACTGTTCAATTAAAGCAAGCCCGTACGTCCCTTGACCCTACCAGGTCCGAGCTCCCCAAGCTAATTTGCCCCTATATCTGGCCTCCCTAGCAAAAATAAAGAAAATGAACATGGGTTAGGAAATGGCTAGTATCATGCAAACCAGTGGTCAGAATGAGCTCAAACTATTAGGTATAGTAGGAAATAGGCCTAACTTCCATCCAATGTTCAATTTAGCTGCGCGACTGCAGCCACGCATGTATCTAATGCCGCGCAGCAGTTTATAGTTACTGCACATCAAATTTAGTTTTAAAAATATTTAAAAATAGATGCTGTACAACTTTGCACCAATATTCCCTTTAAGCTGCGCAGCCGCGCAGGTTTTCGACCGACACCGCGCAGCAGTTAAGACTTACCGCGCAGCAAATTTTTTTTTACAAATAAATAAAAAAAAATTTTTTAATGTTTAATTATTGTTTATTTCTTTAGAAGATAATTTTTTAATTAGTTCAACAATGCTTCCATCTAACGCCAGTATTGCGCCTTGGAGGGGTAGTCTTCCCAGCAGGATGAGCCATGCTTTACACAGAGGTACTTTTTGCACATGGAGCACCTGACGTTGGTCTTTACCTTCTTGTTTGGGTTGTCCTTGTATGCTACTCTGTTGTATTGAAGGTGTTTTTCCATGCATACAGTGCAGACATGATTGGAAGCAGTTTCTTCTGGAATTTCATGCCAGTTGTTGCCTGGTGTGTGGCGTTGGGGGCATGGTACCATTTGTCCTCGGCGAATGTCTGTTGAGTGGTAATTGCCAATCAGGTCAATGCTGAGTTTCTGGATATATCTAGTGTAAAACATGGGCTTTTTGTCAGCTGCTTCTAGTTTAGACACATAGATAACAAATGAATTGTAGCAGGCCCACAGGAAGAATTTGGTGAAAAGGCGAAGGGGCCACCGGTAATGACGGCGTTAGTGATGGAGGCGCGTCATTTGATCATTTTTGTCACAACCGCCCATGTGGCGATTGTAGCCCTGGACAAGCTGTGGCATCGGAACCTCAAGTGTTCCATCTTTGTTTCCTCTGTTTGCTACTCATAATTGTTTTGGGTCATGAAAGTTTGAGGTGAATGTAATTGGCCTCCGATCCTGCCATACCATACAGGTTATGCTGCCCTGACATCGATAGCGACTTTCACCTCTCACAAGGACACTGGAAAAAAAAATCTATTTTGTTCCCCTTTCCATCTTCATTGAATTTCAAATCTATTGTTGGAGCCACAAAGGTTGCAGTCCAGCCATCATATGGAACATTGTCACCACAAAAATCTGTTTGATGGACATGCCCCCTTCCCTAACAGTTGGTCTAGCTCTGGATCTATCATCATCACTTGACCTATCACTATCGAGATCACGATCAATGTCAACGTCACTAGAACTAGAATATTCATATTGATGAAGCAAAATTGCTTCATTGCCTTCAGAATCGTCTAAATCTTCCATTACTTGCTGCAGTGTGAAATTTTTAGGCCTTGCTCTTTTTCCTGTGGAAGTGCTCGGTTCATTCGCAGATCTTTTCATGGTTATTTTCAACAAAAATCAACGTAATCACTAACTCACTGCTTTCTTTAAGGAAGAAACCATTTGTAAACACTAATCTTGCAACTAATGCGAGATTTAACGACGATTGGCTGATATTTTTAGTACTTCTTCAAGTGATATCCCAAAAAACCTATTCGGTAACTCGTTATATAGTAATTAAATCAATTACCTAATATTTGGTAACTCGCCTTGGTAGGGTTAATAGTTTATTACAAAATATTGTTCATCTATGTGTCATTAATTAATAGAGAATTGAAACTAAATTAAATCATAAGTTAAAACTAAATTAAATCATAAGTTAAAACTAAGTTTAATCGTACAGATAGACTGATCCAAAAGTAAAACTAAATTAAATCGTACAGATAGACTGATCCAAAAGTAAAACTAAATTAAATCGTACAGATAGACTGATCCAAAAGTAAAACTAAATTAAATCGTACAGATAGACTGATCCAAAAGTAAAACTAAATTAAATCGTACAGATTGACTGATCCAAAAGTAAAACTAAATTAAATCGTACAGATAGACTGATCCAAAAGTAAAACTCCACAAACACAAAATTTAAATGATAGCTGATCGATCCATATTTTTAAAATATCTTCGTAAAATTCCTATCATTATAAAGTTGTTCATTGAATTATTTTGTCAAATGATGGAATCACGCATCAGTCTAGTAGTCACAAGGTTTGTCTTGTCTTATCTATACAGACGCTCCTACTATACAGAAGATTATTGCATCCTTTTTTCTGGTAAGAATGTATTGGCAGCGTTCACAGGCCACGGCTATAAAGGACCACGCAATTTCACAGCCGCTTTTGTTTCCCCAACTAGTGTCAGATACCCATTCGGAGCTGGGTGGACTCGGGGACACCCTTGGCCCCGGGATTAAATCCCTGCCTTCGCAGAGATTCGAACCCGTGACCCTCGGTACACCAGCCGAGCACGTGTGCCACTTGACCACAGTGCCCCTTAATTTCACGTCATGATGTAAATATCCTCATTCAATTCCTAACATTAAATTTGTTTTATTGAGTTATTTTGTCAAACGATGAAATCACGCATCAGTCTAGTAGTCACAAGTGTTTAATTTCATATCGTGGTGTAAATATCCTCATTCCTTCCATCATTCCCATTAGATTGTGTACACCAAAGGTTCAGACATTCAGGTCCATGTCCACGCTGAAGTTGTGGACCCAGTGAGAGACACAAGAGAGACAACCAATGACTTTCACTTCACTTTTGACACAGGGGTTCCAAATCTGCCTAGAGTGATGCCCAAGACGTATGCTGGTAAGAATGCTCTCAAAATTCAAAGTCATGCTATACTTTTTAAAATTCAAACTCAAACTTTATTTTTATTTTTTTCTACTTCAATGCTTCTAGCTTTAAAATTAAAGAATTATATACAATGTAATATTATTTTTCTTAACTCTTTTCTCCGGATCAACGCTGCCATCGTTGATTTTAAAAAGACGTTTTTGACGGACAGACGAGAGGAGCGTTGAATTATTAAAACTGCATTGTTTTGTTTCTTTTTTGGCTAGTTAACTAAAATTAGTTTTAATGTAATCTAGAATGACTTCTCTTGAAGAAAAAAAGTTGTAAATACTTTGTTTGCATGTGTTTTCAATGCAAAAGAAGCGTTTGAAAGGCTTATTTTTGTTTTAACGTTTGTTTACAAACATGGATATTCAACCAGCTCATCTGGTTATTAATCTAATATTTTAAATACAATGATGGTGAACAAGAAAAGGGTATTGTTTTTTTTTGATGATTAAGATAGTAATTTTAAATTGCCGATGAATCATACGCCTAGTGCTAGTAGTTGTAGTGAAATTGACAATGATGTTGACAAGTCATCTGTTGGTAAACAACAAGCCCGCCCCCGTCTCAAATGCCGTGAACTGATAATATTTCTACTATAAATAATAATATAGACAACAAAGAGTCCGATTTGAAAGCTGCTAAACCTTTTCACTAAAACTAAGTGCAATCTCGGATAGAATTTAAAATAATTTTTAGTTTCAATACATAGTATAGCTTCCAGCTCCATTGTAAACAGCACAATGTTCCTATTATTTTCATGTATAAGGTACCGTGGATATTGAGCTCTAATGTTTTATTGGTTTGTTTTTTTAATGTGAAGTTATTTCTGTTTGCTGTAAATATGAATATAGTTCAGAAAAAACACCATTTTCTTACATTTCGGATAAAAATCTAGATTTTTGTGACTTAGAATAAGGTTGTTATTTTAAATATGTCTATTTTTTCACTGAAACAGAATCATATTTTATGAAAATAAAGTCATGAGTCTGTGTTGCCTAAAGACATCATTCTTTCCCCTTTAATTCAATACCAAATAAATCATTATCTGTTACATAATAAAAGCTATTAACATTTTAAGATAGCATGGTAGCCCGCGACAAAAAAATCCGGAGAAAAAGAGTTAATCTGTCACCTATCTGAAAATATTATCTATCCATTACTGTTTTAATCATTGGTATTAACTTTGATTCTAGTAATTGCATTATTTGAATTCAAAATTTTTATAAAAATCTTAAATGGGAACTTAAAGTGTTGGGGGATTTGAAAACTGCTGTCTTATTTTCATTTAATTTTTTCTTTGTTGAATTCAGACTTTTTTTTTACAATAAAATTCAATATGACACAATAATCTTCTGTATAGAAGGAGTGTCTGTAACAGATAAGATAAGATACCTTGACTGAATTGGTCATTGACTTTATTATGTACATGACACAAATAATTTTTTAACTTTGATATAGTTACATTATCCATACAATTTTTATTAAGCCGATTCATAATTCAAAAGTCACAGTCTTAATTCTGCTGTCATGCTGTTCCAGAATCAATGCTATTTTTGGTTGGAAAGAGACACTATGAAAGCTAAGGAAAAGAAAACATCTGCCAGTCCTGTGTTCAGAGACACTATGAAAGCTAAGGGAAAGAAAGCATCTGCCTGTCCTGTGTTCGTGTGTCAAGTATCTGCCTGTCCTGTGTTCAGAGACACTATGAAAGCTAAGGAAAAGAAAGCATCTGCCTGTCCTGTGTTCGTGTGTCAAGTTTACAGTGCATCCATTACAGGTTGGACTAATGGTGGTTTTTCGGGTTTTTTTTAAAATGTTTTCTTTAGGACATCAACTTTAGGACATCAAACACCTGTTGAAACTGTTCTCATCTCAAGGATTTTTTTGTTTTAAATCACTGAAATTATTTTTTTTTAATGCATAAGTTGATATCAAGAAAATGAAATTGGGTCAGTGGTGAATAGTTAATTCCAGTCGAGAGACAGAGAGAGAGAAAGAGCGCTCCGCACATGGTGTGGGGACTAAGGCTAAACCCCAAAAAATTATGAGCATGTTTTTATCACAAAAAGAAAAGTTAGCCCTCATCAAGTTGAAAATGTGGAGCCACAACAATTAAAAATTGTGTATTTGCTTTTAACACTCCTGCAATTACCATCTTTTTTTAATATTGAGGCATATAAAATTGCAATATTAAATATTCTATGCAAATCTATCAAGTAACTAGTTTGTGCTGTGGCGCCTGCGGTGCCCACCTTTTTCAAAAGCCCAACTAACTTGTCCTTGTATGATTAATACGTAATATTAAAATTTCTTAAATGTACACAAAGTATTTTATAATAGTTTTTTTTTAATTACATTTTTTATGTCAAAAGCCCAAGTAACTTATATTATCCTTGTATGATAAATACGAAATATACCTGAAAATTAAACAAAGTATTTATATAATAATTTTTACAGTGCTAATCACCACAGGATTTTTTAACTAATTTTAGAAAGCAGCACACCGAATTACTGCACCAAAAAATAACTATTTGAGTCAATCAGCACTGCTTACAAACACAAAATTTTAAAAAAGCAGAGTAATGTCCCTCAGCGTTAGGCATCAGCGATAATTGAGCGTAAATATATAATATATGGCCATGATTTATACCAACCCAGATATTGTCAGTTTGTTATTCCAATGGTTTAAGTTATCCATACAATTTCTTTTGTTGAGAGAAATAAGTGCATGCAAATGACATTTTTGGAAAATGTACTTCCTTTTATTCTACTTAAATGTTAAGGTTATTTTTTTTCTTTCTCAAAAGTATTCACTATTTAGTATCTCAATACTTTTGTTGGCACTCAGCTTGTGCCATTGTACCACCCTCAATAGTATACACTTCCTTTTGACTGTGCACCTTGATTCTGGTCTTGTAAAGATATAACCATTGGCACTCAGCTTGTGCCATTGTACCACCCTCAATAGTATACACTTCCTTTTGACTGTGCACCTTGATTCTGGTCTTGTAAAGATATAACCATTGGCACTCAGCTTGTGCCATTGTACCACTCTCAATAGTATACACTTCCTTTTGACTGTGCACCTTGATTCTGGTCTTGTAAAGATATAACCATTGGCACTCAGCTTGTGCCATTGTACCACCCTCAATAGTATACACTTCCTTTTTACTGTGCACCTTGATTCTGGTCTTGTAAAGATATAACCATTGGCGCTCAGCTTGTGCCATTGTACCACCCTCAATAGTATACACTTCCTTTTTACTGTGCACCTTGATTCTGGTCTTGTAAAGATATAACCATTGGCGCTCAGCTTGTGCCGTTGTACCACCCTCAATAGTATACACTTCCTTTTTACTGTGCACCTTGATTCTGGTCTTGTAAAGATATAACCATTGGCGCTCGGTGATAATATACTCAACGTAACAATAACTAGGTCAGCATTAATGCTACACGTAAGCTGTATATATATTTGCTTTCAATACGATATTGAAAATTAAAAGAATGAGAATGCTCCAGCAACCAGCGAAACAAATATTCTTATTTGCAAGTAATTTAGTTACCTGCTGTTTTTTTTTATGTAACTTACATGATGTTAATGGTTGTTTTTCGTGGTCGTTAAAAACAAATTTTCTTGTAAGCTATGATCACAGCTGTCAAAAAATTATGTTATACTTCATTGTTATCATTAAGGAGAAGTTTGATGTCATTTTTACCCATCATTCCAAAGTTGTTGGAATAGGTTTGTTTGTGCAATTTTTGTTGGAAGAGTCATTATATTCCATTAAGAATAGGTGGTTTATTTTTATAAGAAAAAGTCATTTTAAGCATTGCAAAATAGCTTAATAAATTCTATTTATTTTCCTAGTCTTTTCTAAGTTTTCTTTTTGTTTAAAATGTTGGCTACATTTAATCAAATATTTTATTCCTATTTTAGCCTGTCATTTAGAAGTTGTTACACATGTAAAACATTTATTTTCACTTATGTATGGAACATTTTTCTTGAAAACCTACGGTATTAAAATAACCATACTCTGCTTAAAGGGGACATATATTTGAAAATCTATGAAAGTATGTCCGTGTTTAAATATGATTCTCAAATTTTTACAATGACCTCTGCTGTATGTCAGTGTTTAAATATGATTCTCAAATTTTTTAAATGACCTCTGCTGTATGTCAGTTGACCTCTGCTGTTTTTAAAATTATAAGTTGCTGTCTAAAACTGAGATAATCTCAGAGTCTGTACAATGATGACTCTGATGGGCCGAATCTGTAACTCACCTAATGAGGTCATTCAGGAAGCATTACTCTTATGAGCATCATGCGTGGACTTGATCACACTACCACCAGAGGAAGTGTTTGAGAAACACACGAAATAAAGCATTGCTACTTGTTTCTTTGTCAATGGTCTGTCCATAAACATGTAGGTGACATTATTGTATTGATATTTGGTTTATACATGTAATAATAATGATGATGATAATTTGATAAACTATATAGCGCGGTACCCCAGCAAGCAACTGGGCTCACAGCGCTCTACATAAAAATAGTAGCACACATAAGTTTACCAGGGTTATCCTTGATATCTAAAAGTCTAAACTATTTATAATAACAAAGAAGTCATGCTCTGACAATCACCTTTCAGTGTATCATCTTTTTTTAATTATTTTTTTTTACATTTTATTGGCTAGTTTTTTTTGTACAATGTTAAATCTTATCAGATTAATATTCTAAATTTGTTCCGTTTGTTTTTGCTTTCTTAAAGTTAATTTTGAATGGTTTGAATCAAGTTCATGAATTGTGCTTTATAATTACTATTATTTTTTTTGTATTTATCTACTGTACTGTGTTACCAAAGTTCATCTAAGATAGAAACACTTGATTAAACGTATTCCATTAACACCTATGCATAAACCATGTACCAAAGTACCAGTCTTACTGACAAATAACATATGTGAAAGTACTTCACCATGGGAAACAAGTAATTTCCCCAATGTTAAGGGAATCTGTTAATTTAGAAAAATCATTTTGTTTAGCTTTATTTTATTGGTAAATATTGTGATTTATTTATTTTGTCTACCAAGGGGAGTAATCTAATTTAGCATAGAGAGTTGCTTTAATACAAATTAAAGATAATTATTAGCATCTGTTGTGTGTAACTTAAATGCTTTTTATGTGCACCCCATAATGAAATGCTGAGCTTTCATAGAGTAGTGAATTTTATTTTCCACTAAACTTCCTTATGCCTATTCTCTGTTTAGTTCAGTGGCCACCAAAAAGACTTTTTGGACCCCATTGGGCAGAAAATAAACTGTTTATTAGACTGATTGATTACACCTTATATTAAAGTAAGCATTTAATGTTCTATATCACTTTTTATCAGTTCTTATTATACAACTAAATTAAAGGGATATTTTATTGTCTTTGCTCTCATTACGTGCATACAAATTTAATCTCTTTCTAATTTGAATAAAGAACAATGAATCGGAGAAGTAGGAAAAATAAATCAGAAATCAGTGTTCCACATCATATAACAAAGTTGGTGGCTAGCAGCCCTTAGGCCAGGGGTTCTCCAACCCTGGCTTGGTCAAGTCTTCCATTAATGGGAATTTGACTCACATGCATAATAGTAATTAAAGTACTTTTTCCTGGCATTTTAATTCTATTAATTATATACATTATGTGATGAAATTATGTGCAATTATATGTTAGAAAAATTTTAATCTGAATGTATTATGCTAGTTTGTCCTAAAACAGATTGAAAATAACTTTTTTTTTAATTTATAAAAATAGTCCATAACCTTTTTTTAAAACTTAGTCCTGCTTTGGAAGGCTTTTGTCTATTATAGGTTCATAATTTTTACCATCAATTTACATAATGGATACTGAAGTTTCTGTGAAATTTTTCCCTGCAATCCTTGGGCTTCCTCACATTATAGGAACTATGAAACATGCTCAGTATCTATGTTGGGCATAGGAAAATTAGTTCATATACTTGATGCCGACAAGTGGATATTCAGTAAAACTCATACTTTTATGTATCAAAAAATGTCATGTTTTTTTTAAAAAGCTTTTTGAAATCTTTTCAAACGCTTGATGTTCACAACTATATTCAATTAGAAATCATAGTGTTTAAGTCATAATGCAACAATTAGGAATAAAAATTTTACTTTCTTTATGTGATTGTCACAAGAGGAGGAATAGAAAGAATTATATCTTATTTCTTAGAATTCAGAAAAAACACAAATGATATTAAGTGGCCAATTATATCACATGACCAATTATGTCACATGACCAATTCTAGCATGTGACCATTTATTTATTCAGAATCTCTCATTTTATTATTATTTTTATTAAGTTTTTATTATTGAAAATAACTTGTTATTTATGGTGAGATGCCAGAAAAAAATCAGATATTTTAATTAAAAATTATCAATGTACATGTAATATACATTTGTTTAGTCATTACAAAGTTTAAATAAACTAATTTCTGTCAAGACTAAATTCTCTTTGATTTACAATTTGAGTTTAAATGTAAAGAATGCATGCATTCTGCCATAAATATCTAGCATTTATAAATCCTTTACACTTCACTGGTCAAATTGTAATCACAGTTCCTATGAAGTATCTGTAATAATGTGTATTGTTATTGAATTTTAATTATAATTTTATAATCAAGATATTGTGTTGTATATGAAAAGTTTTTTGAATGTTTACAAATCTACAGAGACATCATCAATCTTAGGCTTGTAAACCTTCCTGTCCAACCAGTTGTTTATGAAGTCAGGACATTTTTTTATTTGTGGAATAAAAAAAAACAGCAATAATGATTGTTTTGACTTCATGTTTTTTTTGGGTTTTTTTTGGTGGATTTATTTTCCACCAGGTTTATTTGTATCAGTACACTGATAAATTTGAGTAATTACCAAACATTCTAGACTATGATGATTCTGTTCCGGAAAGTCCTTTGCCACCCCACTCCCCTAACCCACCCCCCCCCTAACCCACCACCAAACACCACGGCCTTCATTTTAACATTGAGGTATATGACAGACAGTCATACACTGTACCAGACGATACTTCCAATATGTTCTCGTTCATCTCACGGGCTGATGTCAAACATTGAGGTATATGACAGGCAGTCATACACTGTACCAGACGATACTTCCAATATGTTCTCGTTCATCTCATGGGCTGATGTCAAAGATGATATGGTTTAACACTGTTTTCAAATAAACATATTCTCAGTCCGCAGACCACCAACCACGGCACTTGGGGGTCAGGGGGTCTGCAGATCACCGACCACGGCACTTGGGCCTTATATAAAAACGTTGCTTTTAAAAATCGTTTACATTAACAAATTTACATGTGACTATAACATTAACAAATGTACATGTTGTGACTGTAACATTAATAAATGTATATGTTGTGAGTGTGACTGTAACATTAATATATGTACATGTGACTATAACATTAACAAATGTACATGTTGTGACTGTAACATTAATAAATGTATATGTTGTGAGGGTGACTGTAACATTAATAAATGTACATGTGACTGTAACATTAATAAATGTACATGTGACTGTAACATTAATAAATGTACATGTTGTGACTGTAACATTAATAAATGTACATGTTGTGACTATAACATTAATAAATGTACATGTGACTGTAACATTAACAAATGTACATATTGTGATTGTAACATTAACAAATGTACATGTTGTGACTATAACATTTATAAATGTACATGTTGTGACTGTAACATTAACAAATGTACATGTTGTGACTGTAACATTAATAAATGTACATGTTGTGACTATAACATTAAGAAATGTACATGTTGTGACTATAACATTAACAAATGTACAATGTACATGTTGTGACTGTAACATTAATAAATGTACATGTTGTGACTGTAACATTATTAAATGTACATGTTGTGACTATAACATTAATAAATGAACATGTTGTGACTGTAACATTAACAAATGTACATGTTGTGACTATAACATTAACAAATGTACATGTTGTGACTGTACCATTAATAAATGTACATGTTGTGACTATAACATTAATAAATGTACATGTTGTGACTCTAACATTAACAAATGTACAATGTACATGTTGTGACTGTAACATTAATAAATGTACATGTTGTGACTGTAACATTAATAAATGTACATGTTGTGACTGTAACATTAACAAATGTACATGTTGTGACTATAATATTAATAAATGTACATGTTGTGACTATAACATTTATAAATGTACATGTTGTGACTATAACATTTATAAATGTACATGTGACTAACATTAATAAATGTACATGTTGTGACTGTAACATTAACAAATGTACATGTTGTGACTGTAACATTAATAAATTTACATGTTGTGACTGTAACATTAACAAATGTACATGTTGTGACTGTAACATTAATAAATTTACATGTTGTGACTGTAACATTAACAAATGTACAGGTTGTGACTGTAACATTAACAAATGTACATGTTGTGACTGTAACATTAACAAATGTACATGTTGTGACTGTAACATTAACAAATGTACATGTTGTGACTATAACATTAATAAATATACATGTTGTGACTATAACATTTATAAATGTACATGTTGTGACTGTAACATTAACAAATGTACATGTGACTAACATTAATAAATGTACAAGTTGTGACTGTAACATTAACAAATGTACATGTTGTGACTGTAACATTAATAAATGAACATGTTGTGACTATAACATTTATAAATGTACATGTTTGACTAACATTAACAAATGTACATGTTGCGACTGTAACATTAACAAATGTACATGTTGTGACTGTAACATTAACAAATGTACATGTTGTGACTGTAACATTAACAAATGTACATGTTGTGACTAACATTCACAAATGTACATGTTGTGACTGTACCATTAATAAATGTACATGTTGTGACTATAACATTAAGAAATGTACATGTTGTGACTATAACATTAACAAATGTACAATGTACATGTTGTGACTGTAACATTAATAAATGTACATGTTGTGACTGTAACATTATTAAATGTACATGTTGTGACTATAACATTAATAAATGTACATGTTGTGACTGTAACATTAACAAATGTACATGTTGTGACTATAACATTAACAAATGTACATGTTGTGACTGTACCATTAATAAATGTACATGTTGTGACTATAACATTAATAAATGTACATGTTGTGACTCTAACATTAACAAATGTACAATGTACATGTTGTGACTGTAACATTAATAAATGTACATGTTGTGACTGTAACATTAATAAATGTACATGTTGTGACTCTAACATTAACAAATGTACATGTTGTGACTATAATATTAATAAATGTACATGTTGTGACTATAACATTTATAAATGTACATGTTGTGACTATAACATTTTTAAATGTACATGTGACTAACATTAATAAATGTACATGTTGTGACTGTAACATTAACAAATGTACATGTTGTGACTGTAACATTAATAAATGTACATGTTGTGACTGTAACATTAATAAATGTACATGTTGTGACTGTAACATTAATAAATGTACATGTTGTGACTGTAACATTAATAAATGTACATGTTGTGACTATAACATTAATAAATGTACATTTTGTGACTGTAACATTAATAAATGTACATGTTGTGATTATAACATTAAGAAATGTACATGTTGTGACTATAACATTAACAAATGTACAATGTACATTTTGTGACTGTAACATTAATAAATGTACATGTTGTGACTGTAACATTGATAAATGTACATGCTGTGACTGTAACATTAACAAATGTACATGTTGTGACTATAACATTAATAAATGTACATGTTGTGACTATAACCTTTATAAATGTACATGTGACTAACATTAATAAATGTACATGTTGTGACTGTAACATTAATAAATGTACATGTTGTGACTGTAACATTAATAAATGTACATGTTGTGACTGTAACATTAATAAATGTACATGTTGTGACTGTAACATTAATAAATGTACATGTTGTGACTGTAACATTAATACATGTACATGTTGTGATTATAACATTAAGAAATGTACATGTTGTGACTATAACATTAACAAATGTACAATGTACATGTTGTGACTGTAACATTAATAAATGTACATGTTGTGACTGTAACATTGATAAATGTACATGCTGTGACTGTAACATTAACAAATGTACATGTTGTGACTATAACATTAATAAATGTACATGTTGTGACTAATACATTAATAAATGTACATGTTGTGACTATAACATTAATAAATGTACATTTTGTGACTGTAACATTAATAAATGTACATGTTGTGATTATAACATTAAGAAATGTACATGTTGTGACTGTAACATTAACAAATGTACATGTTGTGACTGTAACATTAACAAATATACCTGTTGTGACTGTAACATTAACAAATGTACATGTTGTGACTGTAACATTAACATATGTACATGTTGTGACTGTAACATTAAGAAATGGACATGTTGTGACTGTAACATTAAGAAATGGACATGTTGTGACTATAACATTAACAAATGTACAATGTACATGTTGTGACTGTAACATTAATAAATGTAAATGTTGTGACTGTAACATTGATAAATGTACATGTTGTGACTGTAACATTAACAAATGTACATGTTGTGACTGTAACATTAATAAATTTACATGTTGTGACTGTAACATTAACAAATGTACAGGTTGTGACTGTAACATTAACAAATGTACATGTTGTGACTGTAACATTAACAAATGTACATGTTGTGACTATAACATTAATAAATGTACATGTTGTGACTATAACATTTATAAATGTACATGTTGTGACTGTAACATTAACAAATGTACATGTGACTAACATTAATAAATTTACAAGTTGTGACTGTAACATTAACAAATGTACATGTTGTGACTGTAACATTAATAAATGTACATGTTGTGACTATAACATTTATAAATGTACATGTTTGACTAACATTAACAAATGTACATGTTGCGACTGTAACATTAACAAATGTACATGTTGTGACTGTAACATTAACAAATGTACATGTTGTGACTGTAACATTAAGAAATGGACATGTTGTGACTGTAACATTAAGAAATGGACATGTTGTGACTGTACCATTAATAAATGTACATGTTGTGACTATAACATTAAGAAATGTACATGTTGTGACTATAACATTAACAAATGTACAATGTACATGTTGTGACTGTAACATTAATAAATGTACATGTTGTGACTGTAACATTAATAAATGTACATGTTGTGACTATAACATTAATAAATGTACATGTTGTGACTGTAACATTAACAAATGTACATGTTGTGACTATAACATTAACAAATGTACATGTTGTGACTGTAACATTAACAAATGTACATGTTGTGACTATAACATTAACAAATGTACATGTTGTGACTATAACATTTACAAATTTACCTGTTGTGACTAACATTAACAACCAAAATACGTTAAACTCTGTACATATTTTCACTGGTAAGAGAAAAGAACAAATATGCACACCGGTAAGTGAAAAGAACAAACATGCACACAGGTAAGTGAAAAGAAGAAACATGCACACCAGTAAGTGAAAAGAACAAACATGCACACAGGTAAGTGAAAAGAACAAACATGCACACCGATAAGTGAATAGAACAAACATGCACACTGGTAAGTGAAAAGAACACAGGTAAGGGAAAAGAACAAACATGCACACCGGTAAGTGGAAAAAAAAACTTGCTCACCGGTAAGTGAAAAGAACAAACATGCACACCGGTAAGGGAAAAGAACAAACATGCACACCGGTAAGGGAAAAGAACAAACATGCACACCTGTGTAACTCTTACTATATTTTATATGTATAACTCTCTTGTAGGCGTTCTCACAATACAGAATCTTGTGCACAATAATCCAATGAAGAACTTGTTTCAACAAAACAACTTTAATATGTATATTTTGTACACAGAAATATCATTTGAGGTTATACAACGTGGAAATCTTGAGGCACACACATTCCGTCCTTTCACTACGGAACTCCACTGACAACTGCTCGCCCAACCCTTTCAACCAATAGGAAGGCTCCTTTCTTCCCGCGTCCACCATTCACGTGACCTCCTCGTCACAAATCATGCCAATCACACGTGACACCTGTAAGGGAAAGGAACAAAGATGCACACCGCAGTATTAGTTTTCTCTCACCTTAAGGTCATCTTTTATAACCATGTATGTGAACTGGTGCAGCTCATTTAATTACTTTAAATTTCGCATCTGATCTTGTATATAAAAAGCTGTACAATATTATTCTGTTAACGCTATAACTGGTTACATAAAGTCATAGTGGTATGTGTTTTTTTTAATCCCTTATATTAACTTCACCGCCGTCTCTGTCTTGGGCACCGCGGAAAAACAGAACTCAAAAATGACCCAACCCGTCATGCTATCGAGCTGAAATTTGGCACACGGACCCGTGTCACCTAACAATGCATCGTATCAAAATTTCAGATCGATCGAACGTACCGTAATTAAATTAATGCATTTTTAGTTTATCTATATAAAACTATATGTAGAAGTCGCTATTGTTTACATTTTACGGGTCAATTGACTTCACGTCAGCCATAGGTGAACACATCTCGTGTTTTAACCAGGTGTACCAGCGTGCTTTTGTTTACATTTTGCGTGTCACGCTGAGCTCGGTCCAGCGATCGGTGACAAGACCTTTCCCCCCCTCGGGTTAAAAGCAAAGATTCAGTCTGTAAATATTTGTCGCGTTTGAACAAAATCAATACTTTTTAGTTATGTGTCATATATAAGGGATTTATAGTCAAAAACTTTGTTTTTACGGGTTTGTTTTATTTTACCGATTTGTTACTTAAAAATAGCTTGACTACATCCAATTCGGTAACATTAGTAACAATGGAAAGTTGTATTTCTCATAATTTAGACAAGTAAAACTTCGCGTTATTAAGTTATTACCAAAATTTCCGAACGCGTTATTATTCATGGTTTAAAACAACGTTGTGCTTCCGACCTACTCATGAGAGAATCATTGGGTCACCTCATTTTGTACGCATCAACCTGTACCTTTTAATAAATCACGGATTTGAGATTTAAACACGATCAGCTGATAAAATTTATAGTCCGGTCAATGTCTGTTCTTTAAAAAAAATATTTTAAAATCCAGTTTGGTGCCTACGCCCCTGAGGATTTAAACAAAATTAATAATTATAAAAAAACCAACAAAAACTATATCCTTAAGAACCGCTAGTTTTTGTTAGTGTTATCAATAAAGAATGTGCTCTTTTGTTTTTCTCTGTTAAATTAAAAATTTAGATCCACATTTTTTAATTTTTTTTTAATTTATCTATTTTACACGCTTTTATTTAAGCCACGGTGTTTGTATGTTGTATCCGTCAAATCTTGTAACGTAAAATTAAACCACTTCTGATGGTCCTAGAGATCTCAAAATTTTACCACAGATAGATCTTGGATGACAATGCATCAAAATTTCAGATCGATTGAATTAAATAAATGCATTTTTTAGTTTATCTCTCTATGTAATCTGTATCCGTGCTATTCTTGACTTTCACGTGAATGTCACCGGAGTTCACCACCAGCCATCGATGACCACATTCCAGGTGTTAAACAGCTCAGTAATACGAAACTAAATCTATAACTTGACATGATATAATACAAGAAGAACAACTGGATTTTGTGTAGCGTAATTGTTAGCGTAATTGATTTTCGACTTGGAGGTACTGGGTTCAATTTTAAGGTGGGGAAACTTTTTTTTAATACATAAATTTGTAATTAATAATCTATCTTTTTACCACTATCACATTTAAGTTCTAGACAACGAAGTTTGACTAATTAAATTGAATTGATTTTTTAAAAATTTGATACTAAAAATTAGAAAATAAAATATTTAAAAAATCTTTTTTTAAAAAGGACACGCTTTTATTTACATATAGAAAGTGCACTAAAAAGAAGAGAATAAAAATGTTCTATGATAACAGGTGAAATGACAGAACCTATCCACTGCACATAAAAGCGTGTGGCGCTCATCACAACTCTCTATCATGTACAAGGCTGTGAAACATAAATACAAATTTGTATGAATATTAATGAACATTAAACGTTTCAAAACTTTGATCATAATTCATATACATGCTACTATCATATTAATTAGAAATATTTATCTATATGCAAAAGAATAGTTGCAAAGAGAACTGTTTTGTGATGGGCCCCCCACGCTTTTATGTGCAGTGGATAGGTTCTGTCATTTCAACTGTTATCATAGAAAATTTTTATTCTCTTCTTTTTAGTACACTTTCTATATGTAAATAAAAGCGTGTCCTTTTTAAAAAAAGATTTTTTAAATATTTTATTTTAAAATATTTTGTGTGTGTGTGCCTGGAACACTTGATACGTCTCGCGTCACTTGATACGTCTGGTGTCACTTGATACGTCTCGCGTCACTTGATACGTCTCGCGTCACTTGATGCGTCTCGCGTCACTTGATACGTCTCGTGTCACTTGATGCGTAACTTGATACGTCTCGCGTCACTTGATACGTCTCATGTCACTTGATGCGTCACTTGATACGTCTCGCGTCACTCAGACTCAACCAATATACCATTTGAGGAGTTTGAGATCTCCTGTCTTACACGCTCTTTATAGGCAACATGATGCTCGGCAAAGTTTGAGATCTCCTGCCTTACACGCTCTTTATAGGCAACATGATGCTCGGCAATGTTTCAGATCTCCTGCCTTACACGCTCTTTATAGGCAAAATGATGCTCGGCAATGTTTCAGATCTCCTGCCTTACACGCTCTTTATAGGCAACATGATGCTCGGAAATGTTTGAGATCTCCTGTCTTACACGCTCTTCATAGGCAACATGATGCTCGGCAATGTTTGAGATCTCCTGCCTTACACGCTCTTTATAAGCAACATGATGCTCGGCAATGTTTGAGATCTCCTGCCTTACACGCTCTTTATAGGCAACATGATGCTCGGCAATGTTTGAGATCTCCTGCCTTACACGCTCTTTATAGGCAACATGATGCTCGGCAATGTTTGAGATCTCCTGCCTTACACGCTCTTTATAGGCAACATGATGGTCGGAAATGTTTCAGATCTCCTGCCTTACACGCTCTTTATAGGCAACATGATGCTCGGCAATGTTTGAGATCTCCTGCCTTACACGCTCTTTATAGGGAACATGATGGTCGGAAATGTTTGAGATCTCCTGCCTTACACGCTCTTTATAGGCAACATGATGGTCGGCAATGTTTGAGATCTCCTGCCTTACACGCTCTTCGTAATTTTAAACTGCTGCGTGGCGCTGGTCACATAACTGCGCAGCCTAAAAGGAACATTGATGCTTGGAATGGGAACAACATCGTGCATGACTGACGCATGGACTATAAGAACAACCTCGTGCGTCACGTACGCATGGACTATAAGAACAACCTCGTGCGTCACTGAAGCATGGACTATAAGAACAACATTGTGCGTCACTGACGCATGGACTATAAGAACAACCTCGTGCGTCACTGACGCATGGACTATAAGAACAACCTCGTGCGTCACTGACGCATGGACTATAAGAACAACCTCGTGCGTCACTGACGCATGGACTATAAGAATAAGCTCATCTTCCACCTTGAATATTGGTGGTGGATTGTTGTCGTTGAAAGATAGGTCAAAAGGTCCAGCTCAGGATCAAGTGTCCTGCATAGGTCCAGAGGCGTCACTAGGGTTGGTGTCACCCAGTGCCGTCGCTCATGTTGTCACCCCCTCACTACCTACCCAATAGACCTTCTCCGAGTCTGCCAGTGTCAACTAGGAGAACATACAGAATTTTACATTTTGGTGTCACCACTTGTGATTGTGTCACCCGGTGCGGTTAGCACCAGCCGCACCCTTAGAGACGACTCTGCACAGGACAAAGAGACATACCCCCCCCCTCTTACTGACTTACCGTTGTCAATTTAAAAAAATAATAATAATAATTTAAGCCTCTGGTGGAAAATCTTCACAAAGATGGCGGGATATGGCGGGATTTCATAAATATTTCCATTGTTATTTACCAAACTTGAGCTCTTCGTCCCCTTAACTCAAGGATCAGAGAACAGGGGTAAATTACCCCATTTGGGGTAAAAGGGAATTCCTGGGGGTAAAGACGTCTCATTTGGGACATATAAAATCCACCAGATTTTAATCTTTTAATTTTAATGTAATTTTTTTAAAAAAAATAACAATCCGTCATGCGTGTGTACATTTACAAAAAGGCACGGTTTATTAATATTTTGTGTGTGTGTGTGTTTCTTTTGCAAGAGAGAGGAATCCCAAAATTGAAGTTAACCACTGTATGATCCATGTATGAAACTAAACTCAGTACCTTTGTCTGCAAAAGTTGTGAAAGACTGAAATTCTACATTGGGCGAAAATGTCCGGGAACAAATACTTTCTTCTATAAATGTCCGGGAACAAATACTTTCTTCTAAAAATGTCCGGGAACAAATACTTTCTTCTATAAATGTCCGGGAACAAATACTTTCTTCTATAAATGTCCGGGAACAAATACTTTCTTCTATAAATGTCCGGGAACAAATACTTTCTTCTATAAATGTCCGGGAACAAATACTTTCTTCTATAAATGTCCGGGAACAAATACTTTCTTCTATAAATGTCCGGGAACAAATACTTTCTTCTATAAATGCGATTAAATTCACAAGCGGATAAGTTTACAAACTGTTGCTGTGTTGCATATCTCGCATACTTAGCTGATATTTTTGAGCATGCGAATGCGTTTAACAAAGAACTGCAGGGAAAAAATATCAATATAGTCAAACCTCTCATAACGAGATTAATTCGTTCCAGAGTTTTACTGGTTAAGCGAAACACTCGTTATACGAATCAATGTAAAATAACACGTTCCATGCTGAAAAAACAACAACTCATTTTTCACAATTTTATTCAACATTTATTCAAATAAAATTACTTATGAATTGTTAAAGAGTGAAACCAACAAATCATGGAAAGAAAGTGGAGATGGATTGGACACACCCTCAGGAAAGATAACAGCAGGGCTAGGCAGGCCCTAGATTGGAACCCCCAGGGCAAACGACAGCGAGGAAGACCCAAGCGTACATGGAGATGGAGCATGTTGGACGAGGCTGGAAGGACTGGGAAGATCTGGGAAGATCTGGGAAGAATTGAAACGACTGGCCCAGGGACCGTGTAGAGTGGCGAGCTTTGACAGAGGCCCTATGTTCCACAAGGAACTCAAAGGACAAATGATGATGATGATGAAAGAGTGAAACAACTAGAACACAATTTAGATTTGAAACAAAAAACGTAAACAACAATATGAATTTATGACCAATAATTATTCCTTTTTAACTAGAAAACTGTCCAAAGACATTTGTTTTTGCCGACGCTTCAAAATTTGAGGAAAATTTGTCGTAACCGTTTCGTAGACATTCTTGACACTCCATTTGAACCATCCATCTCCTTAATTGTTCTTGAAAATAGTGCAGATAGACCAGATCGTTGATGTTGGCCGATTGTAGTTTCGCGCTAGATTAGCATCCTTGTTCGCGCTTTTCAATGGTTTTTCGTTTCATTTCAACAGTTATTTTTTTTTCTCTTATGATTGTCTTCTTGCATTTTTTTCGAAGACATCTTAGCACAGGTTATTACACTTCGCACATAAAAAAATTACGAATACTGTCTGAATACAAAATTTGTAAAAACGGTTGGAAGTGCCGGCTCACAAATGAATTTCCAGGAAAAAGGTACTTTCCCTTTCTGCGTCACTCGTTATGCGAATCTTCGCTCGTTACGGGAGCAACTGTTTTGCTCGTTATGAGAGTTACTCGTATGAGAGATGCTCGTTATGAGAGGTTTGAGTGTATATGTGCAACCAGAGAAAGGATTGCAGCATTTGGATTAATCTTTCATATTGGAAACAAAACAAAAACAAAAAAACAGAAGGAAACAAGTTAGTTAGCGGCCTTTTCAAAGTTAGCCTTGTACTTAGAAGATTGTGGAAATATGACTTTTGACGACATCAAGGATATAGTTATCAGACATCTTACCAAGCTCAAAGAGTGGTTCATTGTTTACTTTCCAGTTATTGATTCGCATAAAATCAGTTGTAGATCCATTTGGATGTGACATTGAGGATGTACTAGATGAGCCTCACGGGTTGGCAGAGGATGTACTAGATGAGCCTCACGGGTTGGCAGAGGATGTACTAGATGAGCCTCACGGGTTGGCAGAGGATGTACTAGATGAGCCTCAAGGGTTGGCAGAGGCACTTCTTGAACTTAAGGCCAATAATGAGGCACGTATTGAATTTGCAAACAAAGCAGATCTGACACATTTGTGGATGTCAACTGCTGCAAAGGCTTTCAACACTGCACTCTAGGAGGCTATCAACACGTTGCTGGCTTTTGCAACAACGCACCTTTGCGAACAATGTGTTTCCACTCTAGTGAAAATAAAAACAAAGCAATGAAATCGATTGGACTCTGAACTCAGCATCTAACTTGCCATGACATAAAAAAAATACCAATTTCGATGAAATTGTGTAAAGAAATCAAACAAGATATTTTTTTTAAAAAACTGAACTGTAATGAGATTTAAAGAAAAAAACTCTGTGTCTTATAATAAAATTTGATGACATTAATTTATATTAAATTTTTAATTTATGTTATTTTAAAAAGAAAATTTGTGTTCATCCGACTTTATTGCATTATGTCAGATTTATCATTATATCAAGAATGGCCAGGGCCGTTAGACGAATAAACGTGTAAACAATAATATTAGCCTACATTCGACTGTTAACTTTTATAATTGCATCACAGGGGCTGTCCATAAATGACGTCACGCACCAAGAGGGGGGAGGGGGTCACACTTTTGTGACGATGTGTGACGAGGGGGAGGGAGGGGGTTTGAAGACATGTGATGTCACATCAAAAGGGTAACTTTAAATAAAACTTCCACTGAAATATTTGGTCGATTACAATTTATTTAATGACGTTTCTTTTCCTTTTTTTAAAAAAAATCAGTGCTTCTCAATGTGCCGGTCGGTAGGCCATCAGACGCTGGCTGGCGTAAGCTATCAAGACACGAAAATTAAATCTAAATATAATCCTTAAGTTTTAGAATCCACAAGATAACGTATGAAATTGTTACACTGCGTCGTTTGATGTTGACATCAAAGCATTTGTGATGTAATCGCAGCTCCGTTTGGTTCCCTCAAGTCGTCGAACTTTTTTGCCCGTTACCCCGAAATATACAAGTTTATGTGTGCGTTACCCCCCCCCCAGACTCTAGGTCCTGCTCACATGACTCGGGGATTTTGGGGAGCGTCGTTAGCAAGAAAATGCTACTGGTGAGTTTTACAAGCATGACAGGTGTCTAAAAATGATCTGAATAGGATTACGTGTAGATATTTTAAGTCAAAACTACACGGAATATCCTTTTTCTTTAAAAATGGGGGGGGGATCTATTTGATAGAATTAAAAACGTTTTAAGTTTGATATAATTGTTCGATTGGTTTTTGGTCAAACGCCCCTGGCCATTCTAGTCTTCTAGATCAGTGCTTCTCAAAGTGGTGGACCGCGGACCGGTGCCGGTCTGTGGGCCATCCGCTGCCGGTCCGCAGATGTTCTAAAAAAGGACAGAAAAAATTGTCAGTGCAAGGAAAATAGTGCATCGGTCCCTGGTGCAATGGAAAAAATTCAGGCCGGTCCGCCATACTAAAAAGTTTGAGAAGCACTGTTCTAGATATAATGGTAAATGAGCCCATATAAAATTAGTCAAGTATTCAATAACTTTATTGAATGCATCAAATTCTTGACATCGCAATTCGAGAGGAGCACAAAAAACTTTTCTTCTTAGCTCAGTTTTTAAGGCATTAATTTTAAATATCCCAGAAAAAATACGTGATACAGACAAGTCATGTGGATTAAGATTATTGTCACTCGCGTCAATATAAATAAAAGTAGGGTAGATTTAGGTGTCTTTGTATAGTACGTAGGTAAGAAATCTACATAGTTGTCAAATTTAAAAAAAAAGCATTTTCTGGAAGGAACCGGCTCCTTAATGGGTATATTTTCCAAGCGTACACGTACACATGACGTATTTTAATATATCTAGTGGATTGTAGTGGATGTTATATGTGAATTCCCTTTTTGACCCCAGTTGAGGTTATTTACCTCTGTTGGCCGACCTCTTTCTTACGGGATGCCCGTCAGTCAATTGAGGGATTTTTTAAAAATACATTTTAAAAATGTTATTTTTAAATAGTTTTTTTCTAAACAAAGACATTAACCGTGATGTTTAATAGTCAATGTTTAATTTGTATGCATTAAAATAAAATATAATCTAAGGATTTAACACAGTTCGTTTTCTGAAGGCCGGTTAAAAGTTTTTTTTAAAATGCATCACGCGGGTAACGATATTACAATGTAGATCTTCACTAAATAAATAAGAAATACTTAAATGACAATAAAAGTGATTTGAAACATACTTATTTACAAATAGAAAATAAAGTTTGTTTGTTTGTTAGTTTTTTTTTGTTTTTTTTTGTCAAAGATTTGTGACGTATTTTTAGAGGGGGGGGGTCTAAGTTTTTGTGACGACGCGTGATGAGGGGGGGGAGGGGGTAAAAAATCGGCAAAAATCGCGTGACGTCATTTATGGACGGCCCCATACTCATAATCCTTTTCTGGTCATTTCTAAGACACTTGTCAGGTTTCTAAAACTCAACAGATGAGTTTTCGGTGTGGGATTAGCTCTAGACCATTGGGAGAGGGGGGGAGGGGGGCTTACAACGCTCCCAAATCGCAGGGCAGGACCAAGCACATGCGTGGATAACGGCAACAAGAAGAACCCACACCCCTGAGGGTGGGCCGCCCTTTCGCATCCCTTTCTTCGCCACTGGATGTATGCTTACAATGTAGGCATTGTATTTATTTCTAGTAAATATAAAGCAAAAAGAAAATCACCAAACTTTAAAAAAAAAGTCAAACAAAATTATAATAAAAACATTTCGTTTCTTGAAAGACGCCAAATTAGCGATATTTGATATTGATACGATTGTTAAAGCCTGAACTTGAACAAAGTAACTAATAACCCACATTAGTAATGAAATGCCTTTAGATTACTTAAATAAACTTTGCATAGTATTGTATCAAAGTTATCAAGAAGTTTGATGATTCGGAAACCATTAAATAGTTTAAGACATTTATTATTTAACTGTTATTTGTTTAAAAATCTGTATTTCTCTAAACTAAACAGTCTACGGCGACTATGGCCTACGGGGGTTAAAACGTTAAAAAAAAAGCCTTTGAATCTATTTCTTTGTGTTAATATGCCATTTTGAGTACTTGAAAAGTCATTGTGGAGGCTAGTTAACTTTTTTCAATAAGATTAGTATTTTTTAAAAATAAGCAACATTTTTTTTAAAAGACCCTTTCAATTTTAATTATAGGCTACATTAAATTTGGCTAAATAAAACGATAATGACAATGAAGTTGTCTAAAATCAATCAAACCTACACGTTTACTGCATAATAAGTTCATTAAAAAAAAGAAAAACGAGCAAATCGCAGCGCGTGAAGAATTTCCCAGCATTCTTTTATTCTTGCCCAAAATGGAGGATCTTTCGGTTGAAGTTGGTGGAAACAACGGTGTTTATTATAAAGTACGTTGGTTTTCTACTGTGTTATTCAACTTTTGATGGGATTTATTAAAATAACTACTACAATGCAATATATGATTTCTCTCAATTGGTTATTATTTTTCTAGAACCCTGCATTATTCTACAGTACAAGCCGTAACAAGCTATTCTCATTCACAAAAAAGTTCAGGCTAGATCTAGTTTTCTTTCTCTTTTCTGAGGTTATTTAACCAGCCTAATCTATATCAGCTTCTACTTTTTAAACGAAAATATTAATATTGCTTAGGCTGAGAAACTGAGGTAGGGCATGGTAGGCGCAGCACTCAAATGACATTTTTAAAACTATGTTACTAATAAATAGCCTATGACGTAAGTGTCGTAAGTACTAAGTAAAAGTAAAGTAAAGTATGAAGTTAATTAAGTATTTAATATAGACTACATAATTTTTTAATCCTAATAACTATAAATAATTAATAATTTACATAGACAGATTCATAATACATAGATTTCACAAATCTCAAAGTAACTTTCAACTTTGACAACTACCCTCTAACTATCTGAGTCTGAGTGCCATTGCTGTTGACACTGTCACTGTTTGTTATTTTGTTACCATGACTTAACTGTAACCATGACATGACTGAAACTCCACATTTTAATATTAATTGTGTTATCCAAATCTGTTGATCAAGTAAATGAAAATGGCTATGAATCAAACACAGTCTTGGGGGCATTGACTTCATTGATGGAAATTTAATTCGAAGTGTCTGCTGCTAGGACAAAGTAACGGAAGACAACTCGACAGGATGTTGCTAGTGCTACATGTCGAAACACTAGCAACATGCCGTCGAGTTGTCTGCTGCTACGACTAGTCGTAAAAAATATGCTGTATTTTAATTATGCTATTACTTAAATACTAAACAATAGGCTAGTTCTCATAATCAAAATTCATGATTACTAACTAGGTAAGCTGATTAATGAATTTTAAAGGTTAAAAAAAACTTGATTGTTGTCCATTTAATGACAAACAGTTATAATTTTAAAAGTTGAAATCTGACCTAAGCTTCGCTAGACGAAGTGGTAGTCGGATGAGTTTGATGTTAATGTTTAATGCCCCAAAGCGCGGTAATACGTGTCTTGTCTCTAATCCCAAAGCGCGGTAATGCGCACCTCGATAGCACTCTCTTTATCCATTCTCTTCTTTATTTAGTGAGAGAAGCTTTAGTCGACTTCCGAAAATGGCGGAGGTTGCCTTCGCTAGTGTTATTGCTCCATTCGCAATGTTTTGTGGTAGTTTTTACTGAAGATGTGATTTTGATATACTTTTTTGTAAAAATAATTGTACTAAACTACAGACTACAGGTAAAAATAGTAATAAACTCAAGTCGGTCTTTTGGATACGTAAAATAACCATTCTTATCCTAAAAGATGAAGTCAGTATGATAATAATAATATAATTACATTTTCCGTAATTTTTAAAATTAAATAACCAGGAACCAGTTGATCGCAATTAACGGGAAATCCTTAAGGGACAGGCGTAAGTTTACCGAAAACCTTATGGGGCTTTAAAGGCTAAAACCGATAGTGGGATCGAATCCAGCTCTCGTCCAATATTTTTTAATTTAATAAAAATATATTATTTTTTTTAAAACCAAAATGAGTGTGCTGGTAATTGTAATTTTTGTTAATCTTATTCTGAAAAGTGGATACTGGATACGTTGATTAAATCTATTTAAATAAATTTAGATTTTAGAATTACAGTCGACGACCTCGGGGTATGAAAAATGGTGCAGAGTTAACAGATCATCGAGTTAAACGAAAACCAATATGGCAGCAAAATATTAACATGCGCTTGAAATTTCTTTATAATTATATGCATGATGTGCGTTAATTAGTGATGGGACGATTCATCGGAATCGTTGGGTCGATTCATCGGAATCGTATCTGAATATCGGGACCCTAATATTTCTTCACTCTTTCCTAAGGTTAAGAACGTTGGTTTTTAAAGACCGTTTAAATATAACCCAGGGTTCCCACTCAGTCGGGAATCCTTAAAATAATTTTCATGGTCTTGAAAGTCAGAAAATAGTCGGGAAAAGTTATGACTAGTCAGGAATTTTTATATATATATATTTTTGCCGAAGTAAATGACTTTGATTACATCTCTGTGGTCTTGTTTCGATTCCATTTAATAAAAAAAAAGTTACCCGTTTATAATTGTCTGCGCATGCGTTAAAGGTCGAATTTTTCGCCTCGTCTCGTCCCAATGCCCGTCGAATCTGCGAATTTAAAAAAAATAAACATATCAATCTGGTAATTTTAAGTTTAATGCTTTTGACGTGCAGGATATCTGTCACTATGAGACCGCACTCGAATTTCCTCCGTCAATCAACTGATACGTGTAACTTGTAATATAAATAGTAACAAATGCGGCCTTGACCTTATCAGAATTCAACCTACAACAGTGATGACGTGTATGTTATATATATATACTAGAATACAGTCGAACCCACTTACCTCGAGCTCGGTTAGCTCGACCACCCCACTAACTCTACGTTTTTTTATTGGAACCGCCAAATTCTCTCTTTGTCTTAGCATTTTCTCATCTGCTAATTCGATTTTTCTAAGTCGCCGAAACCTAATACCCCGAGCACAAAAGAGGGCCAAATTTGCAACTTAACGTTGGTTAGCTCGAGCCTAGCAATGCACTCTGGCATTTTTAGTTCAAAGCAGTGTTGACATCTCGCTTTCTTCTAGACTTCCGGCTATTGTGTGATTCCACGAGATTTCAATAAAAATTACTGGATGTTATTATCTTCTTTCACTTTCGATCCATGTGTGAATTAGATGTATTCACCCGAGGTCTGAGGTGCCCGTAAATCGGTGTTAGCGGTCTTTAATCCGTCATTATTTCGCTGTGCATGTTATATTATTATTAAACTTAATTCATTTTCTGATGCATTAATCATTTTATTTTTGAAGATAAATAAATATCTTTAGAAATGAAAATAAAGGTTTGTATCGAATCAACGGTGGTTTTTATTTAATTAAATAAAAAATTATTATTCTTTTAAAAGTTTGTTGTTGCTTTGTTACCAGTAAGATACGTGACTGTGACACTAACACGCGCGTGACGATGAAATCAAATCATTTTCTTAATATTCCAGTACATGTATATAATATTAGTAATATACACGTCATCACTTTTGTAGGTCGAATTCTGATAAGGAATGATTTTAAAAAAAAATTCACTTAGACTTAGTCTTAGTTGCCGGCCGAGGTCTAACACACAGCCCACATCGTGCTGTGATCAACGGTCAAGGCCGCAATAGTTTTATTTATATTACAAGTTTGATTGACTGAGCACTCGAGAGCATTCTGATAGTAACAGATATCCTGCACGTCAAAAGCATTAAACTTAAAATTACCATATTGATATGTTTATTTTTTTATTTTTTATTCGCTGATTCGACGGCATTACAAATGCTAGCGGCTGTGACACGGCGAGGCGTAAACTTTGACCTTTTAGCGCATGCGCAGACAATTATAAACTGGCAACTTATTTTTCATTAAATGGAATCGAAACATGACAGAGACGTAATCAAAGTCCTTTACTTCGGCATAAATATATATATACTAGCGTACACCCGTCAAAAATGACGGAAGTTTTCAGCTGAAATCTATTTATTTTATAAAAATGCACTTTTTTTATGGCGCCTATGGCGCCGACCTTTTTCAAAAGCCCAACTAACTTGTCCTTGTTTGATAAATACGAAATATTAAACTTTCTGAAATGTACACAAAATATTTTATAATAGGGGTTGCAGGGCGCCTACGGCGCCCCCTTTCTTTTTTAATTTTATAATTAACCATCATCTAATTCTCTTTTTACAATGTTCCCTTTTCCAAAATTAAAATATGAGCGAAAACAATGACGTCATATAATATTTTTTTACAGCGCATATTTAATTTGCACACCTTTTGATGCTTTGGTGCAGTAATTTGGTTTTCCCTGCTTTCTAAAATTAGTAGCGTCAGGACTGACAGACACTACTTGGGTGACAATTGCAAATTATATTGTTTAATATTTATATATATATATATATATATATATATAAATTCCCGATTAGTCATAACTTTTCCAGACTTTCAAGGCCGAGAAATGTTTTTTAAGAATTCCCGACTTTTTCCCGTTTTCCTGAGTGGGAACCATGGTTATATTTAAATTTTAAACGGTCCTTAAAAACGAACGGTCATTACAGCCTTAGGAAGGAGTGAAGAAATATTAGGGTTCCGATACGATTCCGATTAATCGCCCCATCACTAATTAATGCTAACTAATTAATCATGTACATCAAGAAATTTCAAGCACATGTTAATATTTTGCCGCCATATTGTTCGTTTTAACTCGATCATCAGTTATCTCGACGCCATTTTTCATACCCCAACGCCATTTTTCATACCCCAACGCCGTCGACTTAACCGGTTTCGACTGTAATTTAAAATTTTTTGTTCGCTATTTTCACGCCAGCGCGACAGAGAGCTAAACACTAGGGGCGGTACATATCAGACGCTTGGATGTCAAATCAGACAATGCGGGGTGAAAAATTTTATGCATTCTCATGTTTGTTCACAAAACATAGTAATAATACGGACAGACGGTTAATCGGCCTTTTTTTTAAACGGTTAACCGCTCGTCATTAACGAGCGGTCTTGACAACCTTACTGTTATACATTTATTGATGTGGCTGTATAAAATAAGTTAAACACAGCTTAATACTAAAACAATTTTTTTCTGCTTTTCTGATATCCAGATGAATAGCAATTTTTTAACATGCTCTAATGTCCCTGATCTTTGTTTTGTAATCGATTTCACGCCCATTTGCTTATTTAATACAGTCTTTGTTTTTTCACAATCATAGAAATCGTCAATCTCGGCATTTTGTATGCTGCAATTAAGTCCCAGACACACACACCAGTTTCGTCCTGTTTAACAATCTCTTTTTTCAACTCCATGGCGATCCTAACCATTTTTTCATTGCTTGGCTCCTCTCATTAACATTCTTAGAGCTCATGATTAGTGAACTTACTAAAAATTTACGAGAAAAACACAAAATCATGTGACAATTGAGAGTTATTGCGTGAGTCATTCATTGTATGGTAGCAACTGCCATACTAACACACTTGAGTACTGCGCGATGTGCTGTGATTCCTACAAGATACACGTGCACGATGTGTCAATTTGACTGGTCCATAAATGAGGTCATGCACCTAGGGGGATAGAATCACACATTTTGTGACGAGGGGGGGGATGAGGTCATGCACCTAGGGGGATAGAATCACACATTTTGTGACGAGGGGGGGGATGAGGTCATGCACCTAGGGGGATAGAATCACACATTTTGTGACAAGGGGGGGGGGAAATGAGGTCATGCACCTAGGGGGATAGAATCACACATTTTGTGACGAGGGGGGGGATGAGGTCATGCACCTAGGGGGATAGAATCACACATTTTGTGACGAGGGGGGGGGAAATGAGGTCATGCACCTAGGGGGATAGAATCACACATTTTGTGACGAGGGGGGGGGGAAATGAGGTCATGCACCTAGGGGGATAGAATCACACATTTTGTGACGAGGGGGGAGGGAAATGGGGTCATGCACTTAGGGGGATAGAATCACACATTTTGTGACGAGGGGGGAGGGAAATGGGGTCATGCACTTAGGGGGATAGAATCACACATTTTGTGACGAGGGGGGGGGGAAAATGGGGTCATGCACTTAGGGGGATAGAATCACACATTTTGTGGCGAGGGGGGAGGGAAATGAGGTCATGCACCTAGGGGGATAGAATCACACATTTTGTGACGAGGGGGGGGGAATGGGGTCATGCACTTAGGGGGATAGAATCGCACATTTTGTGACGAGGGGGGGGGGAAATGAGGTCATGCACCTAGGGGGATAGAATCACACATTTTGTTATGAGGGGGGGGGGAATGAGGTCATGCACCTAGGGGGATAGAATCACACATTTTGTGATGAGGGGGGAGGGAAATGACGTCATGCACCTAGGGGGATAGAATCACACATTCGTGACGAGGGGGGAGGGAAATGACGTCATGCACCTAGGGGGATAGAATCACACATTTGTGACGAGGGGGGACTGTTATCTCACATCAATAAGCACAACTTTAAATAAAATTTAATATTTCATCCATTACAATTTTTTAAATGATGTTTTAAATGGCTTCATGCATGTTAGGATATAAGAGTGCAGCCTTACACTAAATACATACTTAAATAACAATAAATTGATTTGAAACATGCTCATTTTTAAACAAAAATACATTTTTTATGGGCATGGGACGGGGGCAAAGCTTTGTGACATCATATTGCACGCTCCTTACTGTTATAGTGTGCCGAGAACATCAGCCTACTAAATCGTTATGTCATTGTAGGAGGCCCCATACAAGTTCTAGACACTGAGGAGCGGGCGGTATTCCTTAACCTATTTTGTGTGTTTATTCCATTCTTGTTGTATTCCAATGGGGGCATGAGGGTGTATTTGCTGTCTGTGCACTGGGACATCAGGGAGTGTACTTGGGCTTGTGTGGGTTTTGGGGTTTTTTCATGGACACTGGTTGAGGTTGTAGGGGACGGGGTTGGTTATTATCTCTGATTTTTTTGGTTTGGGGTAGAGGTTCGGTTGCGGGTCATGGTGTCGGGTGGAGGGGGCAGGTGATTGGTGGTGGTATTTGGGGCTGGGTGTGGTGGTTTGTTTTTATTTGGTATGGATTTGGAGTTGGTTGGTTTGGGGAACACTAAGTTAATTGTGGGTTTTTTTTTTTTTTGTCGGGCATGGACATTGTTTGTGGGCTCATTTGTGATGGGTTTGTGGTGTTTTGGGGTTTTTGTTTGTGAGGTTTTGTGTCACGTGTTTCAGGGTGGTGTGGCGTCTGGCAAGATGTTCTGGTATGTTGATTAGGTTGGTATTTTTACAGTATCACTAGCACTCATGTGATTCGGGTTTAGTGTGGCCGGTCGGGGGGGGGGGTAATTGTCGGTTTAGTTAGGTGGTTGGTTTCATGTTCTCATGGCCTTGTTGTTGTGCGAGTGCAGGGTATTATTCGGTGCATAGTTTGGGGGCGCGCGGGAGACTAGGCGTGTACTTTGGTTTGGTGGGTTGTTTAGGTGTGTGGGCTTTTCATTGATTCATGGTGGGAGTATCTGGACTGGCGTCAATTGGATGTTCTGGCTGTTAGATTCGATAATTGTAAGTCTGGGGTCGCGGTACTCTAGACTGTGAGGTGGTTTGGGTTGTGTGTGCGGTGGGGGTTGGAGTTTGTAGGGATGTTTTGGGTGGGCTTGCGTATTTGGGGGGATTTGATATTTGAATGAGTGGTACATTTCGTATTCTAGGGTATCTGGTTTTAATCATGTATCAGCTTGTTTGTATATATACTCATATTGTAGGGGGTTTCTGGGTCGGACCGTGTTTTTTGCCCCCCCAAATTTTCTTTGGTATGTTTAATGTTTTGTGACCTGAAATTAAAAAAAAAGTATTGATGTTTTATGCAAATTTAGATCTTCATCATATTTTCAACTGCACTGAGAATTTTTCCTGAAATTTTGTAATGTTATCTTTTAAATAAAGCAGAAACTTTGAATTTGGTCACAGGTTTTCAAAGTACATGTACATGTAAATATAAAAATGAATTAGGGAGAAAAAATTCACAACATTTTTTAAAACCATTAAATCTTTATAAAATCTAGAAAGATGAAATTGGTATTTTGTAAAGCTTATGGCTTTCTATTTTGTAATCTTGTCTATTGAAGTCCTTACTGGTAAATATTTATATTTTATTATTTTAACAATATTCCTGTTGTCATAAGTTTTTCTGAAACATGAGCAGGCCAAATTCAGCGGTCCATGTGTGAAGCATAGAACTTCTATATTTTCCAAATGGATTATGAAACAAATTTCAGTGGTTCCAAAATTTGTAAACCGCCAATTTATTTTTAGAATCAGTTTCTATTGGGAAGCTTCTTAAGCGTTCAAGTTCATATTCAGGAGTTACATTGAATGAAGTTATGGGTTGAAAGTTACTGCTTTAGGTACACTATCTTCAGTCACTGCTGATTATCTAACTTGTGTGCTGCTTACTTTAATTCCATTATCTTTTCCTGTTTAATTTTCACTTAGTTTTAAATTACAATTTGAAAAATTTTCCTGTCATAATTTCGATATCTCAAAATAAAAAATCAATTTTCCTATGAATTCTTAGGTTATCTAATATTCTATAATGTTTATCACTTCTACTGTTGGTATGCTTTATTTTTAACCATGTTACAAATAATTTAAGAGGAACAAAAAATGTGTAATTGCACACATTAGTTTATTAATCTGTGTTTTTAAAATAAATTATTTTATTTTATTTGCAGGCATACCTAAAAAGTTTTTACGAAGATGAAGTTTTGGTCTCATTTGAGAATAAGTAAGTGATTAGTATTTAAAAAAATATTTTTTTTTAATTAAAAGAAAGCAACCAAAGTCTACATTAGACTTAATTCCAACATATTTATTATATCTAAAGTGTCTTAGCTTAGTAACTGAATCTAAATAATTAGATATATTTTGTGTTTCTTCTTTTTCAATCAGCTGGCAAGCAGACAAGCGAGTCAAACTGGCAAATGTGCGACTGCCACCAAAATCTGGAACCAGCAAGCCTGAATTCAGAGAAGATGAGAGAGTTGAGGTATCATATATTATTACGTCTTAAGTTAACCTAAGATTAGGACCTGTCCTCCTTAATCTGGAGCTTTTAACCGTACATAAATTTTGTCCTTATTAGCTTATTACCTGTATTTAATTTTTTGGTGTGTTGTCTTATAAGCTGATATATGGTAGCATTTTTAATGGTTTAGATGCAGTATGGCGTACAATAGCTAACACATGAGCGACAATGAAATCAAAGCACCTTAATATTCTGGTATTAAAAAAAATTAAAAAATATCAACTGTTAGTCAAGTTAGGCTAATAAATATAAAAAAATATATATATAAATCGCTGTTACCGAGGCATTGTACGAGTGCTAACCCACAGTGCTTTGGTGACATCAAAATTGCTTGGATGTAAACAAATAATGTCACTATTACTATTAAGAGTCATTTGCAAGATGTTGAAAAGTTGTCTTACAACCACTAATGAATGGTTAACCGGTCCTTAAATTTGAGCATTCTTATAAGTGCTAAGCACCTTCTTGTCAATAAAGCAAGTCAATAAAATTTGTCATAATAATTTTTAATTTTTTTTTATTTGGTTGCATTGGAAGAGAGGTAGTCATACGCACGAGGGCACATATTGCCTAAACCCTGTATTGTGAAAGGAAAAGTAGGGAGTAGGTTGTCTTATACGCCAGAAAATACAGTAATTCCGCCGAGTTTACATTTGAAAAATATATTATGGCATAAAGAAGAAGATTATCACTGTTTGCTCCTAAGGCTCAGGATTATTCTTTTTTTTAGCTCATGGAGTTGACGGGTATTACACCAGAGAGGTAAACACTTCACCAAGGGATGAGATTGTTTTAATTCTTTGAGGGTTTTGAAAACTAAGGAAAAATAACTCGCTACAGCTAATGGACAATTAACCAGTCCTCAAAAATGAATGGTCTTAACCAGTGCTTTTTTGTAAAAAAAATAGGGGCCGGTACTCAGTGATGGATTGCCTAACTTTTAACTACCAGTTCGCACCTCGATGCAAGCTAAATCACAATTGCAAAGATACTAAATGTCAATTTTAACAAATTAATAATAGAATAAATTAATAATAAACGTTAAAATACAAGAAAAGTAATAATTTTTTCCCGCATTGAAAAAGGTGCCGGTACGCCGTACCCGTCACAAAAAAAGCACTGGTCTTAACAACCTAAATATTAATCTGTGCATCTAATACATCTAATAAAAATAGGACATTTATTTTTAAAAAAATCATTGATATAGTTTAGCAACCAAATTATAAGAAACACTTTTAATGTTTAAAAAAATAATTAAGCGGAGTCTATTTTGTATGTTGTTTCATAATTTAAAAAAAATGATGCATGTTTTGTCACCATGACCACAATGAAATGTTCTTGCATTTAATTTAAAGGTGTTTGGAAAAGTGAAAGATGAAGAAGGATTAGCATGGTACCCTGCTAAAATCAAGATGCTGAAAGGAGAATTTGCTGTGGTAGCTTCTCCCTGGGATGCTAATGATATTTTGCCCCTAGATAAAATTAGATCAGTTAACCACAAGTAAGTAATAAAAATAACAGTAAGTTGAACCATGTCAAACTTTTTGATTTCTAATAAGTGTCTTCTAAAAGGAAGTTTGAATCTACTTATGTAACTGTTAAAAATTTCTTTTTGACAGCCCCCCTATCACAAAAGAGTCATTCTTTCAGTTTGTACTAGAAGTGCCGCCTGACCTGAGAGAAGGGTAAGTTTTAAGGCAGTTCTTTGAGTGGCCTAGAAGAATGCAGTTTAGATTCTAATTATTCCATTATGTTGGATGTTTCAAAGAAAATTATTGTATTATGTAGACTGTTTTTTAATATTTAAATTTTTTTATGTCTCTTGGCTTAAAAATAAGGAAATACTTGTATACTACTTTTATTTTTAGTTGTCAGGAGGATTTGGCCATTCAAGAATTCCGCAAGCACATTGGTGGCGCCATGGTCTCTTATAATGCTGAAGACAAATCATTACACGTATTGGTAAGTAATAGATTATATTAGCTTCTCAAAATAATCTTCTCAATGTTGCTCATATTTTAATAAATTTTAGTTGTCCCTGCATGTGTTTTATGTCAATGGTTAAACTTGGTTTGTTGATGCAAAACTTCTGATTTATGGCTGTTGTCAGATTTTATAGTCAATTGACCATTGTGGTCATTTATAAAATGTAAGATTTGCATTTACAATTACAGAGCACAAGTCCCAGTGTTATTAAGAGAGCTTCCATGATTGGAGACATGTTTTTAAGAAATATGAGGCAAAAAGTTTTACTTAAGCAACGCACAGAGGAAGCTGCTAAAAAACTCCAGGTATGTAATTGTAATCTAACTCAGAATAAGTTTTCTGCTAGTTACTGTGACATTTTAAAACAAGTCCTAACTAGAACATATTCCTACTACAATTTTTGTGACTTTTTTATGGAATTCTCTACCATTACACATACGTAGTATTCAAACAAACAAGTCCTTCAAGACTGCACTTAAGACACATCTTTTCAACATTTATTTTCAAAATTAATGAAACAACATTTCTTGTAAATGATTAACGTAGGTTATGTATTATGTACTGTAATTTTTGTGTTTGTTATGATATGAAAGTTAATTTAATATTTATAGGTATGTTATTTCTTTCATGTAAAGCGCTGTGAGCCCAGTTCCTTACTGGGATAGAGCGCTATATAAATAATCAATTTATTATTATTATTTATTAATAATTTAAAGTAACTCATTAACTAGGGGAAATAATGATAATTTATAATGAAGGACACCAAACTTTTTTTCATAAGTTAGGCCGGCTAACTGACAAAATGACAGAAAAACAAAATTTAATATGGCTTTTTCATGGGTTTGTGGCATTTTATGTTCTTGTTTGTCGTTGCGATCGACTCTACATCCTATATAGGGGGGGGTTGTGCCATTCAATGTTCTTGTTTGTCTGTTGTGATTGACTAGGACCACTCTACATCCTATATAGGGTTCGTGGCAATTAGGGGAATTCTTTTAGAACCAATCTTTGCCCTAAATGTATGTTCACAGATCGAACAAGAGATGGTTGGGAAGTCTTAAGGTGGATTTTGTGCACCACATTTCTTGGGCTGTCTATTAGATTCTGCAAGCTTGTGTCTATTTCTTGCATTAGTTGCTGTGTTATACTGTATAATTTGTCTCCAGGAGGGTCGGTCATTGGAGTAATGCCCATTCGTTTGAGTCAGGATTTGAAAAAGGTTGTTAACAGTTAACCTTTACTAAGATCAGGACGTGTCCTGTTTAACCTGGACTGGCTAAGTTACACATTTTGCCATCTTGGTCACAAATTTGTAACTTCTATGAGTGAAAGATTCATTTTCATCAAACGTTCTCATGAAAAGATTTTATTAGGTTTCCAAACCATGTTTCAATGACTCATTTCTCCGAGTGTAACTTTTCAGAAAACTTTGCATTTCCTGAATTTTTTATTATTATGAATTTGAAAATCATACTATTTCAAAACTGTAACACTTTTGCTGCTTATTATTCAACTAGTTTTCTGGCTTCCATAAGGAAGAAAATTGCCCTTTCTCCCACCGGTTCCCCTCATATCCTTAACAATGTGAAAAGGATTTGTGTGCATATTTAGGTCAGAAGTTGTAAAATTGATAACATTCTTTTTTTATGATCATGCTGCCCCTTTCCTTTTATAATCCTTCTCCCAAGCCATTTTTTAAAAGTTTTGCATGGATAGTACTCTAATATGACACAATGGATGTAATCTACTGTAACAACGTTGCGATTTATTTCTTCAGAGTACAAAAATCAGATCGGGATACATGGAAGAGTTTCAAGTCCGTGATGAACTTATGGGCTTAGCTATTGGCACACATGGGGCCAACATACAACAGGCTCGTAAGGTGGATGGCATCACAGGCATCGAACTAGATGAAGGTTCTTGCACTTTCAAAGTCTATGGGGAGGTGAGAAAATATAGGTAGTAATCAGATATTCTGATGAAAATGATTCATTGTTTGATCCATCCAGACTTGTAATGAACTATGACATACTTATGACTTTGTCTATCAACAAAATAATTATTCAGTTTCTGGGATGGTTTTACTTTCTGAAATAATGATGATGAAAATTAACATTATTTTGCAATAACATTTTTTTTAATACATTATATTTTTTTTAAAGTTATATGTTTTGCTAAGGCTAATGAGCTAATTTAATTTGATTACATCAAAAATAATTCAATGTACTTTTATTTAAAGCAGTCTTAACATCTTATTATCTAGCTTTATCGTTCATTCATTAAATCTCTCTGTCATATTTGTTAAATTTTTAACATGTGCTCACTATAATATGTTTGACAGACTCAGGAAGCAGTGAAATCAGCTCGAGGCTTATTGGAGTTTTCAGAAGAAACTTTTCAAGTGCCTAGAGATCTAGTTGGTATGACACTAAATTTTTTTAAAAGTTATTCTTAATTTTACCAATATTTCCGAATACAATTGTATTAAGAAAAATAAAATAATGTTCTTTCTTCCAGCTAAAGTCATTGGCAAAAATGGCAGAAATATCCAAGACATTGTGGATAAGTCAGGGGTAGTACGAGTGAAGATAGAAGGGGACAACGAACACGAGACAGAGAGAGAAGAGGTATTATTGTGATGCATTAAGTAATTAAAGTTAGTAATCATGTCAAAGAGACCATAAAAGCTCGTATACTCTGAATATTTTCTGACTGTATGTCTTATCGGAAACAGTTTTATGCATCCTTTCAGGGTCAAGTGCCATTCATATTTGTTGGAACTATGGAAAGTATCAGCAATGCAAAGCTTCTCCTTGAGTATCACCTGGATCATCTCAAGGTAAGTGCATCATTCAATTTGAACCAAAGAAACCTGAGGCAAGAAACCTAGGTAGTTAAGTTTTTCCCCTTCTTATCTAATTCACATAAAAATGTATGCCACAGTGCTTACTTGAGTCTTGTTTGCAAGTCAAGTTCAACTTGAACTATATTTCTTCAGTATTTTTTGAAGATAGCATAAAAAATTGTAAAATTGTATGAATTTATTTGTGGACTGAAATAAGTAAATTGACATGATGATGATATGTGAAAAACACTTAACCCTACCGGGGCGGAAACCCCAAGCCTAACTCTCCACTATACCTGGGTTCACTGGCATTAAAGAGAGAAAACGGACATACTGTAACATTTTTTTACTTTCATGCAAAGTGGTGCTTGGAATAGAATGAAACTTTGAGAAATTGTAGAAAATAGGTTTATCTTTTATTTGGTACCAAAATTGTACATATGTGCGCTGATCCACTTAGCAGAAAAAATATTATTTCACAACACATGGATTGTCTATATAAGACATTCTATGATTTCGCTTGTTCTATCTGGAATGTTTTTCTATACACGCTACACATGTCATACACACAACACGACTATGATTAGCTCTAACATAGCGTGTTACTTGACATAGAAACGTATTCTTGATAAAATTATGACTTAAATACTGAAAAAATCAAAAGAATAATACACATAAACCAAGTTCCACTTTCCTGTCAGGTGCTTGGTTCATCAGACACCCGTCTTACATTGAATTTTCAAAAAACATTTCACACTCGGTAACTCGACTCGGTAGGGTTAAGTTTTATTGCATATCTCTTGATCATAGATGCACTTCCTATTTTACAGCACTCATGCATTGTAGAAAGTATTTGTTTAAATTGCTCTGTTTCAGGAGGTGGAACAGCTGCGTCAAGCTAAATTAGAAATCGACCAACAGCTTAAGTCACTATCAGGGCCCCAGCCTGGCTCATACTTCCCTCCACCTAGAGATAGAAGATGGGGGTATCCGTAAGTTACAGTCATTATTCTTTTCAAATGAGGATAATAAAATGTTTTTTATAGTGATATATTTATTCTCCATTTTTAAGATTTTGTACAAAAAAATTGAAAAATAATAAATAAATAGATGTCGCTTTATCTTCAAGTTTATATCTATGAGCCATTTTAGAGTAAAATAAAAGCAGGACAAATGGATAAGTGATACATGCAAAATATTGTCCATATTTGTATGTGAAAAGGAATTGTCATATTTGAAAAGAATTTTTTTTTACAATTTTTTCTTTAATTCATTACACAGAGAACAATTTGATGACCGAAGAGGTCGTGGTAGCAGGGGTGGCCGTGGTACTGGCAGAGGCCGTCGGTGGAATACAGACAGGCATGGTATGTTCTGTGTTTATGGCAAATATTTTTCAGTTTGCTTTTTTATCTTTTGGATTTAAAATGCTTTGTGGACTACAAATATATGTTGAGTTGTCAATTTTCTTCAAGCTTTTATTATTTTGATATACATCAAAAGTAAGTAAGTTTTATTATTTATACTAAAATTATTAAATATTACCTAAAAGTCTGCAAATATTATATACCTTTTTTTTAAAAGGTTTAAAATTATTAAAAACTCATTACTTTATTTCCACAATACACATAAAATAATAAGCTCTGCTATCCTCATGATTCTTGTGTGTGATTGAAAGAAGGTTATAAGATGATAAACACATTACTTTATCATGATATATTATCATACATTTGATAAATGTGTGAATCTCTGATGTTAGAATTGTGGAGGGGGGGGGTCTGACAGCGATAAAAATTTCATTGCATAATTTAACTACAGGAATCTATGATACTACAGCTACAATTATTTTCTGATGAATAATCTATTTTGTTCTATACAAACGATTATGAAAATTGATGAAAAGTTGATTTTGTTTAAAAAGTTAATAATAAACCATTTGGAAGCATTAATAAGTGTTTTTCTTACAGGTGATGATCCATCAATGCCTGCCGCCATGGTTGGTGATTGGTCCGCTGAAGTAGATGAAGAAAAAAGGCAAGCTGGTTATTTAACAGACAGCATTCTAAGTGGTCGCGGTAGAGGTGGTGGTGCATACAGGCGAGGATCAAGGGGTGGTGGTTTGAGGGGAGGAAGAGGAGGACTACCACCAAGAGGAGCAGGTAAGATTTAGTTATGGGGATCTCCCTCCACTGGCAAGTCGTAAATTGTCAATACATACTTTCGCTAAGCATAATAATGTACCCTTATTTAATCTTCTGACAATGGTAGTTTTGCTTTAATCTATTCGAGGTAAATAAAAATAAATTCTTCCAACAAAAGATGCAATAAATTATTTAAGGTTATGAAGATGATGAATCCCGTGATCCCAGATCTCGACGACGAATGACAGATGATGATGATACAGTACTTGACAATGCTAGTGTTACCAGCCAAGATCAAGGTTTGCTTCCTATAGATAACATTTTAAAAAATTTACTTATGAGGTTATTTAATAATATTTGGTTTCAAATGGAAATACTTATTACAATTTTTTTCAATGAAGTTTTAATGTTTATTTTGATATTTATTTACTTTTTAAGGATTGAAATAAATGTTACTATTTTTTATCTATTGATTTTATATTGGTTTTCTAAGCAGACTATGACCAGCAAGACAGACAGAGGCGACCTAGAAGAAAGAAAAATCGACCACGTGGCAACGGTGGTCAGGCTTCTGGAACTGAGACCGACACCAGCATCTCTAACTTCAGAGGCGATAGAAGCAGAGGTCGAGGTGGTCGTGGTGGTGGCTACAGCCAACGGGGACATGAATCTGATTCAGGTCGTGGGGGATATAGGGGAAATGAATCTGATTCAGGTCATCCGCCCAGTGTATCAGCCTCTGGGGTTGGTCGCAGTTCAGTCAGTCCTGGGATGCAAACAGTCAACGGGGGAGGCGGAGACCGCCCCACTAAGCAGGAACCACCCCCTAAAGATCAGCGGGACGGACGGCCACCGAGAGACACGAGACCAAGAGGGAGCAATAACAATTCCTCTGTTCCACCAAGTGGACCCACACAGCCGCCAAAACAAATGGTTGGGAACCATCACAGTGGGAGTGACTCGGACTCTAAACTAGCCAAAAGTAAAATGAATAACAATAGTGCCAAAGCCAAGGAACATATAGTGAATGGTGCGGAGTGACATGGATGATGTGTACTAGCAATTTTTAATGAGTGAATGTTCTCATGCCGAGCATAAGTTTCAAATGAAACCTGAGTTGTCTGTGGTTGTGAGTTATACAAGGGAATTAAATTATTCATGGTTTGTTAGTTGTTCTTAGTGATGCTGTGCCCAAGTTTCTCCTCTTACTGCTGCCCCAGACAATGTAGATTACAATTGTATTATGTGTGTAATGTATCATATTTGATGAGACTGATCAAATGAGTTTGGTACACATGCAGTATTGTGTATGTGTTGACTGCAGGGCACAGTTATAAACAGATTGTAAATTTGATAGTTGTTGTGTTGGGTGTTTTAAACCCATTTTACTCTGACATTAGGTTGTTAACAATTTGTGTTAATTGACAGTATTGATAGTGCAGTGCATGAAAGAGTTCTGCTAGCTTTGAATGTGAAAAGTATTAATTGTATTCAATCATTATCATCCTACTGAACTGTTAATTTTTAAAAAAAATGTTACATTTTTCTGTTTTATTTTGTTGCCTTGGAACAAATCTTTCAATTTTTGTTTTAAAACCTGCAAGACAAATTGAGTTCATCCTAATCTAGATCAACAGATTGTCAACATTTTAACTTGTGCATCACTGGACAACTGGAATTAAAGGTACTGTTGTAGCTTTTGAAACCTTTGGTCTAGGATGTCCACTCCTGCTGAAGCTGGGTATAGCTGAGCCATGTGTTTAAAAAAAAATGGAATGACCCACCTCAGCAGGCTAAAACACCAATATGTAAATATGTCATATGCAGTGATTATATAAGGCAAGCAATATCTTAGTATTAATATGGAGGAAACCGTTCTTTGTGTGTCTTAAACTTAACACACATTTTAAAAATTTGAATGTATTCCTTGAATGTAGATCTATTTTGAAACATTCATGTCAAGCCAAATTGAACTTAATCACATAATGCTGTTAAAATGTTATAATATTTTCTATTCTCTGGTGCATACAGATCTATAAATTGAAAACTGTGTTCTTATAAGGCATAAGTTCAAACTGATGATAGAGATCACCCACTTTTCTTATATGTTTGTCTTAAAGAAATAAGTCAAACTGCTTGGGATTGTTATTTGGTTTGTACATTTTAAAAAACTTTGACTTGCAATTGCCTTCAAAAATGATCACTGCATAGCAGCTCTGCTGTACTCTCTGTTATTTAAATGAATCCTGATATTGAGATTGAAGAACTCAAAATGTGACAAGGCTTACCAATTTATGTGTACATGTGCTTTATTATAACTATGACTCCATTAAATTTTTCATATGCAGTAGCAGTTGTATTCATTTTTAAGGTAATTTTTCTTGTTCTCTATTGCGAGTAAATTTAAGTTTTAAGTAAAATTCATCACACTTTTATTTTGTCATTTTTTGGATAAGATTAAAAAAAAATTCAAATTTTGAAGCATACACATTTTTTTTGAAATTGTTACTGCATATGAAAAGTAATTTGTGAAATAATTGTGCATTTTCATTAAATCCAGCTACTTTATTAAATCAACAAAACCAAACAAAAAAAAATGAAAATAAAAAGCTGGACAAATGACAAGTCTGGCCATTGCCATGAAGGTGTAGGTACCATGGACATGGATTGTGAAATGTGGCCTGAGTTAGCCAACAACCAAACATGATTTTATAATAATGGTTCAGACTAAATTTGTAGAGATATCCAGTAGTCAATGGGCCACACTTTGAGAAAGTGTTCAAAGCTCAAGCATCTTTCAATGCAGTGAGACTTCAGGAAGACTTGTGTAGTTGAAAAAGGCATGTCTTTATTTGATAAGCTTGCCTAATACTTACATACCCTATGTGTATGGCATTTTTTTCAATATCATGACCACCCTATTCCATACACCATCAGATGAAATGTCAACTAAATTTGAAGCCAATTAATTTTAATGAGTAAAAAAAAACTATTTAAAAAAAAACAAAAAAACTTGTCATAATTAATTGGCAACAGATTTAAGATTTGTTTTGGAAGCTCTGGATCTCTGTTCCATGTTTATTGAGTGCAGAGTTTCTGGTGAAACAGCCTCATCAAGTTAACCACTGATGTGATTCTATGTGGCCAAACACATCATTTAAGGCCAGAGTCCAGCAACAGTAGTTTGGACTCTATTTACAATTTTGATGACTCGCCACAGCAGAACTTAGGCTAATTTTACACAGGCAAAATTATGTTTAATTTTTTTTAGTACTTTCAAATTCCCAGTTCATCTATAATAAAGAAATTACAAAAATTATAAATTAAATTTTCCTGAATTTTGCTGTAGTGACTCACATATTCAAAAGTCGCTAACAAGGATAATGTATGGGTTATTCTCTATAAGTGACTCTTTTTTTTTGCTCTCTATTTTCTGTTGCACATCTACCTATGTTAGCTTAGTTCTCAGCCTGACAAAAATTATGACAGCAATCATTTGAAGAAATCTTAGAAAAAAATGTGTGAAATTTGAAATACGCATGACTAGATCATATTTTTATTTAAAAACTATAACGAGTTTTCAACTGTCAGAAATTAAATATATCTGTCAGAAATGAAGTATCTGATTATTTTAGCAAGTAAGATTTTTTATTTAAATCAATTACAGGCTGTGGAACACTGACCTTGGTAATGTTATTTTTGTCAAATAACTACATGAGCCAAAGTGGCAAAAGTTGAACTGCTGTTGCCAGCAAGAGCTGAGCTGCAGGACCCCAATACTGCACCAGACAGTTCAAATTACTTATGAGCATTTTCATGGGATATCATTTTTATCTTAATATTTGACATAATATGGAACATCTGCCATTTATTAAAAATACTATTTTAAGATAGAAAAAGAAATGTTGATATCCCAGTTTAAAAGAATTATTTTCTTTTTGGCCTTATATGTCTCCTATTCAATGGCTTCAGTATGATTACATATATACTGATTTTTTTTTCATGTTAAAATTTAAGTTTTTAAAAAATGATTTCAATCCTTTTTTGAGGGAAAACAAAGTTTCATGTTCATAACAATAGGATAGCTTGACCATTTCTTCTGTTTGAAAACATTTTTTTTCTCTTTGTACAGAAAAATGTGAAAGGTTGAGGTTACAGCAAGCTAATTGCATTGCATGCTGCTAACCTTTGCAGAGTCTTGCTTTGACATACTAATAAAATTGTATTTGATAAACTAAAAAGTGAAGATTTAGGTCCCCAATATTCTAATGCTAAAACTACCTGTGCAATGTGCTTCAGTTGTTAACAAGAAATTCTTTTTGATGGTTATAAAATCTGTTTTGTTGTAATATTGGACTTAAAAGTAGTGAGGTAAACTTAATATTTTAATCTTCCCATGATTTAAAAAAAAACAAAAAAAACTTGAAAATATTTTTTAGTGAGGCAGGCATACATTCTAATTTCAAATCTATAACTTTTTAAAGAGAATAAGAAATTAAATATTTTATTGACTAAATTGATTGAGCAAGTGACAGCCTCGCAGGTGACATTCGTTAACATTGCAAGTAGACATGAGCTTGGCATGTGACATTTGGCTGACACTGCATGTGATGACAACATTATTACAAGTGAAGACAAGTGATAAATACACGTCTTGGCTTGGTCATATATTTTTTTCAAGCTGATAGGGACTTTGCTGTCACCTCCGTTTTACATGATGCTCTGTCAAATATTTTCATGTGTTGCTGATATACATTGTGTATACAGGAGTCCTGTCATTTAAATAAGATAATAGTTATAACCTGCATTTTACACATTTCAATTTCAAAGAGGAAAAATATATTAAGTGGCTAAGTCAGAGATACATTGTATTCTTCACCATATTGAATAAGTTTTCTTGCTGCAGAATGTGTGCCAGTTTTGACACATTTTATTTTGTGCACCGTGTCTGGGCTTATTGTCCTTGGAAGTGAAATGTTTGTTATCCAAGCACGTGTCGGTTGACATTAAATGGGGTACAGACTCTCACCAGAACAACACAACAGGAGGTTGTGCTATTGCACCCGTAAGGTGTAGCACTCGAAGAAAAGAAAAGTGAACATGCCATAACACTCTGTGGAGGTTTGATTCTTGATGCTCAATAAATTTTTATTGTTTTTTTTGTGTGGAATTGATGCACCAGTAAATTGTATTTTAACATTCAATTTTTAACATATTGGTGAAAACTACTGACAGTAATAAGTACTTTAATTAAAAAGTTTCTGCATTTTTTGTTGTAGGTAAGGAAAGGCTTGCCTTATCAAATCTCCACAGGTGCCCCCTCCCAGTTCACACTTTCTTTTCATTTGACCTTTTCGCAATTCACATTTCGACTCGAGAAAAAAAATTGTCCAATAAAACATGCATGTTTATCATAAAGACTTTAAATATTTAGATTGACTCCATTGTGAACTTGTGCTGTTGATATGAAGTTATGTGAACCTTGTGATTAACTCTTTGCCTATAATTATGGAGTAGACTGTCATTTTTTAGGTTGTCTTGACAAAATTACTAGTTACAGTTAAGAACAATCAAGGGCAATCAAGCTTCCACAACTGACATTACTTTACCCTGTCACTTGTTGCAAGATGTGGTCAAATCACCATAACCTTAGTCAATAAGGACTAACACATCTTAAATGTGTGCAATTTAATTAAAAAAAATTTACTAGTTAAACATTTGCAAGATGATATGCTCTTTTAAAAACATGTAATTGAAATTCAATGATTTATAATTTATTTTTAACTTTTATCTGAACTTTTTGAATATGCCTAATTATGACAATTTTGAAAGTTCAAAGTGAAACTCTAGTAGCAACACTGGGACAACAAAATAAAACTATCTGACACTGTATCGCATTGATAGGCAAGGAGTTAAATGCAAAGTGTTTGCTTCATCTAGTATCTTCACATAGCACACCATCACACTCACAGTGAGATCAACATATTTTCTCTTGCTTTTCCCCTGTACATATTTCTTCCAAAATTTTGTAACCTTTTTGGTTAGTTGTGTTGCATGAAGGATGATGTTTTTTTTTCATTTCTTTTGGTTAAGTTTTTAAAAAAAGATTTGTTAGACCTTTTCCACTCCTTGGAAAAGATGCCAATAGACTTGAAACTTTTTTTTATCCTACTTAGTCTTCACCACAAGTTAGATTGGATCTGTTGGATTATAGAAAGGGAAACAATACTGGAAAGTGAAATGTGTCACAGTTTTGAGGAGCACACCAAATGGAAGGCAATCATTGAGATAAAAGCAAAAAAAGAAAGAAAAAAAGAAAGTATAGGAAATATTAAAACATGAGTAGGCTAAAAAAAATTAAGCTGGATTATTAAAGTATGGGCTTCATCCACCAAAGGAAGAATCTCTTTAAAAGTATTCTTCTACAAAGAGCACTGTTAACCTATAAGATTCTCTCTAGGTCTCTTCCTACTTTGAGATAAGTACTCCAGCTTAAATACTGACCTATTTCGTTTTTTTTTAAATGAAAGTAAATTTCAGGTGATGACGTCATCTCAATTCTCATTGTATTCTGATGTGTAGGATTTAACAAAACATGTTACATACATAGATTTACTCAACCTACTTATAAGTTTACACATTAAATTATTTTTTTCCAATATTTTTGCTAGATATGAACTATATCCCTTGCCAATGTGTTACAACAAATTTTTCTTCAAATCAATGATAATGACTCCCACTTTGAATGGGTCAAGAAAGATTAATCTTGACCCCATTGTCTTGCCCTAATTTGTGGCCTAGCAAACAATCCAATTTGACAGAAACATCCTTTACCATGGTTAATTCATTCTTGAGCATTGAGATTTGTTTGTTTAATGTTACCAAACAAAACTGTGCCTTACAAGAGTTTCAACACTCAATCTTTTTAAGTTACACGAGATGAGACCCTGTCATGACCAACTTTCATTTCATTGTTCCATCATTATGTTAAAACTGATGTTTATTGGTACGGTACTATCAAAGGTTGACTGAATAAATTGTTTCAGTCTCATAGGTGCAATTTAAAAAAAAACAAAACAGAAATGCAAGATGTCCATCTATTTAATTTTTAACAGTGAATTCTCCCTCAGCATGTGGGGTGAGATTAAAAAATAGATGTCCACATTGTGCTTGAGGGTTGTATTTAACATATTAAAAAAGTTTGGTAGCAATGTAACGTTTATTGAGTTTATTGTGATCAAATAATCATCATTTTTACCCCCAACCCAATAAAATCTGTTACCAAATTTATTTTTTGTCAGATTGGTTTTTTTTTAAAGAGGGATGAGGGGCACCTTGTATTACTGTTTGGAAAGGAAAAAAAATGATGTTGATACCATATGAGTACTTGTATTATTTCCTCTCATTGCTCATGTGCTTATTATGATCTATTGAAATGTTTCCCTAGTTTTTAACAAGTAAATTATGGCTTTGTGTCAAATACTAAACACAGCCACTGTAGACAAACGAATGCTGCGACTGTCCATCTGATTTGTGGTGAAGATAAATTCATTGTGGTTAGACTTCTCTGTTTTGTTGCTCACTATTACTATTGGATGTGCAATTTCTTGTTGTAAATTTAGCACAGGCACCGTGTGAAATTTCATTGTAGTGTAATTCAATTGTTTTTTTTAAAAATTACCTAAAAACCAAGGAGTGGGTCTAGTGTTTTAGTTTTAGAGTTATAAATTTGGGCTGAAACTTATCATAATGTTCATTGATGAGAGGCCATTCTTTTTTCTTTTTTTTCTTCTTTAACTTAAATTCAATCCTGGTAGGAATAAAAGGGAGAAAAAATGTAAAGGTAATCCTTAATAATACGATCACTGTTATTTAATTACTGGTGTTTGGGATACAATCTCCATGACAAGTCTTCTTTATTTAGAATATGCAGTTTCCATTGCCATTTGTAAATTGAAACAACAAAATCTGTGCTCTTTGTATTGTGGGGGGAAAAAGTTGTGATATTTTAATATAAGTATTTTTTACAACTCAAAGAAAACTTTTTTAAATTGGTAAAATTTTATCAATCAATGTAATTGACAAGTGGATTTGTCTGCTAAATAAAAGAACTACCCATACTGCACAGGTTCATTTTTGGCAAAAATTATTTTCAGCACTACATTGGTAGCATAATAAGAATAACTTATGAAATATCCTAACAGTGATTGTCTCCTTTACTGGATTTGATGACATGTCATTCCAGCAGTAGATAAGTGCTTATATTTTGTTGATGACATGTCATTCCAGCAGTAGATAAGTGCTTATATTTTGTTGATGACATGTCATTCAAGCAGTAGATAAGTGCTTATATTTTGTTGACATGTCATTCAAGCAGTAGATAAGTGCTTATATTTTGTTGATGACATGTCATTCAAGCAGTAGATAAGTGCTTATATTTTGTTGATGACATGTCATTCAAGCAGTAGATAAGTGCTTATATTTTGTTGATGACATGTCATTCAAGCAGTAGATAAGTGCTTATATTTTGTTGATGATATTTTAGTCTCTATTCAACTTTCCCTCTTTGTCTTTAACATTTGATGGTGGGCACAGTTTAATGAAGCCTTATGTTTCAGATAATGGGATGAGTATTAACCAGTTTGTTGGTGATTAGTTTAAACAAAATAATTAAACCTTGTCTAGTAGTTGGGTAATTTGACCTTTGCCTCGTCCATCTTTTTTTCCTCCTCTCTATTCCCAGCAAAAAGAAATAGAAACTATAAAGCTAGGATGGAATTCAACACAACAGTTCTCATCTTGGCACTAAAACAATAACTGAACTCAAGCCCTTTTTTATAATTCCAAAAATAGACAAATTTGATTTTTTTGCAATATTGACATGTTTAGTCTGGATTCATTTGTTCAAATTTATTTTAAAAAAATTAACATGTCATGGGGAATGTCTCCATTATCCAGTGAATTCTATGAATGGTGTTTTGATTAATGAGCACAACAATATCCATTTGTTGGTTCATGGATGACCATAAAGAAAAGCCCTATCTTGAATGACTTAAGGATGATGAACATGTTTGGTCTACACTTGTACAAAGTTGTCAATAACACGGGTACAATACTCTTTAATACATGACAGTAATAGCAATCTATTTTTAGTGCACAATACAGGGTGAGTTGCTGTTTGTTGTTTTATGAATTCTCTTTTCTCAAAATAAGTTCTGTTATTATTCTGCTTTTAATGTGCAAATGTTTATTCTATAGTTCTAACCATACAAAAGTCTTCAAATTTGTTTTTAAAAATATTTTATAAATTGACAGCATATTTCCTGATTGTATTTTTAAACCCTTCATCTTCTTACCTACCCAAGTCCACCCTTGGTCAGTCTGTACTTAACTAGGAACGGTGTAATACATATGAGAGCATTCTGAGAGGAAACCAACAGGCTTCGATGATTTTGTTAATCCTTTTCTGTTGGTCTGTTCTTGCATAATTATCTTATCAATAAAAAAAAACTGCCACAATCAGAATTGCATTTTCTATTGAAATTAAAAATTCTGAGGTGACTTGCCCTTGTCTGAAGTTTTTAAAAAAAGGCAATGCCTGTCACAAAGTGCTTTGAATCATTCTTTTCAAGTATAATGGTAAACAGGGTCCCATGTTTATTGTGCATTGTAAACAATTGCAAAATAGGGTTACGTCAAATTTTTGCATAGTTTTTAATATTCTTTTTTGACACTGAAAAATGTATACTGTTCTTCAATCTTAGATTACACCCCATTATTTTGTTGTCATGGAAATGGAACTGATCTATAATTATTTAAGCCACTTGGAAATATTATTTCATGGCTCTTATTATTGAAATTGAACTTAATGTCATCTCGGTTCTGGGATTTTTTAAAATACTTTGGTGTAGGACTTGAACATGGATGTGCTCAAATATCCTTGAGGGACTATTTCATAAATGTTTTATTTGCCACTCTTTGTTCCAACAATAGGACTAGTGAATTTTTTTTTAGCTGCTTGTCTTTTTCATGAGGTTTAGTTAACAGTGGAACCAAACATATTTTATTGTTGGCATGTTTTATAAGACATTGTTGTCAATAGATTATTTTTTGAGCAAATTGAGCTCCATATCTGTGAAAATAAAGCATGGTATGTATGTAAGATAGCTTATTATTTAATCATGACATGGGCATTTTAATATTTTGTTAAGATTTTGTGCCAGAATGAAACTAAAACTAAAACCATGTCTTAATTTACACACTGATTAAGATTAATGATTAAAATAACAGTTGCCAGTTATCATTTGCTAAAATAATATTTATTCATTTTTTTGTTTTGTTTACATTAGTGATTTCAAGATAAGCACATTTACCTGACCTCATCTTTTCCTCCACACACACCTGCTATTCCCTGTTATTCCTCATATCTTTGCCAGATTGTTAACAAAAATGATTAAATCCACACAATAAGTTAATTAAATTGGTATCCATTTTATAACTGACTACATGTGTGAATAACATCATGCTGATTACTTTGTCACTGCACCAGTGCAAGTAAGCTGTCACTATAACGTCAAACAACAATCCTTAGTACCAGTATGCAACTAATCCCTTTGTCTTTTAAAAGCAAATATTCCCAATGATGTGACCTGTCAGTATTGTTGTCTGTCTCTTTAGACTTATGTCCTTAGTAGCATAATAAAAGTGACCATGGGTATGTCACCATCTTTTATGTTGACAGAAAATTCTCTAAAATCTGGCAAAATTTAGTGTCAGTGGGCTTTTATTAGTTTTCTCTTCTTAACTACATTAAAAAAAAACAACTTCTTAAATCTTGTGGATAACCTAAGAATAGATATTTGCCCCTCTTTAACTCAAGCTTGTGATAACCTAAGACTAGATATTTGCCCCTCTTTAACTCAAGCTTGTGATAACCTAAGACTAGATATTTGCCCCTCTTTAACTCAAGCTTGTGCTTCACCTCCTCTCTTGAAAGACAATTACTTACATGTAGATAGTTGGTGTTGTGTTTGCTTTTAGTGTTACCAGTACATATCACTTAGACGTTTTCAACCAATCTTTGACAAGGAAAGATGTTCTCTCGTTGCAACATGTTGATTTGTTGCCTCAGATTTTGTGCTTAAATTATTACTATTATAATAATTATTATTATTATTATTCCCACATCTTTTTGTATTATTGATTGCAGTTAGATATTTTGATAAAATAAAAGAATTTCCCACAATTGGACAAAAGTATTATGAGCTTTTTTACATTAAACTAAATTAAACATTGACTTTTCCTTTTGGGCACTAGTTGAGTTTTTGTGTTATGCCAGTTTGTTGGGAAGGCACGCCCAACAACTGGTAAAGAGGTTAAAATTGAATTTTGTGTGTGTTAGTGTTAAGTTGGTAAATACATGATTAAATTTATCAAATTTCAATGTAAATATCAAAAAAAAATTCTGGAATACAAAATTCATGTTAGTATTGTTAGTGTTGTAATAGGTACAGGAAATGTGTTTTGTTTTAAATTATCAATTAAAAAAAACAACAAAAGAAAGTTTAAAAAAAACGAATAAATTTGCAAGAACTGTCCCTCCCCTATATATATATATATATATATAATGTTTTCGATGGGATCAGAACATACACCCTAATTTGGACACGTGCACTAGTCCATGACCGAGTGAAAAGTACATAGTATTTTTGTGTGATTTTATTTAAAATTATCTTTAAAATAAAACAAACCCCTAAAAACAAAGTTTTTGACTATAAATCCCTTATATATGAGACATAACTAACAGTATTGATTATTTTCAAACGCGACAAACATTTACAGACTGAATCTGTCTTAACTCAACTTTGCTTCATAACCCTGGGGGTGGGGGGGGGTGGTGGGCGAGGGGAAAAGTCTGGTCACCGATCGCTTGACCGAGCTCAGCGTGACACGTAAAATGTAAACAAAAGCACGCCGGTACTTCGATGGGTCGCGTCAACTCAAACTCTCACGTGGAAAAAAGACAATAACAAACTGAGTTTGAATTACATACGTTATATAAGGATAAACTAAAAAGGCATAAATTTAATGACGGTACGTTCGATCGATCTGAAATTTTGATACGATGCATTGTTAGGTGAGACGGGTCCGTGTGCCAAATTTCAGCGCGATCGGATCACGGGAAGTGGGTCATTTTTTACGTTTGTTTTTCCGCCCGCCCATGAGATGACGACAGAGAGAGAGAGACGGCGGTGAAGTTAATATAAGGGATTTAAAAATTGCATCACACAAAAGCCAAGTACCTGGGGAAATAATTAAAATGATAAAAATGAAGCCGGTCATCAGGGATTGGCCTTTTAACGCTGTATAATATAAATAACAAACAATTTGAAAATATAATTTTCTTTTATGGCACTTATATATTTTTATGAGACATAGTAATATAGTAGGGGTGAATAGGCTTGAGACATAGTAATATAGTAGGGGTGAATAGGCTTGAGACATAGTAATATAGTAGGGGTGAATAGGCTTGAGACATAGTAATATAGTAGGGGTGAATAGGCTTGAGACATAGTAATATAGTAGGGGTGAATAGGCTTGAGACATAGTAATATAGTAGGGGTGAATAGGCTTGAGACATAGTAATATAGTAGGGGTGAATAGGCTTGAGACATAGTAATATAGTAGGGGTGAATAGGCTTGAGACATAGTAATATAGTAGGGGTGAATAGGCTTGAGACATAGTAATATAGTAGGGGTGAATAGGCTTGAGACATAGTAATATAGTAGGGGTGAATAGGCTTGAGACATAGTAATATAGTAGGGGTGAATAGGCTTGAGACATAGTAATATAGTAGGGGTGAATAGGCTTGAGACATAGTAATATAGTAGGGGTGAATAGGCTTGAGACATAGTAATATAGTAGGGGTGAATAGGCTTGAGACATAGTAATATAGTTTACGTGCGTACGATAAAAATGCATATTGTGTATTTGGATATACGATAAAGAAAGGGGGTTAGTTAGGTAGATAGGACGATTTGCAATAATTAAAAATGACTTGAATTCAGTGTTTGTTAGGTGCTGACCATAAAGTACTCACGCTATTTTTGACCATTTTAAACTCTCCCTGTCACAAATCTTGGACCCCCCCCCGCTCCCTAAAGTACGTCACAATTTTGAACAAAAATTGTGTTTTTTATTAAAATAATTAAAAGTAAAAGGTAATATAAAACACCGTGACGTCACACATGGCCGGACCCCCTGTCACACTTTCTTACACCCCCTCCCCCCTCTGGAGCGTGACGTACTAAGGTAAACTAAGCAAATGCATGCCATCATCCTCAGTTTGGTTGGCTATTTCTATAATTGTAATCTATAATTGAGCAATATCGGATTAGAAAAGTTAATTGCATATTTTTAACAAACTACATGACCTCATACAAAAACGAAAAGCACTTTGCAGCACCTTTATTGAACGCAAAGTTATCTTCCCTTGTAACGTCATTGACGAAGTTGCCGTAGAAAATCAACGCTGCCCAAACAGATGGGGTGTGTGTGGTATTGGACTGGGCTGTCACATCGTCACAAATAGTTAAACCCCGCGTTGCCAGGTTTGTACACCCCCAGGTTTGTACAGCCCCAGGTTTGTACACCCCCAGAGCTCATCAGTTACACATTTTGATATCGCACATCACTCAGGATAGATGTGTTTAAAAGGAATGGAAATCTTAGTCCAAGTTCCTAGTACTAGCATTAGTTTATAGTATAGTACAACAAGGCGTTAGTACAGTTGTAATTGAACAGAAGGATCGAATGGGTGTAACAATCAAGTTCTACAGAATTCGTTTCTGTAACTGTTAATGATACAACGATTTATTAATAAACCCATTTCCAACTTATCCCCTCCCCGAAATTCAATACGTAAAGCATAACTTACCTCTACAATGAGAAACTGGTGATACACGGGCACATCCATAAAGTTTGAGAACATCTGCTATGTTGTGCAGTGGTCGAGGAAGAGGAAAAGGGCAGGGGGATCATTAAAACAACTGGAAGTAGTTTCGTTTTTAATAAAGATGTTTTATTTTTCCCCTGCACAAAAAAAGTGTGCGATGTGTAGAAGGGTATAAACCACCATGCAGAGGCGTCACTATTTGGTGCGGACCGCACGGGGTGATACCATACAGGGGTGACACCGAAATGTAAAATTCTATATGTTCCCGTTATTTGGCACTGGCAGACCCGGAGGAGGTCTGTGGGGGTTAAGTCGTGAGAGGATCACATCATGAGTTACCGGACTGGGTGAAACCAACCCTGGTGGCGCTTCTGGCGCCCTGATCCTTGATTAAGTGGGATTATTGATTTTTATAAAAAAATGCAGGGATATGGTCTGTGATGTATCTCACGAATGAGACGAAAGTCACATGGCATGAGTTGTTTAAATAAGTCATGTGTGGTTTCATCTTGTTGAAGCAGGTTGTGCGAGAGATGATGAACGAGCAGCAGCCAACCCATGAGCAGCAGCCAACCCATGAGCAGCAGGACACGATGTCCTTCAAAGGACAGATGGCCGCTAGGTACAGGGAGCGCATGTCGATGGGATTTACTCTTTCCAGTAGGTTTTCCTCTTTATTTTGTAACATTTCTTACTGGTTGTTACTTCTAGTAGGGGCTTTTTTGTTTGTTTTTTGTTGCGTCCCATAACCTTTAACCTTTAAGTAGGGTCTTTAACGCTACCTAAATATTGGTGCTCTCTCTTTGCTTATATCTTGACATTTATCACGTCTCGCTAATTTTCGATTTTTTACTCAAAACATCTTTTAGCTTCGGCTCTTCGGATACATATAATGTCGTTACAAAAAATATACACGAGTCCGTTAATTCTTTAAGATCAGGGGTGCGCAACCTGTGGCCGTGGGCACGAAAATATGCGGCCGTGGAAATCTGTTTAAATTTTAATAACCTGCGGCCACGAAAAACAAGGACTGCCCACTGCAGAATCAGGCCTTCTTAACGTCTCTATAGCCTTCCTTGTAGATTTGTTATTTTATATCAACAGCCTCAACGAGTTTCTGCAAGGCAAAGGAACAAGAATTGGCCTGATGCACAGAAGAGTACAGGATTTCTGTGACAAATATCGTCTTCTACAAAGTCATATCCAACAGCCCAATCTCTATCATTTCCCGCAACTCACCGCTCTAATCGAGAGCCTTGAAATAAGAAAAGATGAAATTTCGGCTACGTCCTTTCTAAGCGTCCTGAAAGCGCTGTTGTTTGAATTCGCTGTTGTTTGAATTCGCTGAATGTTTTCAGGATTTCGACAAGATCTCAGAAAATATGAGACTCGTTGTTTCTCCACATATGGTTGAGGATGTTGGATGTCCAAAGGGAACAGATCGAACTAAAAACTAACGCGCAGCTTGTGAAGAAGTTTGAGGACGAAAACGATATATTGGAGACATGGAAAGTATCTGTGGAGCATCCCAAGCGTCGCGAAATATCAAGAAACACTCTCGTGCTGTTTGGAAGATCTTACATGTGTGAAGCGTCATTTTCACGAATGAAATATCTCAAGAACAAATATCAAACCCAACTGGTGGACACCAATCTGGCGTCAGGAATACGACTGATGATCTCCAGCGAGTGTCCAGACTTTGCGCGACTCTCGGCAAACAGCCAAGACCAAGGCAGCCACTAATTTCTGGACTCTGGACTGCTAAGTTACATGGACAGTGTTAGGGAAATAGCTTATCACTTATTCAATTATTGTGCTCTCAGTGTACTAATTCCACTTAAAAATATACCCATGATGTACGTGTGTGACATGATGTTAGGTTTACATGACCATGTTCAATAAAGTAGAAATTTAAGAGATCATCGATGGAAATGTTTTTGTTTGTAATTAAGCGCTGTGTTTGCATACAATACATTATCATTATGTCATTTATGTCTCGCGTTGAATATAACGAGAGGTAAATTATTTAGTAGTAACCGTTTCATTTTTCAGTGAAAAATGTTTGGCGGCCGTTGCAAAAGTATTTTTTTTTAAATGCGACCGGCAATAGCCCAAAGGTTGCGCACCACTGTTTAAGGTGAAGCCGGGGGCCAGTTAAAATTTAAGCGCTGGCTGCATTTGGCTCGCGGGTAAAAGACTTTGGACCTCTCTGCTTTACGATGGTGAATCTTGAAGGCGTTTAATTTGTTTACAAATGTGTTCACTTAGCCTTTATTTTTCTTACTTATTGGTTGGCAGTTAATATACTTTGGTGGCCTGCTATTTGGCAGTTAATATACTTTGGTGGCCTGCTATTTGGTAGTTAATATACTTTGGTGGCCTGCTATTTGGCAGTTAATATACTTTGGTGGCCTGCTATTTGGTAGTTAATATACTTTGGTGGCCTGCTATTTGGTAGTTAATATACTTTGGTGGCCTGCTATTTGGTAGTTAATATACTTTGGTGGCCTGCTATTTGGTAGTTAATATACTTTGGTGGCCTGCTATTTGGCACGGTGTTGTTTCATAGCTTACCCCCCCCCCATTTAATTTGAATAATTCCAGGCAAAAAACACTTTTATGCTATACTTGAGTATTAAATATTAATTTCCGTACTTCATGGAATTCTAACATTTTAAAACTCGTTAACATGATTTAATTATTGAAAACTTCTAGAGTAGTTTAAAAACAAAATTGATCAGATTCTGAAGTATCGCTTGTGCTGTTAATACCGGTGTATTCAAATAAATGTACACATTCTTTAAGTTTACCGTTTTCTTTTTGGTTATATATAATATTTACCGATAGAGAATGTTACTGACGGTTAGCCCGATAATTGAACCGTGGAAACGTTTGTTACGACTATTCACACGCTGGATGGGGTAGCACTGAATGCGATATACTTTTTAAAAAAAAACGTGATCAATGCTTTTGATACGCCGTACACATTCAACAAGCGGCGTAAAATCCTTGACTTTATTTATGGACGATTCACATCACAGGTTCTCCAAAAAACACAAACATCACACACGCACGCACACACTCACTAATGGGTGCGTGCATGATTTATGTTAAAACTTAAAACACTGCAACCCCCCTCCCCTTTAACATGAAGAATGGTTGTGGACATTTTCACCTCCCCCCTCTCTCTCTCCCTTTGTCAACAGACAACGTCGCGACCGAGGAGTTCTCCCCAAATTTGTCCACGACGGTTGAAGGTGCTAACGCCGACAGCGACCACACGCAACAAGCGAACGCCACCAAGGGTGGAGACGCCGATGATTCGGAAAATCAAAACCCGCCGCCCCCTGGCACCCCCATCGACGTCAAATCGATTCTACCGAGCGGTAGGTCAAGGTCGAACATGGGGCGGGCGACATTCTTCCCCAAGCCGGCCATGAAGGACCTGATCACGAAGTTCGAGAAGCGGTCCTACACGGTCCATCAACTCAAGCGTGACCAGGAGACAGACGGAGGGAGGAACAGGTTCCCCGAAACCTGGAAGACACAAGATGACGCGCAGCAGACTGAGTTGGAGCGCATCGTGAGGTGGACCAAGTGCGGGGGGCTGAAGAGCGCCTCACCGCGAGCTAGACTGTCCCCGGGGTTGAGTCCCATAACTCACAACCCGGATCACAAGTCACCGAAAGGTGTGCCCCTGTCGACGAACGACGGCCAGCAAATAGACAGCCTGCTGTTGGAACAGCCACCAGGAAGCGCCCCACGAAGAGCGGAAAACTGCTCCGGGGTATTCATGATGAATTTTGGGCTGAACCCGCGCATTGAGGAGAGTGGTTCTCAAAACAGCGACACGGACCACATAAATATCCCAGGGGCCGAGCACGTCTTAGATTACTTAAGTAAACCGACATCACCCATTAAACGACATTACGACACAAAAGACACCGCACCGGCGTTGTCGTCGTTGGAGAACGATCCCAGAATTCAGTCACCGCTGAGGATCAGCCTCAGGGGCCTTGTCAACACCAAGAAGAGCAGGGACGCGTCGAAGGCCGAGTACGTTGTGCACAAGAAGGAATGGGGCAGCAGCTACCAGAACAAGATCATCCTGGGGGACGAGAACATGTTCCACGCCCCGTACACGGTCCATGAGGTCCGCTCGAAGACCAAGAGCGACGGCGGGAGGTCCGTCGTTACGACGCCGTCCAACACCCAGCAGAGACTCGACAAGCGCCACGCCCACCGTTGCGTCGACGCCAAGCAGGACGACCAGGAGGCGGCCAGGAAAGACGAGAAAAAGTCCAATGCCATGCAGCGCTACATGAAGTTCCTGCAGCACGTCACTCCGCCGAAGCCCACCGCGATCAACGACAAATTATCCAGCCACAAGCCGTCTTCCGAGGCCACTACGCCGAGAAATGAGTCCCCTCACCGAACTCAAATTGTGAGGAAGGTGAAAAAGCCGCCAACCAAGAAACTGGTGCCCAACGTGGCCCGAAGTGCCAACCACGGAACCGCCGGAAAGGTGCGTTCAAAAGCGTTAGAAGCTCAGGCCAACAAGAAAAATACAGAAAAGATAGGACAGTGCGGCAAAATAAAATCCAGGCTAATGGTGACCAAAAAACCTGGCAACAAGCAGACGCCGAGTAACGAGCCGCTTCACGAGGGTAGAAAACCACCTGAGAGGAAAAAGATCGCGAAGAGACAGGTCATTGTCAAGAACGGGATCTCCAAAACGGACGCGAGTGGAGGCGACAACGCCACGAACGCCCTGACCAACTCTACTCTGAGCATCGCCTCTAGCCTCTACGATGAGCCTCGTCCACCCGACACGCCGGACCTCAACGGTAGTTTCAAATCGGGAAAACCCGTTCCTTCAAGACTCCCGCGGTCCAAACTGCTGACCAAAACGAGGCAGAAACTCCAGGAGCTCGACGCGAGGACTCCGGCGCTGTCCAACAGCGGCACGTCCAACCATTACCTGACGCTAGACCACGAGACGGGGGACAACCTGGACGTGAACATGATGGAGGGCTTCGTGACGTCGATGCGTGGGTGCTCCACGCCTGAGCAGACACCCGATGCCATAAGCTCCAGGTCGAGTTCAACTCTGCGGTCGTCGCTAAGAAGCGAGGGGGACCTTTCGACGTACCCCGTGGAGTTCAGGGCCAGTCCTTTGAAGGAGTCCAACGGTGTCCGTAGCAAGTCCTCGCCAGCGGGAAAACGGAAGGACAAAGCGCCGCACTCGCCGAAAGATATTCGTAAAAAATTGTTTGAAATGATGGACAAAGACGCAATTAACATTACTGAAGCGATTCTTACCGAGGATGAACTGGCAGACAACGACTTGGTACCGTCACATCTTCGGGATAGAAAAGTTCAAAGTCCGGTTTTCTTAAGCCGCAATGACACCATCAACGACCAACACCTCGATCATCAGAAACATGGGCCAAACCCACAGCCCAAGAGACGCAAGTTCAGCGCATCGCCTTCCAAAGATGCCGCCGAGAAGCCTCAAATCTCGACCCGCAACGACTCCAGCAATACCGAGAAAAACAACAACACGAAGGACGAGAGCTCCTCCCCGAATCAGAAAGCGTTCGGATCTCCATCCCGTGACCCGACGGGACAGCAAGGGTTCAACAGCACGCGAGAAAAGAAGGCGTCGAAATTCCTTAAGAGTCTTCAATCGGCGGAGTCTTCAAAGGATCTGGTGATGGGGAATTTGGACAGCGCGAATCCTGATTCGAAGAAAAATGTGGGCGGAAACGCTCTGTCAAAAAAGCCGACCAGCAGGCTGGGCAAGAAAGTCGACAACAGCAACTTCAACATCCCGCCTGTAGAGTGCATGTCGTTCTTGACCATAGAGGACGAAGACAGGAGTGTGTACGAGGACCGATTGGCCACGCCTAACCCAGTCACGCCGGGACCCACACGGAGAAGAGGTGGTCACCTATCAGAGCCATCAACACAAGGTGGGTCAGAGAGAATTTAGTTTTGCTCTATGTAAGACTTTAGCACTAAACGACGGGTCGTCTACTAGTTAAGTTTTTAACTCCCAAAGAACCTTCATTAATGCTAACGAAATAATCGAACAGAATTTAAAACTTTAAAAAAAATTTAGAATACAATAAATAAAAAATAATGATAAAATAAAATAATATTAGTCATAAATAAAATAATATTAATAATAACAAATAAAATAAATAACAACATCAACGCTACATCCAAATAATCTCTCGCCCTGTTAGTGGTAGGCTCACGTCTATCAGGTGCTCTCGCCCTGTTAGTGGTAGGCCCTGTTAGTGGTAGGCCCTGTTAGTGGTAGGCCCTGTTAGTGGTAGGCCCTGTTAGTGGTAGGCTCACGTCTATCGTGTGCTCTCGCCCTGTTAGTGGTAGGCCCTGTTAGTGGTAGGCCCTGTTAGTGGTAGGCCCTGTTAGTGGTAGGCCCTGTTAGTGGTAGGCCCTGTTAGTGGTAGGCCCTGTTAGTGGTAGGCCCTGTTAGTGGTAGGCCCTGTTAGTGGTAGGCTCACGTCTATCGTGTGCTCTCGCCCTCTTAGTGGTAGGCTCACGTCTATTTATCAAGTGCCCATCGATCAAAACCTGTTCATAAAGGCGCCTGTAAAAAGTTGATGTTTTGTATATACGCCCGTACAGATGGTAGTTTGTAGCGCTTCTCATAGGGATACAAGTAACTGGAGTTTGGGAAACAAGCGGCAACAGACACACATGATACAAGTAACTGGAGTTTGGGAAACAAAGTGGCAACAGACACACATGATACAAGTAACTGGAGTTTGGGAAACAAGTGGCAACAGACACACATGATACAAGTAACTGGAGTTTGGGAAACAAGTGGCAACAGACACACATGATACAAGTAACTGGAGTTTGGGAAACAAGTGGCAACAGACACACATGATACAAGTAACTGGAGTTTGGGAAACAAGTGGCAACAGACACACATGATACAAGTAACTGGAGTTTGGGAAACAAGTGGCAACAGACACACATGATACAAGTAACTGGAGTTTGGGAAACAAGTGGCAACAGACACACATGATACAAGTAACTGGAGTTTGGGAAACAAGTGGCAACAGACACACATGATACAAGTAACTGGAGTTTGGGAAACAAGTGGCAACAGACACACATGATACAAGTAACTGGAGTTTGGGAAACAAGTGGCAACAGACACACATGATACAAGTAACTGGAGTTTGGGAAACAAGTGGCAACAGACACACATGATACAAGTAACTGGAGTTTGGGAAACAAGTGGCAACAGACACACATGCGAAAAATGTTGTCGCCTCAACTGATCCCTTCGAAGGCTTGCTCCGGTCACTAATTTTCATTGGCGAGAACGAGAATCACCAGTTAGCCTATAAGGCATATCATGCCCTCATCTCTGTCTTAAATTGGCGGTCTACATGTTAGCCTTTTCATTTGCATATTATGTTATTTTTCTGCTTGCTTAGCGAGGTGTACCCAATGCCTCTCCCTTGCACAGTCCCAGACAACGAACCAGGAGAGAGTTCAACACCTTTGGCCTATCTGGGAGTTACAACGAGACTCACATTTCCAGGTGGGTTGCCTAGTTTACAAACAGTCGCTAAGAAAATATTTAATTTTTTAAAAAGGGGGTTGTGAGTCCTTACCCAACTTTGTCGGATTTGGTTTGCTTCAGGATTAGATTGTGTTGAGATTATATTGAGTTGGGATCATGTTGCGTTGGGATTAGGTTGGGTTGCAAAATATTTTGGATTAGGATTATTTTGGGTTGTGACTATGTTGGATTTGGATTAGGTTGGGTTGGGATTATTTTTGGTTGGTATTGTGTTGTATTAGGTTGGGTTGGGATTAGATTGGGTTGGGATTAGATTGGGTTGGGATTAGGTTGCAGGGGCGGATTGAATCCCAGGGGCTTTGGCTGCAATTCAAACTGGGTCCTGTTCAGCCAGCGTCCATTTAAATAAAATGATTGCAAACAGCTAATTTAAGACTGTAACGTAAGGCAGAGTGTACTAAGACTAGAAAATTAAATATAAGTCAATTAAATTAATATAAAAATACAAAATTCATTAAAACATTTATTGTTTTTTTTATTTCAACCTACAACTTTCGTTTGCGACCTATTTTCATGGCGAAGTTATCAATCAAGTCAGAAAAGTTAAGTGTGCTTAAAAGTTCTTTTTCAATGCTCATTAGAGAGAGAGAGAGAGAGAGAGAAAGAGAGAGAGAGAGAGAGAGAGAGAGAGAGATAGAGAGAGAGAGAGAGAGAGAGAGAGAGAGAGAGAGAGAGAGAGAGAGAGAGAGAGTAAGAGAGAGCAGACTCAGTCTTTGTTGTTCCATGCAATTTCTAACTTCATTGTTTATTCTTTTCAAATTTAATTAAACAACCCCCGTAAAAACAAAATTTTTGACTATAAATCCCATATATATGAGACATAGCTAAAAGTATTGATTATGTTCAAACGCAACAAACATTTACAGACTGACACCGAGTGATATCCCCTGGCTTTCAAACCGGGGGAACGACATCGACGATGTGGCGTCAACGCGTCAACTCAACTGGCACGCGAAAGAAAAACAATAACAAATCGTGAATTTGAATTCCATATGCTATATAGAGATAAACTAAAAATGCATTAATTTAATTACGTTACGTTCGATCGATCTGAAATTTTGATACGTTAGGTGACACGAGTCTATGTGCCAAATTTCAGCTCGATGGAATCACGGGAAATGGGTCATTTTTTACTTTTGTTTTTCCGCTCGCCCGCGAACGACACAGAGAGAGAGAGAGAGAGAGAGAGAGATGACGACAGAGAGAGATGATGAGATGACGACAGACAAGATTTCGAAGTTAATATAAGGGATTTAAAAATGATCTCTCTCCGCTGCAGTTGGATGTCATCATAGAGAGATGGATGCGAAGTGCGATGTGTACATTTGGAAAGGACTGTGTAAAAGTTTGCTCATTCAAAAACAGTAACATTTTTAGCTCTAATCATGTGTTTTGAGGTTTGCGTTGTGTGTCCTTATGTCCTTGACCCTGGGTCCGAGGACAATAACTTTTTTAAGAGTTCTGAAAATTAGACTAATTCTGAAGGAAAGCAATCTTCGAAATCACTTGAATATTCTTCCATTGACTTGGCTGCTGCCGATCGGATGGCGTCATTGCTGAGCTCAGTTAGATTTGTAAGAAAACCACATTTCTTATGGATGTCTTATATGCGTCTAACCGATGTTGTAGGGCAGAAGAAGGTTTGTCAATGATTACCTGAAAAACCTCGACCTCGAATTTTTGTGTCTGGGAAAATACTGTTTCGGCTGATGGCCCTTCATCAAACTGACACTATTTCTGTTTTTATCGGATTAATGATTGTTTATATTTTTTCTCCACGGACTTGTCCTTTCCCTTTTCTTCTTAGGACTCAAATTCAGGACGCTGTCTTTTAACAAACTAACTTGGTAGTTGGTTAAAAATTCAATTATTGAATTAAACAATATTATGTCAAAGTTTCGTAATTGCAACTGTCGCAAACTAATAAGAAATTGATGTTTTTTTTTATTACCTAGCTAGGTTTCATGTTTCCTGCATGATAGTTTTTATATATTTTTATAAGCCTTGACGATTTCTGGTATTTCACTTTCACTCTTCGACATTTTCTAGTGATAAATAGATGATACTTTATTAATTTATTTATGATATTCTCTGGGATTCATGCAAACATTTGCCCAACGTTATTATACAATATAATGAAGTTCTTGGGACCTTGAATGATTGGGGGCCCCTGCTTTAGCCCGTTCACCCCCCCCCTTTATCCACCATAGTTAGTTTGGATTTGGGTTTGGGTTTGGATTATTTTTGGGTTTGGATTATATTGGGTTGGGATTATGTTTGGGTTTGAATTATGTTTGGTTGGGATTATGTTTGGGTTTGGATTAGGTTGGATTGGGATAAGTTTGGGTTGGGATTTTGTTTGGCGTATTCTTCGCCCAATTTAAAGGACACACTATGTTGTCGTGGTATCCATTCTCTGAATCCATGACGTCACTGTTTGGGATCAGTTGGCTCACAACACGCTACACAGTGCACATCTTTTTTGTCCCGTATACAGCACCGCTAAGGTCAGCATAAGGGATGGCTCTAAAGACGCCACCAGGGACCTGGCGACGCGCAGCAGAAGGAAGACAGATGACACACTGTTGGATATTTCCAAATACCCAGACACTCCTGCAGTAAGTCGAGTTGTTGTTTTATTTTTTTATTTAAATATTTTTTATTGTAACCTCAGCTTTTGTTGTCGTCTGCTTTCTAAGTATTGTTTTACTGGTAATAACCTTTTTTTTTAAAAAAAAGTATCATATTAAGTTTTTTTGTAAGCATTTTTAGTTTTGTGTAAGTAGTTGTCTGCAAGGAAAAATGTAAGGCCAAGGCTGCGGTCGTAGTTTCTATTGACACAAACGTCATAGAACTACGGCAATGTTCTCGCTAAGGTTCCTTGTTCCACAACACAAAACACAACACACACCTTTTACTATGTGCCAACATACACCTTTTACTATGTGCCAACACACACCTTTTACTATGTGCCAACACACACCTTTTACTATGTGCCAACACACACCTTTTACTATGTGCCAACACACACCTTTTACTATGTGCCAACACACCTTTTACTATGTGCCAACACACACCTTTTACTATGTGCCAACACACACCTTTTACTATGTGCCAACACACACCTTTTACTATGTGCCAACACACACCTTTTACTATGTGCCAACACACACCTTTTACTATGTGCCAACACACACCTTTTACTATGTGCCAACACACACCTTTTACTATGTGCCAACACACACCTTTTACTATGTGCCAACACACACCTTTTACTATGTGCCAACACACACCTTTTACTATGTGCCAACACACACCTTTTACTATGTGCCAACACACACCTTTTACTATGTGCCAACACACACCTTTTACTATGTGCCAACACACACCTTTTACTATGTGCCAACACACACCTTTTACTATGTGCCAACACACACTTTTACTATGTGCCAACACACACCTTTTACTATGTGCCAACACACACCTTTTACTATGTGCCAACACACACCTTTTACTATGTGCCAACACACACCTTTTACTATGTGCCAACACACACCTTTTACTATGTGCCAACACACACCTTTTACTATGTGCCAACACACACCTTTTACTATGTGCCAACACACACCTTTTACTATGTGCCAACACACACCTTTTACTATGTGCCAACACACACCTTTTACTATGTGCCAACACACACCTTTTACTATGTGCCAACACACACCTTTTACTATGTGCCAACACACACCTTTTACTATGTGCCAACACACACCTTTTACTATGTGCCAACACACACCTTTTACTATGTGCCAACACACACCTTTTACTATGTGCCAACACACACCTTTTACTATGTGCCAACACACACCTTTTACTATGTGCCAACACACATCTTTTACTATGTGCCAACACACACCTTTTACTATGTGCCAACACACACCTTTTACTATGTGCCAACACACACCTTTTACTATGTGCCAACACACACCTTTTACTATGTGCCAACACACACCTTTTACTATGTGCCAACACACACCTTTTACTATGTGCCAACACACACCTTTTACTATGTGCCAACACACACCTTTTACTATGTGCCAACACACACCTTTTACTATGTGCCAACACACACCTTTTACTATGTGCCAACACACACCTTTTACTATGTGCCAACACACACCTTTTACTATGTGCCAACACACCTTTTACTATGTGCCAACACACACTTTTACTATGTGCCAACACACACCTTTTACTATGTGCCAACACACACCTTTTACTATGTGCCAACACACACCTTTTACTATGTGCCAACACACACCTTTTACTATGTGCCAACACACACCTTTTACTATGTGCCAACACACACCTTTTACTATGTGCCAACACACACCTTTTACTATGTGCCAACACACACCTTTTACTATGTGCCAACACACACCTTTTACTATGTGCCAACACACACCTTTTACTATGTGCCAACACACACCTTTTACTATGTGCCAACACACACCTTTTACTATGTGCCAACACACACCTTTTACTATGTGCCAACACACACCTTTTACTATGTGCCAACACACACCTTTTACTATGTGCCAACACACACCTTTTACTATGTGCCAACACACACCTTTTACTATGTGCCAACACACATCTTTTACTATGTGCCAACACACACCTTTTACTATGTGCCAACACACACCTTTTACTATGTGCCAACACACACCTTTTACTATGTGCCAACACACACCTTTTACTATGTGCCAACACACACCTTTTACTATGTGCCAACACACACCTTTTACTATGTGCCAACACACACCTTTTACTATGTGCCAACACACACCTTTTACTATGTGCCAACACACACCTTTTACTATGTGCCAACACACACCTTTTACTATGTGCCAACACACACCTTTTACTATGTGCCAACACACACCTTTTACTATGTGCCAACACACACCTTTTACTATGTGCCAACACACACCTTTTACTATGTGCCAACACACACCTTTTACTATGTGCCAACACACACCTTTTACTATGTGCCAACACACACCTTTTACTATGTGCCAACACACACCTTTTACTATGTGCCAACACACACCTTTTACTATGTGCCAACACACACCTTTTACTATGTGCCAACACACACCTTTTACTATGTGCCAACACACACCTTTTACTATGTGCCAACACACACCTTTTACTATGTGCCAACACACACCTTTTACTATGTGCCAACACACACCTTTTACTATGTGCCAACACACACCTTTTACTATGTGCCAACACACACCTTTTACTATGTGCCAACACACACCTTTTACTATGTGCCAACACACACCTTTTACTATGTGCCAACACACACCTTTTACTATGTGCCAACACACACCTTTTACTATGTGCCAACACACACCTTTTACTATGTGCCAACACACACTTTTACTATGTGCCAACACACACCTTTTACTATGTGCCAACACACACCTTTTACTATGTGCCAACACACACCTTTTACTATGTGCCAACACACACCTTTTACTATGTGCCAACACACACCTTTTACTATGTGCCAACACACACCTTTTACTATGTGCCAACACACACCTTTTACTATGTGCCAACACACACCTTTTACTATGTGCCAACACACACCTTTTACTATGTGCCAACACACACCTTTTACTATGTGCCAACACACACCTTTTACTATGTGCCAACACACACCTTTTACTATGTGCCAACACACACCTTTTACTATGTGCCAACACACACCTTTTACTATGTGCCAACACACACCTTTTACTATGTGCCAACACACCTTTTACTATGTGCCAACACACACCTTTTACTATGTGCCAACACACACCTTTTACTATGTGCCAACACACACCTTTTACTATGTGCCAACACACACCTTTTACTATGTGCCAACACACACCTTTTACTATGTGCCAACACACACCTTTTACTATGTGCCAACACACACCTTTTACTATGTGCCAACACACACCTTTTACTATGTGCCAACACACACCTTTTACTATGTGCCAACACACACCTTTTACTATGTGCCAACACACACCTTTTACTATGTGCCAACACACACCTTTTACTATGTGCCAACACACACCTTTTACTATGTGCCAACACACACCTTTTACTATGTGCCAACACACACCTTTTACTATGTGCCAACACACACTTTTACTATGTGCCAACACACACCTTTTACTATGTGCCAACACACACCTTTTACTATGTGCCAACACACACCTTTTACTATGTGCCAACACACACCTTTTACTATGTGCCAACACACACCTTTTACTATGTGCCAACACACACCTTTTACTATGTGCCAACACACACCTTTTACTATGTGCCAACACACACCTTTTACTATGTGCCAACACACACCTTTTACTATGTGCCAACACACACCTTTTACTATGTGCCAACACACACCTTTTACTATGTGCCAACACACACCTTTTACTATGTGCCAACACACACCTTTTACTATGTGCCAACACACACCTTTTACTATGTGCCAACACACACCTTTTACTATGTGCCAACACACACCTTTTACTATGTGCCAACACACACCTTTTACTATGTGCCAACACACACCTTTTACTATGTGCCAAACACACACCTTTTACTATGTGCCAACACACACCTTTTACTATGTGCCAACACACACCTTTTACTATGTGCCAACACACACCTTTTACTATGTGCCAACACACACCTTTTACTATGTGCCAACACACACCTTTTACTATGTGCCAACACACACCTTTTACTATGTGCCAACACACACCTTTTACTATGTGCCAACACACACCTTTTACTATGTGCCAACACACACCTTTTACTATGTGCCAACACACACCTTTTACTATGTGCCAACACACACCTTTTACTATGTGCCAACACACACCTTTTACTATGTGCCAACACACACCTTTTACTATGTGCCAACACACACCTTTTACTATGTGCCAACACACACCTTTTACTATGTGCCAACACACACCTTTTACTATGTGCCAACACACACCTTTTACTATGTGCCAACACACACCTTTTACTATGTGCCAACACACACCTTTTACTATGTGCCAACACACACCTTTTACTATGTGCCAACACACACCTTTTACTATGTGCCAACACACACCTTTTACTATGTGCCAACACACACCTTTTACTATGTGCCAACACACACCTTTTACTATGTGCCAACACACACCTTTTACTATGTGCCAACACACACCTTTTACTATGTGCCAACACACACCTTTTACTATGTGCCAACACACACCTTTTACTATGTGCCAACACACATCTTTTACTATGTGCCAACACACACCTTTTACTATGTGCCAACACACACCTTTTACTATGTGCCAACACACACCTTTTACTATGTGCCAACACACACCTTTTACTATGTGCCAACACACACCTTTTACTATGTGCCAACACACATCTTTTACTATGTGCCAACACACACCTTTTACTATGTGCCAACACACACCTTTTACTATGTGCCAACACACACCTTTTACTATGTGCCAACACACACCTTTTACTATGTGCCAACACACACCTTTTACTATGTGCCAACACACACCTTTTACTATGTGCCAACACACACCTTTTACTATGTGCCAACACACACCTTTTACTATGTGCCAACACACACCTTTTACTATGTGCCAACACACACCTTTTACTATGTGCCAACACACACCTTTTACTATGTGCCAACACACACCTTTTACTATGTGCCAACACACACCTTTTACTATGTGCCAACACACACCTTTTACTATGTGCCAACACACACCTTTTACTATGTGCAACACACACTTTTACTATGTGCCAACACACACCTTTTACTATGTGCCAACACACCCTTTTACTATGTGCCAACACACACCTTTTACTATGTGCCAACACACACCTTTTACTATGCGCCAACACACACCTTTTACTATGTGCCAACACACACCTTTTACTATGCGCCAACACACATCGCACGGATTTCTCTCTGATTTATTTACAATTAAACCTTCAGATTTAACATAAGTAAATTGATACATCTTAATAAAACAAAGGTTTTGTTAAAGCACCCATCAATAAAAAGCACTTATATTCATAATAATCCTGATAAAAAATTTACATAATGTTTTTTTAAAGACACATCACTCTCACAAAGGAAGAATAGCTTAAAAAAATCAACTTCAGAAATATTACTTTCAGTTTCAGAACAATTAACCCAAGAACCATTATCACAAGAACGATATTAGTACCAAAGCCATTATTAACAGAACCATTATCACCAGAGCCATTATTACCAGAACCATATCAGCCAGCGTCATTACTACCAGAACCGTTACCATCAGAACCATTACCATCAGAACCATTACCATCAGAACCATTACCATCAGAACCATTACCACCAGAACCATTACCATCAAATCCATTACCATCAGAACCATTACCACCAGAACCATTACCATCAAATCCATTACCATCAGAACCATTACCATCAGAACCATTACCATCAGAACCATTACCACCAGAACCATTACCATCAAATACATTACCATCAGAACCATAACCACCATAACCATTACCTCCAGAACCACTATCACCAGAACCACTATCATTTCGGTGACTCCGAGACGAAGCTCGACGACTCATCAGATGACTGCAAGAAAGACAAGTCTCCGGGCAGCTCTCCACAGAAGAAGAGAAGGAGGCTGGAGAAGCCAATGAAGGCGAAGAGAAAGAAGATACGGCGGATGGTTGAGTCTAACGACGAAGACACGGAGATGTCACATTCTTTACCAATAGACGACCGCATCGTGGTGAGTAAACACATTACACGATCCAACAGTAACACACGTAACACATCGGGGTGAGTAAACACATTACATGATCCAACAGAAACACACCTAACACATCGTGGTGAGTAAACACATTACATGATCCAAAAGAAGAAGAAGAAGAAATTGAAATTGAAATAAGTAACCTTGAATCTTAAATACATTTTTCATAGCAATATTACCCATTAAAATAATCCAATTGCAAATTCGAACTACCAATGTCAAAAAAAACTATATTGCCACTAGCATTTTTTTTCTATTTTTCACCAGTTGAATGCACCCACACTCGATAAAATAAATAAATAAATACATTCATACATTTTGAAATGATTATTTTTGCAATCTTTTCAAAATGTAGGAATGTATTTATTTATTTTTAAATAGAAAATATGCACCCTATTATAGATCAAAGACATTTAAATCCTGTAAAGAAAGTTTACTCGGGGTCCTTTGTGGCACAAAAGTTTTGTTGCTACAGTATCTTATCTTCTTATCTTATCTGTTTCAGACGCTCCTTCTATACAGAAGATTATTGCGTCCTACGCTTATCTATGGTTTGTGTTTAGTCCTGCATTCTTATTAGAGTTTTAAATGTTGATAAAGTGTTGGCTTTCCTGGTTTCTTCAGGCAACCCATTCCACGCCCGAATTCCGGACGGGAAGAACGAAAATTTGTATGAGTTTGTTCTTGCATACGGAATAAGAAAGGTGTTTTTATCCTTATGTCTATCTGAGGGTTGTATTAAGTTATCTTTGTGTTGTATTTCTAAATTAGAGTTAATTGCTTTATGTATGATTACTACTTTACTCTTGGTTCTTCTATCCTCTAGTGTTTCAAGGTTTAATGATTTAACTAATGGTGTTATTCTAGTCAGTTTTGAATATTCTCCAGTAATGAATCTGGCAGCTCTTTTTTGGATTTGTTCTAGTTTATCAATGTTTTCTTTGGTGGATGGGTCCCATACAGAAGATGCATATTCTAGTACAGGTCTCACCAAAGTGAGATAGCATTTTAGTTTTATATCTTTATTACATTTGTAAAGGTTTCTTTTTATAAAGCCTAAGGTTTTGTTTGATTTTTTAATAACTTCATTGACATGGGGATTCCATGATAGTTTCTCATTTATTAAGACTCCTAAGTATTTTGCATCTTTAGTTTGGGTCAGTTCTTTTCCATGAATGAAATATTTTGAATTTATTTGTTTCTTTTTCTTTGTTACTCTTAACAGTTGACACTTTTCTGGGTGGAAACTCATACTCCAGTTAGTTTCCCATTTTATCAATTCATCTAAGTCTTTTTGTAAAATTTTGCTATCTTGTTCTGATTTAATTGTTCTATAGATTATACAATCATCAGCAAATAACCTAACTTTTGTTCCTGTTGAGATGTTGTTGGGTAAATCATTTATATATATTAAAAAGAGTAAGGGACCTAGCACAGTTCCTTGTGGAACTCCTGAATTAACCTTTATTGGTGCAGATTTAGATCCATTAATTATTACAGTTTGCTCCCTGCCCAAAAGGAAGTCTTGGATCCAGTGATGTAAGGAACCTGAGATTCCAAAGTATTTAAGTTTTTTAAGTAAACTAAGGTGGTGAACTTTGTCAAATGCTTTTGAGAAGTCTAGTAATATTGTATCTATTTGATCATTTTTGTCTAAGCCTTTTGATAGTTCATCTATTAAACCTATAATTGTGTTTCACATGATCTGTTTTTTCTAAAGCCGTGTTGATGTGGGCATAGGGCATTATATTTGTCAAGGTGGTTAACTATTCTACTATATATTATGTGTTCTAGTAATTTACAGGTGATACTAGTAAATGATACAGGCCTGTAATTACCAGGGTCTGATTTATCCCCTTTCTTAAAGAGTGGAGTTACGTTAGCTAATTTCCAATCCTGGGGCACTTTACCCTGGTTTAGTATCTGATGACTATGGACATTGAGAATCAATATACATAATTCCCGTTTTCTGTATGTATGTATGTATGGAATAATGCTGTTAGGTGGCGCTGCGATAGATTTTGTATAAAAATATTATATGACGTCATTGTTTTAGCTTATATTTTAATTTTTGAAAAGGGAACGATGTAAAAATAGGATTTGAGGATTTATAATTATTATGAAATACTTTAATACTTTGTATATATTTCAGCAAGTTTAATATTTCGTATTTATCAAACACGTATAAGTTACTTATGTTAATTATGTATATTGATTCCCGTTGTCTGTATGAAAGTAAGTTAGCTGGCGCTGCGATCGATTTTGTATAAAAATATTATATGACGTCATTGTTTTAGCTTATATTTTAATTTTTGAAAAGGGAACGATGTAAAAATAGGATTTGATGATTTATAATTATTATGAAACTAGACGTCCCTCGGCGTATCGTAGCATACGCCGCAGACTTGCTCATGGAGAGTGCAAAGAAAGTGGAGAAAGAATCGACACAAACTACAGCACGAAGAAATCAAAACAACGCGATGAACGTCGGTTAATAAACGGGAGGCGGGTAACAACAAACTCAGTGTGCATGTCTTTAAGTTTACTCGCTATTATTTATTTACTTAGTGCTGCTTTTTGTGTCTGTACTCTCACCCCCCCCCCAAACCGTTCTTTGCACTGTCTATGATGAGCGTATGCTACGCCGCGAGTCTCTCCAGAGTTCCTTCTTTTCATTCACTCACAGTTGTTTACCCAAACCCACCCCAATTTGACAACTGTGTCTTTCGGGAAGTCTTCACCCGTCACTAAATCATTAGCGGCGTATGCTACGCCGTGGGTCAGCTAGTAATAATATAATTGTGAAGGTGGTTTCACTGGTTCTATATTTATTATCATATTTTTTAGTCTGATAACACGAAGAAAACTGTCTTGCGATTAGAGTTGGTCGGTATTTTAAATTCATTTTTACGAAAAGATTTACGTGGTTCCAAATGCTTGTTTTTTAAAAAAAAGACTCAACTAAAGGTTTCGACAGGCCGTAATAGCCCGTGGGCCGAAGGTAACATTCCTACCCTTACGTAAGCTAGAAAGCATCCCCCCCCCAAATATTTAAAAAATAATAAGGCTCTTTACAACTTATGGAACTTAAATTCAGATGAATATTTTTTTAAAAAGTTTACATTGAAACATTAATCCACCCCCCCCTACCCCCCACACCTCCAAAAATAAATTATTACCCCCTACCCCCCACACCTCCAAATTTTTTTTATTAACTCCCCCAATGTTCTCACTTTAAAAAAAAGAATTTACAGAAATCCCTTCGAGATAAGCAACTGAAAGAGAAAAAGAAGGAGAAGCCATTATCGTTTGTTGGAAACCTGAAGGTGGGTAGAAGTTTATAGTTTTTTGTTGAGTCTTTGTCAAGTGTCTGTTTTACAGCGTGAAGGGGGACCCATTTGTTATTATACCGTGTTATTATAAGTTGCATTCAAGTATTCATTTGTACAAATGTACCGTGTTACTATAACTTTTCATTCAAATATTCATTTGTATAAATGTACTGTGTTAGTATAACTTTTCATTGAAGTATGAATTTGTACAAATATACAGGTATTTCTGGTAATTTAAATTAATTTATGAACATAACAATAAAAACAAAAGAAGTGTAAATGTTTTTTTAAATTGAAAACAGACCATGATATTTTGTAATATTTAAAAAAAAGGTGAACATAACGAGTTATTCGGGAATATGATAAAATGTAAAGAGATAATTTTGAATTATTTGGTGAGTTTTATTTTAATGGTTAATAAACAACTTAAAAACACATCGGCAGACCAATACGGCGATTTTTTAAAACGAAAATTCAGTTCATCATTTCTAACAGCACGTTCGGGAAATTCCGTGGCTAAAAATGTACACTGAGATTACAGAAATTGGTTAATGCTCACCATGATAAACCTATAATACCCCACAATAACCCAGTACTATGCTCACCATAATATCCCCATAATATGTCCACCATAATAACCCCATAATATGTCCACCATAATATCCCCATAATATGCCCACCATAATAACCCCATAATATGCCCACCACAACAACCCCATAATATGCCCACCATAATATCCCCATAATATGCCCACCATAATAACCCAATAATATGCCCAATATAATATCCCAATAATATGCCCACCATAATAACCCCATAATATGCCCACCATAATATCCCCATAATATGCCCACCATAATAACCCCATAATATGTCCACCCATTAGATGTTCACTATCATACTTCCATAATACATTTACCATGATACGCAACGGTATGTCCATAATAATATCCACAACGGTATGTCCACAATAATATCCACAACGGTATGTCCACGATGATATCCACAAACGGTATGTCCACGATGATATCCACAACGGTATGCCCACAATAATATCCACAACGGTATGTCCAAAATTATATCCACCACGGGATGTCCACAACGGTATGTCCACAACGGTATGTCCACAATAATATCCACAACGGTATGTCCACAACGGTATGTCCACAACGGTATGTCCACAACGGTATGTCCACAATAATATCCACAACGGTATGTCCACAACGGTATGTCCACAACGGTATGTCCACAATAATATCCACAACGGTATGTCCAAAATTATATCCACCACGGGATGTCCACAACGGTATGTCCACAACGGTATGTCCACAATAATATCCACAACGGTATGTCCAAAATTATATCCACCACGGGATGTCCACAACGGTATGTCCACAACGGTATGTCCACAATAATATCCACAACGGCATGTCCACAACGGTATGTCCACGAAGGTATGTCCACAACAATATCCACAAACGGTATGTCCACGATGATATCCACAACGGTATGCCCACAATAATATCCACAACGGTATGTCCACAACGATATGTCCACAATAATATCCACAACGGTATGTCCACAATAATATCCACAACGGTATGTCCAAAATTATATCAACAACGGTATGTCCACAATAATATGTCAACAACGGTATGTCCACAATAATATGTCCACAACGGTATGTCCACAATAATATCCACAACGGTATGTCCACAACTGTATGTCCACAACGGTATGTCAACAACGGTATGTCCACAATAATATGTCACAACGGTATGTCCACAATAATATGTCCACAACGGTATGTCCACAATAATATCCACAACGGTATGTCCACAACGGTATGTCCACAACGGTATGTCCACAACGGTATGTCCACAACGGTATGTCCACAATGATATCCACAACGGTATGTCCACAATAATATCCACAATGGTATGTCCACAACGATATGTCCACAATAATATCCACAACGGTATGTGTACAATAATATCCACAACGGTATGTCCACAATAATATCCACAACGGTATGTCCACAATAATATCCACAACGGTATGTCCACAATGATATCCACAACGGTATGTCCACAATAATATCCACAACGGTATGTCCACAACGGTATGTCCACAATAATATCCACAACGGTATGTCCACAATAATATCCACAACGGTATGTCCACAATAATATCCACAAACGGTATGTCCACAATAATATCCACAACCGTATGTCCACAACGGTATGTCCACAATAATATCCACAACGGTATGTCCACAATAATATCCACAACGGTATGTCCACAATAATATCCACAACGGTATGTCCACAATAATATCCACAAAGGTATGTCCACAATGATATCCACAATGGTATGTCCACGATGATATCCACAAACGGTATGTCCACGATGATATCCACTATGGTATGTCCACAATAATATCCACAACGGTATGTCCACAAAGGTATGTCCACAACGGTATGTCCACAATAATATCCACAACGGTATGTCCAAAAATATATCCACACGGGATGTCCACAACGGTATGTCCACAATAATATGTCCACAATAATATGTCCACAACGGTATGTCCACGAAGGTATGTCCACAATAATATCCACAAACGGTATGTCCACGATGATATCCACAACGGTATGCCCCACAATAATATCCACAACGGTATGTCCACAACGGTATGTCCACAACGGTATGTCCACAATAATATCCACAACGGTATGTCCACAAATTATATCAACAACGGTATGTCCACAATAATATCCAAAACGGTATGTCCACAATAATATCCACAACGTTGTCCACAATAATATCCACAACGGTATGTCCACAATAATATCCACAACGGTATGTCCACAATAATATCCACAACGGTATGTCCACAACGGTATGTCCACAATGATATCCACAATGGTATGTCCACAATAATATCCACAAACGGTATGTCCACAATAATATCCACAACAGTTGTCCACAATAATATCCACAACGGTATGTCCACAACGGTATGTCCACAATAATATCCACAGCGGTATGTCCACAATAATATCCACAACGGTATGTCCACAATAATATCCACAAACGGTATGTCCACAATAATATCCACAACAGTTGTCCACAATAATATCCACAACGGTATGTCCACAATAATATCCACAACAGTATGTCCACAATAATATCCACAACGGTATGTCCACAATAATATCCACAACGGTATGTCCACAATAATATCCACAACGGTATGTCCACAATAATATGCACAAAGGTATGTCCACAATGATATCCACTACGGTATGTACACAATAATATCCGCAACGGTATGTCCACAATAATATCCACAACGGTATGTCCACAATGATATCCACTACGGTATGTACACAATAATATCCGCAACGGTATGTCCACAATAATATCCACAACGGTATGTCCACAATGATATCCACTACGGTATGTACACAATAATATCCGCAACGGCATGTCCACAACGGTATGTCCACAATAATATCCACAACGGTATGTCCACAATAATATCCACAACGGTATGTCCACAATAATATCCACAATGGTATGTCCACAATGATATCCACAACGGTATGTACACAATAATATCCGCAACGGTATGTCCTCAATAATATCCACAACGGTATGTCCACAATAATATCCACAACGGTATGTCCACAATGATATCCACTACGGTATGTACACAATAATATCCACAATGGTATGTCCACAATGATATCCACAACGGTATGTCCACAATAATATCCACAACGGTATGTCCACAATAATATCCACAACGGTATGTCCACAATAATATCCACAAGGTATGTCCACAATGATATCCACAACGGTATGTACACAATAATATCCGCAACGGTATGTCCTCAATAATATCCACAACGGTATGTCCACAATAATATCCACAACGGTATGTCCACAATGATATCCACAACGGTATGTACACAATAATATCCACAATGGTATGTCCACAATGATATCCACAACGGTATGTCCACAATAATATCCACAACGGTATGTCCACAATAATATCCACAACGGTATGTCCACATAATATCCACAACGGTATGTCCACAACGGTATGTCCACAATAATATCCACAACGGTATGTCCACAATAATATCCACAACAGTATGTCCACAATAATATCCACAACGGTATGTCCACAACGGTATGTCCACAACGGTATGTCCACAACGGTATGTCCACAACGGTATGTCCACAATAATATCCACAACGGTATGTCCACAATAATATCCACAACGGTATGTCCACAATAATATCCACAACGGTATGTCCAAAATTATATCCACAACGGTATGTCCACAATAATATGTCCACAACGGTATGTCCACAATAATATCCACAACGGTATGTCCACAATAATATCCACAACGGTATGTCCACAATAATATCCACAATGGTATGTCCACAATGATATCCACAACGGTATGTACACAATAATATCCGCAACGGTATGTCCTCAATAATATCCACAACGGTATGTCCACAATAATATCCACAACGGTATGTCCACAATGATATCCACTACGGTATGTACACAATAATATCCACAACGGTATGTCCACAATAATATCCACAACGGTATGTCCACAACGGTATGTCCACAACGGTATGTCCACAATAATATCCACAACGGTATGTCCACAATAATATCCACAACGGTATGTCCACAATAATATCCACAACGGTATGTCCACAATAATATCCACAACGGTATGTCCACAACGGTATGTCCACAATAATATCCACAACGGTATGTCCACAATAATATCCACAACGGTATGTCCACAATAATATCCACAACGGTATGTCCACAACGGTATGTCCACAACGGTATGTCCACAACGGTATGTCCACAACGGTATGTCCACAATAATATCCACAACGGTATGTCATTAATATCCACAACGGTATGTCCACAATAATATCCACAACGGTATGTCCAAAATTATATCCACAACGGTATGTCCACAATAATATGTCCACAACGGTATGTCCACAATAATATCCACAATGGTATGTCCACAACGATATGTCCACAATAATATCCACAACGGTATGTGTAAAATAATATCCACAACGGTATGTCCACAATAATATCCACAACGGTATGTCCACAACGGTATGTCCACAATAATATCCACAACGGTATGTCCACAATAATATCCACAACGGTATGTCCACAACGGTATGTCCACAATAATATCCACAACGGTATGTCCACAATAATATCCACAACGGTATGTCCACAATAATATCCACAACGGTTGTCCACAATAATATCCACAACGGTATGTCCACAATGATATCCACAACGGTATGTCCACAATGATATCCACAACGGTATGTCCACAACGGTATGTCCACAACGGTATGTCCACAACGGTATGTCCATAACGGTATGTCAACAACGGTATGTCCATAACGGTATGTCAACAACGGTATGTCCACAACGGTATGTCCATAACGGTATGTCAACAACGGTATGTCCACAATGATATCCACAACGGTATGTCCACAATAATATCCACAACGGTATGTCCACAACGGTATTTCCAAAACGGTATGTCCACAATAATATCCACAACGGTATGTCCACAATTATATCCACAACGGTATGTCCACAACGGTATGTCCACAATAATATCCACAACGGTATGTCCACAATGGTATGTCCACAATAATATCCACAACGGTATGTCCACAATTATATCCACAACGGTATGTCCACAACGGTATGTCCACAACGGTATGTCCACAACGGTATGTCCACAATGGTATGTCCACAATAATATCCACAACGGTATGTCCACAACGGTATGTCCACAACGGAATGTCCACAACGGTATTTCCAAAACGGTATGTCCACAGTGTGGTGGCTTCTTTTTAGGGGTATCGATGTCCGCCCTAGGCCAGAGATATAAACCACACTTCGTGATTGAACGTTTAAGTCAGACCACTTCCGCTGTAAACAGTGCGGGTATATCTCTAGTTTAAAAATAAACTCCAAGTAACGAATCAAACGGTTTATTTAATCATCACACACGAAACACATTGTTTACGTGTTTCCGCCCCATGTCATGTTCACTCTCAACTGGGTATATCACTCAACTCTCAAATCCCTTTTTTACGTTTTAGCGCACTTCGGTCCAACATGACCGTCTTGAGCTACCCACAACTCTCCGAGACCCACTCTTCAGTAAAATTCCGGCCAAAATAAAGCGCTGAACGTTTCACTCCATATTCGGCTGAAAATCTCTCTATCTTTATACCTTTTACCCCTTGTGCGTCTTGGTGAGACGCACAATACTCTGGTGTGCACACTACACTAATTATTATGTTCGACAGTTAAGACAGTCATTATCACACCATAACATCCGACCGTGACAATGTCCACAGCGTATCGTGTCAAACACTTCAATTGTGGTCAGCAAACAGGACACACCTGAGTTACTACAGGCGAAGGGAGGGGATGATGCTACAGCTGTCCTACATGATAGGAACCGCCCTAGCCAGGTGAGACCAACAGGGTTAGCCAGCTGATACCAACAGACATAGCCAGGTGAGACCTACAGACCTAGCCAGGTGAGACCAACAGACCTAGCCAGGTGAGACCAACAGACCAAGCCAGGTGATACCAACAGACCAAGCCAGGTGAGACCAACAGAATTAGCCAGGTGAGACCAAAAGACCTAGCCAGTTGATACCAACAGACCAACCCAGGTGAGACCAACAGACCTAGCCAGGTGAGACCAACAGAACTAGCCAGTTGATACCAACAGATCTAACCAGGTGAGACCAACATAACTAGCCAGGTGAGACCAACAGAATTAGCCAGGTGAGACCAAAAGACCTAGCCAGTTGATACCAACAGACCAACCCAGGTGAGACCAACAGACCTAGCCAGGTGAGACCAACAGAACTAGCCAGTTGATACCAACAGATCTAACCAGGTGAGACCAACATAACTAGCCAGGTGAGACCAACAGACCAAGCCAGGTGATACCAACAGACCAAGCCAGGTGAGACCAACAGACCTAGCCAGGTGAGACCAACATACATAGCCAGGTGATACCAACAGACCTAGCCAGGTGAAACCAACAGACCTAGCCAGGTGATACCAACAGACCTAGCCAGGTGAGACCAACAGACCAAGCCAGGTGAGACCAACAGACCTAGCCAGGTGAGACAAACAGACCTAGCCAGTTAATACCAACAGACCTAGCCAGGTGAGACCAACAGACCTAGCCAAGTGAGATCAACAGACCTAGCCAAGTGAGACCAACAGACCAAGCCAGAGGAGACCAACAGACCAAGCCTGGTGATACCAACAGACCTAGCCAGGTGACACCAACAGACCTAGCCAGGTGAGATCAACAGACCTAGCCAGGTGAGACCGAACAGACAAAGCCAGTTGAGACCAACAGTCATAGCCAGGTGAGAACAAAAGACCAAGCCAGGTGAGACCAACAGACCAAGCCAGGTGAGACCAACAGACCAAGCCAGGTGAGACCAAGAGACCTAGCCAGGTAAGACCAACAGACCAAGCCAGGTGATACCAACAGAACAAGCCAGGTGAGACCAACAGACCTAGCCAGGTGAAACCAACAGACCTAGCCAGGTGAGACCAACAGACCTAGCCAGGTGAGACCAACAGACCAAGCCAGGTGAGACCAACAGACCTAGCCAGGTGAGACCAACAGACCTAGCCAGTTAATACCAAGAGACCTAACCAGGTGAGACCAACAGAACTAGCCAGGTGAGACCTACAGACCAAGCCAGGTGATACCAACAGACGGAGCCAGGTGAGACCAACAGACCAAGCCAGGTGAGACCAACAGGGTTAGCCAGGTAATACCAACAGACCTAGCCAGGTGAGACCAACAGACCTAGCCAGGTGAAACCAACAGACCTAGCCAGGTGAAACCAACAGGCCTAGCCAGGTGATACCAACAGACTTAGCCAGGTGAGACCAAGAGACCTAGCCAGGTGAGACCAACAGACCAAGCCAGGTGATACCAACAGACCAAGCCAGGTGAGACCAACAGACCTAGCCAGGTGAGACCAACAGACCTAGCCAGGTGAGATCAACAGACCTAGCCAAGTGAAACCAACAGACAAAGCCAGAAGAGACCAACAGACCAAGCCTAGTGATACCAACAGACCTAGCCAGGAGATACCAACAGACCTAGCCAAGTGAGACCAACAGACCAAGCCATGTGAGACCAACAGACCTAGCCAGGTGAGACCAACAGACAAAGCCAGTTGAGACCAACAGTCATAGCCAGGTGAGAACAAAAGACCAAGCCAGGTGAGACCAAAAGACCAAGCCAGGTGAGACAAACAGACCTAGCCATGTGAGACCAACAGACCTCGCTATGTGAGACCAACAGACCTAGCCAGATGATACCAACAGACCAAGGCAGGTGAGACCAACAGACCAACCCAGGTGAGACCAACAGACCTAGCCAGGTGAGACCAACAGACCAAGCCAGGTGAGACCAATAGACCAAGCCAGGTGAGACTAACAGACATAGCCAGGTGAGACCAACAGACCAAGCCAGGTGAGACCAACAGGGTTAGCCAGGTGATACCAACAGACCAAGCTAGGTGAGACCAACAGACCTAGCCAAGTGAGACCAACATACATAGCCAGGTGATACCAACAGACCTAACCAGGTGAGACCAACAGACCTAGCCAGGTGAGACCAACAGACCTATCCAGGTGAGACCAACAGACCTATCCAGGTGAGACCAAGAGGCCTAGCCAGGTGATACCAAAAGACCTAGCCAGGTGAGACCGAGAGACCTAGTGAGATGGCAACCTTATGTTATGAGAGCCACCGATATAGAGATGGCAACACTATGTTATGAGAGCCACCGATATAGTGATGGCAACCCTATGTTATGAGAGCCACGGATATAGATATGGCAACCCTATGTTATGAGAGCCACCGATATAGAGATGGCATCCCTATGTTATGAGAGCCACCGATATAGAGATGGCAACCCTATGTTATGAGAGCCACCGATATAGAGATGGCAACCTATGTTATGAGGGCCACCGATATAGAGATGGCAACCCTACATTATGAGAGCCACCGATATAGAGATGGCAACCCATGTTATGAGAGCCACCGATATAGAGATGGCAACGCTATGTTATTAGAGACACCGATATAGAGATGGCAACCCTATGTTATGAGAGCCAATGATATAGAGATGGCAACCCTATGTTATGAGAGCCACCGATATAGAGATGGCAACCCTATGTTATGAGAGCCACCGATTTAGAGATGGCAACCTTATGTTATGAGAGCCACCGATATAGAGATGGCAACCCTATGTTATGAGAGCCACCGATATAGAGATGGCAACCTATGTTATGAGGGCCACCGATATAGAGATGGCAACCCTACATTATGAGAGCCACCGATATAGAGATTGCAACCCTATGTTATGAGGGCCACCGATATAGAGATGGCAACCCTACATTATGAGAGCCACCGATATAGAGATGGCAACCCTATGTTATGAGAGCCACCGATATAGAGATGGCAACCCTATGTTATGAGAGCCACCGATATAGAGATGGCAACCCTACATTATGAGAGCCACCGATATAGAGATTATTTACTTTGACTTTGTTACATATTTGTTGTTTGTGTATTTTTGTTCATGTCTAGCGGACAATGACGGAGTATTCACCTGTAAGGACTTCAACGTTTGACGACAAACGGGTGAGTCCACTTTGCTCGGTTTGTCGTCTGCTAGAGTTTTAAATTTGCATCAGGTGATACCATTATTCGTAAAAACATTTACCTATTACCCAGAGGAGTCACTATGGTTGGTGTCACCCAGTCCCCGGGAGCACATGGTGTCACCCCAGGTCATGACTTACCCCCACCCCCCAAAAAAAAACAAAAAAAACAACAACTCCAAAATATGAGTTCCGACATTTCGGAACCCGTCAATAGGGGTTTCGACATTCGGGTCACAGACAGTTGAACTATGTAGTCTCTGACGGGAGAGGCTGAGTTCAGTGTAAAATGTGTTTGTAGTTAACTAAGGTTTTTATAATTTTTTTTATCAAGTTAGCTTTTGATATCTGATTTGTTTCGGCGTAATTCTTTGTCTTTAAAAGTACTTTAAAGTAGGGCTGCGGAAATTAACGATTAATTAATCGTTAAAATGTTTTATCCATTAAAATGAATTTGTTCGATTAAAATTCAATTAAAATGTAAGAACATTTTTGTATGATTTTTTTTCTCTCAAATTTATTAATAATTAATTAGGTTTTTTGTTACTTACATACTTTTCCCTAAAATTATTATTATTTATTTATACGTGTAAACGTAAACAAAATTGTTTTTCTTCCGTATTTCTTGCATAGCAGAACGAATTTGCTGTGTTACGTCACAAAATTTGGGAGTCATGGAATTATCGCGACTTAACCGATTTCGCGAAATTATGAATCGCGACTTAACGGGATTATATATGCGTTATAAAAATATAATTAATCGAAGCTAATCGAATAATGTTTCGCAATTAATCGAAAACATTTTTTAAACTAGTACCAGCCCTACTTTGAAGACACGAAAAGGAAAACTGAATTTTATTCGATCTTTTTCCACCAAAAATTGTTGCTAGATTTTTCTTAAAACAGGCCTACACCTGTGGGAAATGAGTTACAAAAGTGATAGGTATGTTAGTTAATTAGTAGAAGCTCATTTGTCGGACTGCCATATTGACGAGGGAACCTAGTGTCGGAAATTTTAAAAAAGTGTAAAATTACTCATGATTCCATATGGTAGTCTTAACTACGAAACACATCTACTTCATAAGTGTTCTATTTAGTTGGTTTGCTTTTAGTATTGCATAATGGCGTACAGATAATATTAATATGATCTATTCGTAGAGTGATTCATTTTAATTCTTTTACTGTACATAGGGCATGAAGAGATTAAGCGAAGCGCCAGACATTAATCCATTGGTGAGTGAGGGATAAGGGTTAAGTGGTCTCTAAGCTATTTAAAATAATACGTTCTTTACTCCTTGTGTGAGGGAGACTTGGTATAGGGGGGTTTTAGAGGCTGGACTTGACATGGGCTTGACATGGGCTTGACATGGGCTGGACATGGGCTTGACATGGGCTGGACATGGGCTTGACATTGGCTGGACTTGCATTGGCTGGACTTGACATGGGCTGGACTTGACATGGGCTGGACTTGACATTGGCTGGACTTGACATGGGCTGGACTTGACATTGGCTGGACTTGACATGGGCTGGACTTGACATGGGCTGGACTTGACATTGGCTGGACTTGACATGGGCTTGACATGGGCTTGACATTGGCTGGACTTGACATGGGCTGGACTTGACATGGGCTGGACTTGACATGGGCTGGACTTGACATTGGCTGGACTTGACATTGGCTGGACTTGACATTGGCTGGACTTGACATTGGCTGGACTTGACATTGGCTGGACTTGACATCGGCTTTCATGGGCTTGGGCTGTAGAATTTGGCTGTTTAAGGGGTAGCTTGATTTGAGTGAAATAGTGGTGGGTGAATGTGAGGTGGGTGAATGTGAGGTGGGTGAATGTGAGGTGGGTGAATGTGAGGTGGGTGAATGTGAGGTGGGTGAATGTGAGGTGGGTGAATGTGAGGTGGGTGAATGTGAGGTGGGTGAATGTGAGGTGGGTGAATGTGAGGTGGGTGAATGTGAGGTGGGTGAATGTGAGGTGGGTGAATGTGAGGTGGGTGAATGTGAGGTGGGTGAATGTGAGGTGGGTGAATGTGAGGTGGGTGAATGTGAGGTGGGTGAATGTGAGGTGGGTGAATGTGAGGTGGGTGAATGTGAGGTGGGTGAATGTGAGGTGGGTGAATGTGAGGTGGGTGAATGTGAGGTGGGTGAATGTGAGGTGGGTGAATGTGAGGTGGGTGAATGTGAGGTGGGTGAATGTGAGGTGGGTGAATGTGAGGTGGGTGAATGTGAGGTGGGTGAATGTGAGGTGGGTGAATGTGAGGTGGGTGAATGTGAGGTGGGTGAATGTGAGGTGGGTGAATGTGAGGTGGGTGAATGTGAGGTGGGTGAATGTGAGGTGGGTGAATGTGAGGTGGGTGAATGTGAGGTGGGTGAATGTGAGGTGGGTGAATGTGAGGTGGGTGAATGTGAGGTGGGTGAATGTGAGGTGGGTGAATGTGAGGTGGGTGAATGTGAGGTGGGTGAATGTGAGGTGGGTGAATGTGAGGTGGGTGAATGTGAGGTGGGTGAATGTGAGGTGGGTGAATGTGAGGTGGGTGAATGTGAGGTGGGTGAATGTGAGGTGGGTGAATGTGAGGTGGGTGAATGTGAGGTGGGTGAATGTGAGGTGGGTGAATGTGAGGTGGGTGAATGTGAGGTGGGTGAATGTGAGGTGGGTGAATGTGAGGTGGGTGAATGTGAGGTGGGTGAATGTGAGGTGGGTGAATGTGAGGTGGGTGAATGTGAGGTGGGTGAATGTGAGGTGGGTGAATGTGAGGTGGGTGAATGTGAGGTGGGTGAATGTGAGGTGGGTGAATGTGAGGTGGGTGAATGTGAGGTGGGTGAATGTGAGGTGGGTGAATGTGAGGTGGGTGAATGTGAGGTGGGTGAATGTGAGGTGGGTGAATGTGAGGTGGGTGAATGTGAGGTGGGTGAATGTGAGGTGGGTGAATGTGAGGTGGGTGAATGTGAGGTGGGTGAATGTGAGGTGGGTGATGTGAGGTGGGTGATGTGGGTGGGTGAATGTGAGGTGGGTGAATGTGAGGTGGGTGAATGTGAGGTGGGTGAATGTGAGGTGGGTGAATGTGAGGTGGGTGAATGTGAGGTGGGTGAATGTGAGGTGGGTGAATGTGAGGTGGGTGAATGTGAGGTGGGTGAATGTGAGGTGGGTGAATGAGTGTTTGCTGAATTACAGTTTTGATATACGTTTTAGCTGGGTTAATATTAATTTTTTTAGATTTGAAATTCTAGGCTGGGTTGAGATAAATTATGGTGTGAGTCGGTGAGTGTGTGTTAAGGTGGATAGTGATGTGAGTGGGTGGGTGTGTGTTAAGGTGGATAGTGATGTGAGTGGGTGGGTGTGTGTTAAGGAGGATCGTGATGTGAGTGGGTGGGTGTGTGTTAAGGTGGATCGTGATGTGAGTGGGTGAGTGTGTGTTAAGGAGGATCGTGATGTGAGTGGGTGGGTGTGTGTTAAGGAGGATCGTGATGTGAGTGGGTGGGTGTGTGTTAAGGTGTATTATGATGTGTGTTTATTGATGGTAATATGTGGTAATGCCAGTCTTAGGTCAAGTAGAAAAATCAACTTAAATAGTTATTTAATAACATGGCGCCGTCTGCTGTCCCAACTCCACCTAATGACACAACACCACCTAATGACACAACACCATCCTAATGACACAACACCATCCTAATGACACAACACCACCTAATGACACAACACCACCTAATGACACAACACTACCTAATGACACAACACCACCTAATTACACAACACTACCTAATGACACAACACCACCTAATGACACAACACCATCCTAATGATACAACACTACCTAATGACAAAACACCATCCTAATGACACAACACCACCTAATGACACAACACCACCTAATGACACAACACCACCTAATGACACAACACCACCTAATGACAAAACACCACCTAATGACACAACACCATCTAATGACACAACACCACCTAATGACACAACACCACCTAATGACACAACACCACCTAATGACACAACACCACCTAATGACACAACACCACCTAATGAAACAAAACCATCTAATGACACAACACCATCTAATGACACAACACAATCTAAAGACACAACAACACCTAATGACACAACACCACCTAATGACACAACACCACCTAATGACACAACACCACCTAATGACACAACACCACCTAATGACACAACACCATCTAATGACACAAGTCCACCTAATGACACAACACCACCTAATGACACAACACCACCCAATGACACAACACCACCTAATGACACAACACCACCTAATGACACAACACCACCTAATGACACAACACCACCTAATGACACAACACCACCTAGTGACAACTAGAAATTCGCCCACATCACCGACTTCATTCCATGATACAGCCGTCCACCTACACAACACCATCCAATGACACAGCCGTCCACCTACACAACACCATCCAATGATACAGCCGTCCCTCTACACAACACCATCCAATGACACAGCCGTCAATCTACACAATACCATCCAATGACACAGCCGTCCACCTACACAACACCATCCAATGACACAGCCGTCCTCCTACACGACACCATCTGCCAACCACATCATCCTACAGACACCATACAAGTTGCACTCTTTGTATCTTTCAGATGACCAAGAAGACTCTGAGCAATTTCGACCAATATTCTGTGAGTAGCTCTCTAAACACATGAAATAGAAACTAAATAAATGTTTACTTGATGAATACATATTTGAAAACTAGCCCTGACCCTAGCCTCAAATCCAAAATCTTTCACATATCGTTATTTGAAAACTTGCCCTGACCCTAGCCTCAAATCCAAAATCTTTCATCTATCGTTATTTGAAAACTAGCCCTGACCCTAGCCTCAAATCCAAAATCTTTCACCTATCGTTATTTGAAAACTAGCCCTGACCCTAGCCTCAAATCCAAAATCTTTCACCTATCGTTATTTGAAAACTAGCCCTGACCCTAGCCTCAAATCCAAAATCTTTCACCTATCGTTATTTGTTGGTCAAATGAACGCTTTTATTTTAAAGAATTTACTTTCTTATTATTTAAAAAAAACATTTTCACGTAAATAATGTTCCCTCAAAATATCTTTGACCCGTATGAATGGGCGTCGATAGGAATTTTTCCAGGGGGGGGGCAAACACTTTTTATGATAATGACAAAGCCATACAGGTACAATTTTCAATTAATTTCAAGTTCAGTATAAAATAAGGGTCGAAAAAAGCCTTAGAAATTAATAAGATTTACAAATTAGTGATGTAATAGCTAAAATACAACATTTATTAATGTATTTAATAAATTAAAAACTGGGTCCCATCATTTCTACAATCCTATTTTGCTGCATGCATGTTTTAGCAATTCGTGGAAAAGTATCAAATTCTGGTAATTTGTATGAACTGTTAGAGTTTCGTGTTGAATCTGGAGATGAAGTTCTTGGTAATCGTTTGTAAATTGGTTCTTGTAGTGCTGAGTATGGTTCACCGACTAAACGGTTTGGACAATTGGGCTCCGACATAACGGCCCCGACAAAACGGCCCTGGAATAATAGATGGACTAATAGTAAAATTTACAATCAAATATATTCGTATTTTTACTCACCTATTCAGTGTCAGGTTTAGCTAACAAAAAACAATAATAATAACATCACAAAAGTGAATTTAATAGTCTTTACGCGAAATGGTACCAATAACGGTTGTTTGTTGACAAGAAACAATATAATAACATCACAAGAAATAATTTTACAATTTTACCACTTTTTTAAGGGTGAAAAAGTTGACGAAAGCTTAAAATGCAAAAATAAAATAAAATAATGTTTTTGTTAAAAAATGATAACAATTTGTCTGGGGCCGTTTTGACGGGTAACCGCTGAGTGTATCTCGGCAACTACGCAAAACACTAATTGAAATTTGTGGGTCTCTCTTGGGTGAAGACATTGTTCGTGAAGCAAATAATTCAGTTGCATTTTCTATACTTGCCGACGAGACAAATGACATTTCAGGCATTGAGCAGATGTCACTTGGTGTTAAATTTGTCAAAGAACAAAAGGGAAACTGATGGTCACAGAAGAATTCATGGGATATATTCCAATTGTCAATAGAACAGCTGAAGGTTTAACCAACACCATCATTACCAATTCATTCGAATTTTGATTAAATATGACAAAGCTTGTTGGTCAAGGATACTACGGATGTTCTACAATGGCAGGTAAAGAAGGAGGAGTCCAAGCAATAATTCGAAAAAAATACCCAAAAGCAGCATTTGTACATTGCAGTTCACATAAACTAAATCTTGCTGTGAACGATTTAAATAATGTGAATGTTGTACGAAACACAATAGGAACAATTAAGTCAATTATAGTTTTTTTCCGAGAAAGTGATCAGCAAAAAAAATGTATTCTAATTGTTCCTTTGCTATGTGAAATTAGATGGTCACATAAATATAAAAGCTTGCGGATATTTGCTGACAGAAATTGTTAAGCAACTGGAATATTTAGAACAATCAGTAATGTAATCAGTTATAATTGCAGATATAATTCTTTTTTATGTTTGATAAATGTAAACTGTCTTCCATGTAATAAACTTTCAGGAAATTTAGTTCAGTTTTATTGTAACAACTTTATGACATTTGTATGAGATTTTTTTTCCTCAAATGTAGGGGGGCAAATGCCCCCCCTTGCCCTCTTCCCTACGCCCATGCCCGTATGAAAAATAATAAAACGCTTATGAAAAGTTGCAGAGAATCAACTGTTTGTAAATAATAAAATTACATCCAAAATATGGTCCTTAACATCGAAATTTGCTGAGCGGCGTCGATCAGATACTTGCGCAGGAAATAGGGAGCACTGCATGAAACCCTTCCCTATTTCATATAACCTTTACCCAAATTTTATAAACCCGGAAATTGCAAGTTTATATGTTAAATTCTTTGCGTTATATCCCTGATGGGTTGATTTGAATTTCTAAAGATTACCTGGCATTTCAGATGGTCAAACAAAGGACGAACAGTTTCATGGACGGCTCTCTTTCATCATCAGTAAGTAGGCAGTGTGCTAAATGTTTGTTTGATCAGTTCACTAGACTATCGTCTTGTGGGTGCTCATTAGTTGACCCAATACATTTGATCAGTGCATGACATCTTAGTTTTAACAACATGCCACGCGTGCACCTGACACGTACCATCTGACACCTTAGTTTTAACAACACGCCACGCGTGCACCTGACAGGTGCCATCTGACACCTTAGTTTTAACAACACGCCACGCGTGCACCTGACACGTGCCATCTGACACCTTAGTTTTAACAACACGCCACGCGTGCACCTGACACGTGCCATCTGACACCTTAGTTTTAACAACACGCCACGCGTGCACCTGACACGTGCCATCTGACACCTTAGTTTTAACAACACGCCACGCGTGCACCTGACACGTGCCATCTGAGACCTTGGTTTTAACAACACGCCACGCGTGCACCTGACACGTGCCATCTGACACCTTAGTTTTAACAACACGCCACGCATGCACCTGACACGTACCATCTGACACCTTAGCTTTAACAACACGCCACGCGTGCACCTTACACGTGCCTTCTGACCTCCACAGAGCGCCCTTCCGTTGAAAGACAAAGACTCACTGAGAGATCAACAGACGAGTCAGGTAGGTAACCAACTGGCCATGTCTCACGGGTCAGGTAGGTCACCAACTGGCCGTGTCTCACGAGTCAGGTAGGTCACCAACTGGCCATGTCTCACGAGTCAAGTAGGTCCCCAACTGACCATGTCTCACGAGTCAGGTAGGTCAAAACTGGACATGTCTCAGATACAACGAACTAGCATTATTTTTTAATATGATGCTTGAATAAATTTGGGAGTCATAGAGAGGTTAAACGGTTTAAATGAATTAAAGAATGCTTTCGTCCGCTAGTACCATCCTTGCTAGACTAGCATCATGCTTTGTTGCGTGTTGCGCTTTGATGTTTAAATACTCAATAACAAAGTCTACACATTATCTTATATTGGTCTTAGTTTTCACATTATTTCAACAACTTTGGAAGACTTACGTTAGGGCAGACTGGATGGTTACGTCTGGCGCAAGCGATTCGTTTTGTTTGCCTGTGTTGGGATGTGCGTTTTGTTTGCCTGTGTTGGGATGTGCGTTTTGTTTGCCTGTGTTGGGATGTGCGTTTTGTTTGCCTGTGTTGGGATGTGCGTTTTGTTTGTCTGTGTTGGGATGTGCGTTTTGTTTGTCTGTGTTGGGATGTGCGTTTTTTTTGTCTGTGTTGGGATGTGCGTTTTGTTTGCCTGTGTTGGGATGTGCGTTTTGTTTGTCTGTGTTGGGATGTGCGTTTTGGTTGTTTGGGGCAAAGGATTCGTTCTTAGTGAAGCAGTATTAGTCCAATGGTCAGCTAAAGATAACTCAGCAGTTTGTCTAGCCTAGGCTCGATGCTCTAATTGTTAAGTGTAAAATCCAGCCCTCCCCCACCCCACTCTTTTTCGTTCACAGTGGAATGACACACAGACGGCTGACTACTCGTACTTGTAAGTTAACAACACATAATTTTTTCTACTGATAGCTCGCAGCTGTCAGTTGTATTTTTAACACGTTTTTATTAACTTGCTTTCGTCCTGTCTGTCCGCATTGTTTTCAAACCTGTCTGTCTGTCCGCAAAATTTCAAATTTTCCAACGTAAAATTAAACCACTACTGATGGTCCTAGAGATCTCAAAATTTTGCCACATATAGATCTTGGCTGACAATGCATTACATTAAAATTTCAGATCAATCGAATGTACCGTAATTAAATTAATGCATTTTTAGTTTATCTTTATATAAGCATATGTACTCGTCTGCTTTTGTTGACATCCATGAGTTCACCCCGTGACCACATCACCGTTTTATTAAAACGTTGAGCTTCTGAGGTGTTTGGTATAAAAACAAAATAGAGGTAAAAAAAGATTTTTAAAAAGCACGTTTTTATAACTTGACTAAAAAGAATAAAATAAATAAAGGTAAAAAAAGATTTAAAAAAAAACAAGCTATTATAAGTGTACTAAAAAGAAGAAAATAATTAAAAAACTTATAAGTTCAAGTACTTTCATATAATATGACTAAAAACGTGGGGCGGGCGCTTATGAGGTTTTACATATGCAGTTCTCCCATTCTCTCACTTATTTGTTTTTACAGTGAACCCTCGTTTTTCGCGTTCAATGGGGACCGGAGACCTATGGCGGATTAAGGGGGGGGGGCTGAACGGGCTAAAGCCAGGGTCCCCCGATGATTTAGGGCCCCCAACTTTAGTAAAATTTATAATAAAGGTGGACAAATGTTTGCATGAATCCCTAAAAATATCATAAATTAATAAAATTTTATCTATTAATTGATCGCTATACCGGATCCGGTAGCCTCAGTTTCAAAAAAGTTGATTCGATTGGCTCAATAAGTGAACATATTAATGAATACTATTTATATCTTTTAAAATTTGTTCAAACATCAGGATCTTGTGGTCTTGAGGCAACGTGTTGTCTTGTGGCGCATGCAGTAGCGGGTTCGATTCCCGGCGGGGGCATATGTTTTTTTTTCATTTGTCTTTTTTTAAATAAAAATTATCTTTCTACACTCAATTTTAGTTTCCAGGCAGACAATTATTTCTTTATGTTCGGTTTTTTTTATGAATCTGATCCCGGAGTACAGACACATTATATACAAGGAAACAATGGACTATCTAGCTACTGGTTACAGTCTTATATTAGCTGCTAGCAACCATTTTACAGGGACACTAGCTGGGTAGGGCCCCAGTTTGAATTGCAGCCAGGGGCCCCGTGCAGTCTTAATCCGCCCCTGCCGGAGACCCCCGCGATAGGTGAAAATCCGCGAAGTAGGGAGCCAAACTGTTAAGCAATACGAAATCGGTAGATAAGTTTACATGCACTTTATAGCGAAGTACGCGTAGTTATATATGACGTGTTGATGGTGATGATTTGCTGTGCAGTAAAAACGATGACAATGAAGGTGATACGACATAACTGCGCGGCCGATGACTGTATGTTACATCTCTTCAGACGGTGGTGCTGTTTCCTGCCGCACCACTTCTAATACTACTACTATATTTTAAAACCCGAGAAGCAGTGAATCCACTAAAAGTGAACCGCGAAGTAGCGAGGAATTACTGTCCTTAAATTTTTTTTAACACATCGCTTTTCTACTCTAATGTAAAAAATGAAGAGTTACTTCAAAAAATTTCGTGTATTTTTTATTGCTCGTTACTATGAATAAGAAAGTTTTTATTTTAAATAATAATGCTATGAGAGTTTATTTTATTGACAACATGTTTCTCTGGATCTTCAAGGGAGCTCCCTCGAATCCAGCCTGTCCGACGACTGTCCAGCGGTCCAACTGGAGGGTTCCACAATAAATCGGCCATCCCACTAAGAACAGACTCGCTGGGGGCCCCCAGGAAACGGGCGGATCTGTTGATACAGTACAGGCGCTGGCGTGAGTCACTCATGGACTGCGGTCGGCCGAGCAAGATTCCTCTCTCGGAAAAGTTCAGGTAAGTTTGTCAAGGATGCAATGTGGGGTGGGTGGGGGGGGGGAATGCGACAATTTAAGAAAAAGACATGGAACGAGTTGACTCGATACAAAAGACTATACACGTGTTATATAGGTGAATTGATACAGGAGACTATACACATGTTATATAGGTGAATTGATACAGGAGACTATACACATGTTATATAGGTGACTTGATACAGGAGACTATACACATGTTATATAGATGAATTGATACAGGAGACTATACACATGTTATATAGGTGACTTGATACATGAGATATACAACATGTTATATAGGTGACTTGATACATGAGATATACAACATGTTATATAGGTGAATTGATACGTGAGATATACAACATTGTTATATAGATGAATTGATACAGGAGACTATACACGTGTTATATAGGTGAATTGATACAGGAGACTATACACGTGTTATATAGGTGACTTGATACAGGAGACTATACACGTGTTATATAGGTGAATTGATACAGGAGACTATACACATGTTATATAGGTGACTTGATACAGGAGACTATACACGTGTTATATAGGTGAAGTGATACAGGAGACTATACACATGTTATATAGGTGACTTGATACATGAGATATACAACATGTTATATAGGTGACTTGATACATGAGATATACAACATGTTATATAGGTGAATTGATACATGAGATATACAACATGTTATATAGGTGACTTGATACATGAGATATACAACATTGTTATATAGGTGACTTGATACATGAGATATACAACATGTTATATAGGTGACTTGATACATGAGATATACAACATGTTATATAGGTGACTTGATACATGAGATATACAACATGTTATATAGGTGACTTTGATACATGAGATATACAACATGTTATATAGGTGACTTGATACATGAGATATACAACTTGTTATATAGGTGACTTGATACATGAGATATACAACATGTTATATAGGTGACTTGATACATGAGATATACAACATGTTATATAGGTGACTTGATACATGAGATATACAACATGTTATATAGGTGACTTGATACATGAGATATACAACATGTTATATAGGTGACTTGATACATGAGATATACAACATTGTATATAGGTGACTTGATACATGAGATATACAACATGTTATATAGGTGACTTGATACATGAGATATACAACATGTTATATAGGTGACTTGATACATGAGATATACAACATGTTATATAGGTGACTTGATACATGAGATATACAACATTGTTATATAGGTGACTTGATACATGAGATATACAACATGTTATATAGGTGACTTGATACATGAGATATACAACATGTTATATAGGTGACTTGATACATGAGATATACAACATGTTATATAGGTGACTTGATACATGAGATATACAACATGTTATATAGGTGACTTGATACATGAGATATACAACATGTTATATAGGTGACTTGATACAGGAGACTATACAACATGTTATATAGGTGACTTGATACAGGAGACTATACACGTGTTATATAGGTGATTGATACAGGAGACTATACACATGTTATATAGGTGACTTGATACATGAGATATACAACATGTTATATAGGTGACTTGATACATGAGATATACAACATGTTATATAGGTGACTTGATACATGAGATATACAACATGTTATATAGGTGACTTGATACATGAAATATACAACATTGTATATAGGTGACTTGATACATGAGATATACAACATGTTATATAGGTGACTTGATACATGAGATATACAACATTGTATATAGGTGACTTGATACATGAGATATACAACATGTTATATAGGTGACTTGATACATGAGATATACAACATTGTATATAGGTGACTTGATACATGAGATATACAACATGTTATATAGGTGACTTGATACGTGAGATATACAACATTGTTATATATGTGACTTGATACATGAGATATACAACTTGTTATATAGGTGACTTGATACATGAGATATACAACATGTATATAGGTGACTTGATACATGAGATATACAACATTGTATATAGGTGACTTGATACATGAGATATACAACATGTTATATAGGTGACTTGATACATGAGATATACAACATGTTATATAGGTGACTTGATACATGAGATATACAACATGTTATATAGGTGACTTGATACATGAGATATACAACATGTTATATAGGTGACTTGATACATGAGATATACAACATGTTATATAGGTGACTTGATACATGAGATATACAACATGTTATATAGGTGACTTGATACATGAAATATACAACATTGTATATAGGTGACTTGATACATGAGATATACAACATGTTATATAGGTGACTTGATACATGAGATATACAACATGTTATATAGGTGACTTGATACATGAGATATACAACATGTTATATAGGTGACTTGATACATGAGATATACAACATGTTATAAAGGTGACGTGATACATGAGATATACAACATGTTATATAGGTGACTTGATACGTGAGATATACAACATTGTTATATAGATGAATTGATACAGGAGACTATACACGTGTTATATAGGTGAATTGATACAGGAGACTATACACGTGTTATATAGGTGACTTGATACAGGAGACTATACACGTGTTATATAGGTGAATTGATACAGGAGACTATACACATGTTATATAGGTGACTTGATACAGGAGACTATACACGTGTTATATAGGTGAAGTGATACAGGAGACTATACACATGTTATATAGGTGACTTGATACATGAGATATACAACATGTTATATAGGTGAATTGATACATGAGATATACAACATGTTATATAGGTGACTTGATACATGAGATATACAACATGTTATATAGGTGACTTGATACATGAGATATACAACATGTTATATAGCTGACTTGATACATGAAATATACAACATTGTATATAGGTGACTTGATACATGAGATATACAACATGTTATATAGGTGACGTGATACATGAGATATACAACATTGTATATAGTTGACTTGATAAATGAAATATACAACATGTTATATAGGTGATTTGATACGTGAGATATACAACATTGTTATATATGTGACTTGATACATGAGATATACAACTTGTTATATAGGTGACTTGATACATGAGATATACAACATAGTATATAGGTGACTTGATACATGCGATATACAATATTGTATATAGTTGACTTGATACATGAGATATACAACATGTTATATAGGTGACTTGAAACATGAGATATACAACATGTTATATAGGTGACTTGATACATGAGATATACAACATGTTATATAGGTGACTTGATACATGAGATATACAACATTGCATTTAGGTTACTTGATACATGAGATATACAACATGTTATATAGGTGACTTGATACATGAGATATACAACATGTTATATAGGTGACTTGATACATGAAATATACAACATTGTATATAGGTGACTTGATACATGAGATATACAACATGTTATATAGGTGACTTGATACATGTGATATACAACATGTTATATAGGTGACTTGAAACATGAGATATACAACATGTTATATAGGTGACTTGATACATGAGATATACAACATGTTATATAGGTGACGTGATACATGAGATATACAACATGTTATATAGGTGACTTGATACGTGAGATATACAACATTGTTATATAGATGAATTGATACAGGAGACTATACACGTGTTATATAGGTGAATTGATACAGGAGACTATACACGTGTTATATAGGTGACTTGATACAGGAGACTATACACGTGTTATATAGGTGAATTGATACAGGAGACTATACACATGTTATATAGGTGACTTGATACAGGAGACTATACACGTGTTATATAGGTGAAGTGATACAGGAGACTATACACATGTTATATAGGTGACTTGATACATGAGATATACAACATGTTATATAGGTGACTTGATACATGAGATATACAACATGTTATATAGGTGAATTGATACATGAGATATACAACATGTTATATAGCTGACTTGATACATGAAATATACAACATGTTATATAGGTGACTTGATACATGAAATATACAACATTGTATATAGCTGACTTGATACATGAAATATACAACATTGTATATAGGTGACTTGATACATGAGATATACAACATGTTATATAGGTGACGTGATACATGAGATATACAACATTGTATATAGTTGACTTGATAAATGAAATATACAACATGTTATATAGGTGATTTGATACGTGAGATATACAACATTGTTATATATGTGACTTGATACATGAGATATACAACATGTTATATAGGTGACTTGATACATGAATTATACAACATTGTATATAGGTGAATTGATACATGAGATATACAAAATGTTATATAGGTGACTTGATACATGAGATATACAACATTGCATTTAGGTTACTTGATACATGAGATATACAACATGTTATATAGGTGACTTGATACATGAGATATACAACATGTTATATAGGTGACTTGATACATGAAATATACAACATTGTATATAGGTGACTTGATACATGAGATATACAACATGTTATATAGGTGACTTGAAACATGAGATATACAACATGTTATATAGGTGACTTGATACATGAGATATACAACATGTTATATAGGTGACGTGATACATGAGATATACAACATGTTATATAGGTGACTTGATACATGAGATATACAACATTGCATTTAGGTTACTTGATACATGAAATATACAACATTGTATATAGGTGACTTGATACATGAGATATACAACATGTTATATAGGTGACTTGATACATGAAATATACAACATTGTATATAGGTGACTTGATACATGAGACATACAATATGTTATATAGGTGAATTGATACATGAGATATGCAACATGTTATATAGGTGACTTGATACATAAGATATGCAACACAGATTATAGGAAGCGAGTTGAGATGACACTCATGACACAGAAGACACAACACAGAAAACACAACACAGAAGACAGAACACAGAAGACACAACACAGAAGACAGAACACAGAAGACACAACACAGAAGAAAGAACACAGAAGACAGAACACAGAAAACACAACACAGAAGACACAACACAGAAGACACAACACAGAAGACACAACACAGAAGACACAACACAGAAGACACAACACAGAAGACACAACACAGAAGACAGAACACAGAAGACACAACACAGAAGACACAAAACATGTTTCACCTTTCACAGGAGAGCGCTGGACTCTGCCGTGATCGAAGAGTGGGCCATGCACTGCTGGCTGCCGAACCACGACATCTACCTGGACGCCCATGACCCCTGGTGGTGCAGCCCCTATGACCTTGTGTCTGATGAGGAGACCATGAATGCCTCCATGATAAGTGATGGTAGGTGGAATCTCTTGTTTTGTTTTGTTGGACATGTCGGTGTCGGCGAGAAGGACAATTTTCCTCTCTGAGTCAAACGGCTGTTTCATTTGCAGTTAAATACTTTTTTGGGTCGTAATTACATGTTCTTTAGGGGAAAAAAGACGAAAGTTAATTTCAGGACGTAGGGGCATGGTAGACGAGCGGCACGTGCACGCGGTTGGCGTAACGATAGTCATGGGTTCTTGTCTAAGGGGCTGAGGGGGTCCCTGAGTCCACTCAGCCTCTATGGGTATCTGAATTTAGTTGGGGGTAAATAAATGCGGCGGACACTGTGTCACACAATCTTCCAGTAACCGTGTTCTGTGAACGCTGCTGTACTTGCCATCAGGCCAGCAAGGTCTGTGCGTTCTAAAACATAGAACGCAATAATCTTCTACATAGAGAATTGTCTGCAATGAGAAAACAGATTTCATTAATTATTTTATTTTTTAAACAACAATTGTGTCGAGATAATTAAACGTGAAAAAGATTTACGTTTTTGAAACATGGTTATAACATGGTTAATTTGGTTAGCACTGAATTCAATGGCCACTCAGTCGACTCTTTTTGTACTACAGTAGGTCAAAGTGACATTTTGTACTACAGTAGGTCAAAGTGACATTTTGTACTACAGGAGATCAAAGAAACATTTTGTACTACGGTAGGTCAAAGTGACATTTTGTACTACAGTAGGTCAAAGTGACATTTTTGTACTACAGCAGGTCAAAGTGACATTTTGATCATCACAAACGTAACTTTTATTTTCTCGGATATCATTTAATGATTTTACGTTACTGAAGAGTTGAAATCAAACCTTGTAAAAAAGATATTTAAATAAAAAACATCAAATACTGTAAGACTTTTAGACATTGGAAACATTTAACTGATGCACGGGACTTTTTTTATTATGAAGTGCCGAAATTTGCGGAGTACAATTAAGTTCAGATATATTGTGGTTAATCAATACATTAGAACACTCTGACAAAGATAAACATTCAAGAGTTTGTTACATTTGGACGTGTGGAAACAGATTTCATTGTTGGTCGAGACACTGAAGGCGAGTGATCTAAATAGAAGGAGCTTCTGAAACTTTAAAAATAAGATAAGACGAGTGTGATGTCACTGATTGTTTTTAGTTACTGCCATTTGGCTTGGAGGGTGAGTTCCGTTGGAAGGTTAAAGATTAGGACACACGACACAGCCGGACACAACTATTGGCTAGGTGCACAGACTGACACAACCAATGGCTAGGTGCACAGACTGACACAACCAATGGCTAGATGCACAGACTGACACAACCAATGGCTAGATGCACAGACGGACACAAACAATGGCTAGGTGCACAGACTGACACAACCAATGGCTAGGTGCACAGACTGACACAACCAATGGCTATGTGCACAGACTGCACTTTGGTTCTATTTCAGTGAGTGGACCACCGGCTGACCACAGGGGAGTAATGACGTCACACAATAGATGGACAACAGCGGCTCATTGTGAACCTAACTTGAATGTAAACGGATACAGGACTATAGGAAGAAGTAATTTGGCTGGTCCCCGCGTTCGTCTACTTGGTGGGTGCGTTGGAGGTCACCTAGTTCACTTCTTCTACACCCACAGTGTTTTGGACATGTACATGATTCGTTTACTGAACAACGGGGGAGGAGAGACTGTAGAAATGGGTCGTTATGTCACTAGCACGCCTTTGGACATGTACATGATTCGTTTCCTTAACAACGGGGGAGGAGAGACTGGAGAAATGGGTCGTTACGTCACTAGCACGCCTCAGACATATCTAGACGACTTTGAAATTATGGAGAAGCAACAACCGCCAGTCGAGCATTTCCAAATTTTCAGAGAGTTAAGAAAACGAAAACGTGCAGAAAGAATGAAAACATATTACTTCTGGATGAGTCCTGAATTTAGCTCAATCAGTTTTACTAGTAGACCCATGAATGAATTTAGCTCAATCAGTTTTACTAGTAGACCCATGAATGGTTTGTCAGTGATATCATTTTCACAGCCATGGATTCTGTTACGGCCATGGATTGTCTTACAGCCATGGATTGTCTTACAGCCATGGATTCTGTTACGGCCATGGATTGTCTTTCAGCCATGGATCATGGCCAAGGAATGGGATTGCACTCTAGGTGACGAGGGCAGTTTGGCAGACATTTTGAATGATAAGAAGACGACTAAAAGCACTGCACTAGTGGGTACTGTGGAATGTAAAGATGACTTATTTTTTCGACTAGTTCACATTTACTTCAGCATCTTCTCGACAAGGACATGCCACCAACTACACTCGCACACAAAATCTAGCTGTATTAAGGAAAAACTTGACAGTAACATTCAGTCTCGGACAGTAAGGACGCGCCAAGGCCAAGAGCATATTGAGTACAGCCACCACAGGTATTTACAGGTCGACACAAGACCACCAATGGGAGTTGAACCATTCGAGATGATGCCCATTATACCGGAATACTCAGCGCGGTTTGTGGAGAGCATCTATAACGAAGACAGCAGACGTATGACGTGTTCAACAACTACTTGTTCCAATTGTGTTTATGACGACAATTTTTTCGTTTTCTCAAGTGCTGTATTTCGCAATTCGTTTCATAAACCCTCGCTAGATTCACCAGAGACTCTTCTCGTTGAGTTACTCTTCCGTGGGATACCCGCCACAGGAATAGGGAAATGCACATTAGTTTGGGTCCACGCTGACTACACGCAAGAAGTTTTAGCTGCCAACCGATTGGCTGTTAGGTCCGTCACCGTTACTAGCGTTCTGCCTGCGTTCTACTCTAACCCTAACCCTAACCCTAACCCTAACCCTAACCCTAACCCTAACCCTAACCCTAACCCTAACCCTAACCCTAACCCTAACCCTAACCCTAACCCTAACCCTAACCCTAACCCTAACCCTAACCCTAACCCTAACCCTAACCCTAACCCTAACCCTAACCCTAACCCTAACCCTAACCCTAACCCTAACCCTAACCCTAACCCTAACCCTAACCCTAACCCTAACCCTAACCCTAACCCTAACCCTAACCCTAACCCTAACCCTAACCCTAACCCTAACCCTAACCCTAACCCTAACCCTAACCCTAACCCTAACCCTAACCCTAACCCTAACCCTAACCCTAACCCTAACCCTAACCCTAACTCTGCCGGGACTTCGTCTGACTCCAACAACAACTCTTCTCATATCAACTCTGACTCGCCACGGATGGACACGATGTGTCTGGGGGCGAACAACACGCGCCTGCTTCTTATTTCTTCCCGTCGTCGACAGCATAAAAAGAGCGCACAACGATTTCGTAAACCTGTTAGAAATCACCGGGTGAGCGTTAAAAAAAAGATCACCTCCGCGAACTGTTTAAAGGTGCGACGGTTGACGAAAGGCAGGAACAAGAATATCACGAAATGCACTGACCGACGATGGCTGGTCATTGACAGCCTTATTCAGCTGCGGCGGACGAAGACCTACGTCACGAGTGTTTTCAAACAGACGGACAGCGAGGCACCCGGCACAACAACATGGAACCACGACGGCGTCTCGAGCACGACCAGCTCTCATCCAGGACCGTGGAGTGGACCCCGACTCCTCCACTGGTGCGATCGCTCCCCGGTATTCGGCCGGAACAACAACAGCCGCAGGCGTGCAGCGGCGTCTCAGATTAGCGACTCCTATGAAAACGAGGTCAAGTCCTCGAAATGGCCAAGGAGTTTTGAGAAATCCGTCGACTGCGCCTCGGTTCGGTCACTGGGCAAACCGACGACGAGCAAAAGTCAGCGGGGCACGGCTCTATTAAGGGCACGTGACGACCCGCTGAGGATGACGAGACGGGAAATGCGAGATCTTAGGGAAAAGCCATGGAAGCGCGCCACTACAAAAGGACCTGGAAGTTCCTGTGCTTCGGCAGACGATATGGCCAACATAGTGGTCAACAAGAACTATCACTCTTCCCAGACTCAGTTCCTGTGCGCGTTCGACTTGCCCGACGACGCACAATTCAAGGGCGTCTTTGAGAAGGAAGGTGCTTTCCCTCTGACGGTACCAGCACAGAAATGTAAGGGAATCACTTTAGCAAAAGATGAAATCGCACAGATCCCCCCTGATCACGGGCCAGAAAAGCCATTAACTAATCATGCTCAAGTAGGAGAAAAGGACGTCGATGAATGCATGAATTACGAGGAATTTCTTTCCATTCCCTTTTTGCCGGACATGCATCCAGTGATGGCCAGCAGGAAACTGCAGACGAATGTTAATGCGCTGACCGCAGAATTGAAAACAAACAATGAAGATGGCTCACAGCAGGCCACTGCATTTAGCTCTTGGATGGACGAACCTGGAGTAGGAGTACACGACTTTAAACAAGACCAGATGCTGGCTGACCACATGAACATCGCCAGAGCTCAGTGTTTGTTGAAAATGGAACGCAACAAGCTGGCCAAGCAGAGGTCAAAGGTTGGCTTGATAAAATGCTGTGATCACAGAATGAGTACGAGCCCCCTGTACGCCGCGATGAACGCAGACAAGACGAAGAAGGCCGCCCCGAGTAAATGCGAGGAGACTGATACCTGTTGGACATCACCGACTTTGAACGAGGACACGACGGGGTCGAAGTCGCAAGCGAGAGACCGCAAAGCACGCGCCGCAAAGGCAATGTGCACGAGGACACTCGTTGATCCAAAAATAGCCGCGGAGATGCAGAAAAAGGTGAAGGCCATCGTGCAGTCTTACAAAGAGTTTTTGCAGGTTGAGGCTGAGCAGCATCGAGGCGATGACAAGGGTTTAAATAGCTGCGCGAAGAATGAATATGAAAAAGCTAGCAACACCGCTGATGAAACGGTGAGCGTGTTTAAAAGACAACTGGAAGATAGAATTGACGACGAGTGGTACACAAAGCCTGTAAAGCACAAAGAGTTTGTCAGAGTTGACGACAATGACGCCCATGACGTCCATGTCTTGAATGACGGCTTAACTCCCCACTCGTGTGACCATCCAGCCACTGTCAACCACCGTTCCATCTGCGAAAAGGCAACGGGCAGTCGCAATTTTAATCTCAGGAAGTCATCCTTGCCGACAAATCGCGAAGAGTACTCACGTGACACAAAATGGGTACGGAATGAGCGACGAGATAAGAGTTTGCAGTTGTTCAGCAAACGAAACGTTAGCCCAAGGTTCGCTGGTTGCTTGCAGCAGTCAGACTCTGGCCAAAAAGATATTCTTCCCAAGCCCTCTGAGGATGCCGAGAAGAGTATCTTGCGGAGAAGTACAATCACGAGGGAACCGCCGCGGTTTTTCCTTAACCGCTTTTCAAGCCCCGAGAAAAAGCAGCTGATTCGAGAAACACCAAAATGTCTTACTGCAGACGCTAAGGGATCGGATTTATCGGAGTATGTCCAAAACAGAAAAAAGCAGGTAGCTAAATTTGACAGTGACGTTGAATCGAAAAATGTTTTGCAAAGTTCTGGAATGTTAGCTAAAATTTCTAGCGGCACTGCTGTAGAGAGAGCAGCTCAATTCTCAGATAACCCACGTCGAAAAAACAGCTTGATCCCTGGCCAGTTTAATGAAAGCCCTTTAAGAGGAGGGTTTCTGTCAAATCAGAGTCCCAGAGGACCGCTTGGCTCAGATACAGAGAGACGAGGCGGTCAGAGCGAAGATAAAAGAAAACGAGTTCTTAACGTGTTTGATAGACGACCGAAACAGAAGACTGAGACAGGAGACTGGATCGGCGGTCACAGAGTCGAAAGTCAAACCAGCAGAAAAGGCATTGACAAGTGGTAGAGATAAACCGTTCAAAACAAATTCAATAAAAGATGTGAACCTGACAAGCAGCTTGAAATACAACAATGGATGTTCACATTGTCCCGCTGATACCACGAACGAAGACCCACAATCCCGCCAGAAGATGCACAGCGTGGCTGGAACAAATCTTCACAGTCGCCAGAGGGGAAAACCTAATGTCAAATACGGGACGGGGCGATGGGAGGCTCGTGGGAAAAGTGGAGTTCCGGGACACGGGGTAGCAACTGGTCAAAAGAATATACCGGGACTCAAAGTCGATAACAGAATGAGTTTGGCTGAGACAAAACAAGACGGACAATTGTCTCGATGTAAAGTGTCTACGGGTTATAATAATCGCACGGCTGAAATCCATCCCTTAAATAACGGAATGAAAGTAAGAACCCACAAAGGTTCAAAACCACCTGGTCCAATACAGATATGTAATGGAGAAGAATTAGAATCGAAAGAATATCTGGAGGCAACAGCAAAAACGTGTCACGCCAACATGACTACTGGGGGCAAAGCGCAAACGAATAAAACCAGCAAGATTCCTGTACGAGCATGTTATCTGGCTGGAAGCAAAGTGAAGTCAGCGGTCGGCAGACGGTTCCCTAGTGAAGCCACAACAAACGCTAACGAGGAAGTGTCACAAGAGAGGGTATTTAGCAAGTTTAGAACAGCACAGAAGACGCCGGTCGCGCATCATTCCTCTGGTAATCATGTGGAAAATACTAATGTGCCTCCTTCCTCTGGTAGTAATTTTGTGCAAAAAATGAGGGACACAAAGCGAACGCCGAATGACGTAGAGAAGGTCGCACCGGTGTTAAGCCTGTGTACGTCTAACGCGAGTCCTCACAATAATTTCCAGGAAAGGAAAGTTGGACGAAAAAGGGGGGCTACGACGAATTGTCAAGATGGCTTAAAACTCAACTTTGCAAAAACACGTGGTGCAGAAAACGGACATATTCACTCAGCAGAGTCAGGTGGTATGGGACAAGGGCGGGTTGAGAAGAAGGCACAGTGTGGTGTAAGCCAACCCACGAGCAACAAGCACAGAAATTTTGCAAAGCGGATATTCCCGTTTCGCCAGTCAACTCATCTGAAAGTCACGAATTCTACGGCTAGCGTTTATAACAACAGTCTGACAATGAAACCTCGGGCGCTACCTGGTCAGAGAGTAGAAGGGCAAGCGTCAAAATGTTCCTCCAGAGAGCTCGAGAAGAAGAGTCAAACAGCACAGGGAACACAAAATATGTCTAAACGATTAAAGACTGCACCACAGTCTCCGATGTTCAAAGTGCCTCCGAAGAACACGTACGAAGCTGTCGGTGAGAAAAACCTCGCGAAAGAAAATCATCCGAAAAGTACATTGAACTCATTAGCACCTGGTAATGAACTCTTGAGGGACAGGTCAGTAGAGTCTACCTGGAGCTCGTCGGCCTCATCAGGGTCACACTACACGTCCACGATGGAGACCAACTACTCGTCATCGCTCAGCCCCTCCTCCTGGGGGTCTTCCGAGTTTGCGACGGCCAGACATTCGCACGGGCGGAATGCTGCTGCAGACATGGGGGTGTCCAACTCGGACATTTCACGGACCTCTAGCTGGGATCTCAGCCTCTCTAAAACTGAATGTCGCGGGGGCGCTAATGTGGCTTGGGATAACGACGGAAACAGGGACAAAGTTGTCTTGGAAGATCTGGTGGAGAGGCTACCAGCTTTACCGGTGAAAGTCTCAAGCGGCGGAAGTGGAGCGGCGGCACCAATGTTTTCCGCCGAGAGCGATGTCCTCACGTCAGCCAATGGGGAAGGTAGGACGGAGAGATACGAATCATCGTTGTCTACGATGAGAAGCATTCCGGAACTGCCGTACAACTACCCGAGCTCTGACGAGATCTATTCCCCGAAAATGGCGGCGATCACGAGTAAAGCTTTTAGAAAAGCGAATTCCCCCAAAACCCGCTGGGCGTGAGAGAAAAGCCGAAGTAAACATGAAGCTTGTTCCCGAGAAAGTTGATTACAATTTCTCAAACAGAAAGCTCCATCGCGCGTCTTCTGAGCCCAATTTGACGACCTGCACTAGAAGTTATTCGGTTAACACATTACGGACATCGCGAAGCTTGACCAGTGCGATACCGTTGTTTTCGAAGCAAAGAGATTTCCCTGTGTTCATAAATGGTAGTCACTCAGTGTACGAATCGTTCATCCATTCAAGTGTTAAGAAATCAAAAGAGAAGCAGCGGAAAAGGGTGAGATCTCATCGACAATCAAAATTTCAAAAATGCAAATTTGGCCACGCCCCTACATCCATTTCAAGGACTAGAATTGCCAAGACAGATCCTTACGCAAAACCTGATCATTTGGAAATTAGACGTAAAAAGCGAAACCGTTCAGGGAACAAAACGAAGAACGTTGTCGCGTATCCTCAGACAAATACAAATGGCATTTCTATGGACCACCTGGAAATCACACCGCGTTCTCCTTACGGTCACAGCACGGCGATCAAGTACAGTCCCCAGTCCGCATCAACGAAGGACAAGCTGCGGGCATTCAGCTGCAGGAAGCGGGCTGCGTTGTGCGACGCAGAGAGTAGGAAAACAAAGACCGGGGAAGAGGCGAAAAACCGTGTTAAAATCAAGCAATCCTTGCTTGATGTCGTAAAGTGTTCGGAGAAAAACAAAGATTCGCCAAGATCCCTCCCCGGCTTCTCCACGATACTGAATTTTTGGGAGAGCCAGGAGTCGATACTCAGCCTAGGGAAGACGTTCCGGAACATCTTCAGAGGCATCAAGGACTACACCATCGGGAGGCCCGACGGAGAGCAGCGGTCAACCAAACACTCCTCGTCCGACATGACAACATTTCACAGTCTAACCGAGTACGAAAACTTCGACAACCCCATCGTGGACGAGCTATGGCCCAAGCACCTGCCGCAAGATTGGGATTTAAGGCCATGCACAAGCTGTAGATACGGGGCGAAGAGGGCCGCTGGTCGGAGCCACGGAACAGAAGGTAGACGGGGAGCTGAGTTGAGACGAAGTGCCTATGCGAGACACATGGCTCTTAGCAAACATGAGGCGGGGATAAGCGCTGTTGAAATTCCGAGCAATTTGCGCGTGAGATCAAGCTCAGGCATAGGATACTCAGAGAGACGTGCCAGAGGTCGAATTGGCGAGTTTCACAGGGCACCTGTCAAGCTGCGGGCCATGGAGACTTCTTCGAGCGAAGGCGCCACGAACGACGACGAAGACTGTTACATGACCACGAGGACATGGTATAATCCCAAGAGGAGGAGATTTTACAAACAGTTTGTCCGTTCTTGTAAGAAATCAAACGCATCACGTCATGGTGTGGATGACCACGGCGTGGATGACCACGACGCCAGGAGAAATAGTGGAATGAGTTTCAAAAAGTCTATCCGGACTAGACTCTCGGTTCAGAACGACAAAGGAAGAAAGTACGATCCAATAACAGACAGTAGTACATGCAGTGAAGGCAACGAGTTTGACGGACCACCATTAAACATCCGTGGTCTTGCCTTAGAAAATTACACCCCAGTGTGTGACGTAATACGATTTGAGCCGTCGGAAACAAATAATAAATATTCAGTGGCTAAAATGGCTGAAACGTTTCCACTCAAAACATTGGAGGTGATTGACAATTCACGTGATAGCACTTCAACAATCGACAAGCTCATCACCGCCGTCGAACAAGAAACGCATTGGAAGCGACAGAACAAGGAATTCCCTGAGTTTCAGGGCTCAAGAACGCAAAGAAAAGACTCTGGTATCCTTCCTGGTCATGAGCGGCCCCAAGAGTCAGGACAAACTATCGCGAAAAAACTCCAGGAATCGTGCGTCCAAACGGATGCCGTGGAGATTGTTCCGGTGAATGTTAGCTCATTAGCCGTCAACAGGCAGTCGATGATTGCTACGTGCTCTGACGATCATCAAACGCGGCGGCGTCCCGTTAAAATTTGTAACTTAGCACCAGATTTAACGAGTAGGGGATCTACGGAGAGTGAACCGATTCAGCGGTCGGGTTTGGAGGATTTCCTGGACTTTAGTAAACAAACTGGAAAAAGTGCCAGCGAGACGGACGTGTCAGAGATAATGAAACAACAACGCCGAGAGTTTGGAAATAATACAAACCTAACTGTTCGCGCCCCACCAAATTCCATAGAAAGACTTGCGGAATTCCCAGGATCGAAGGACTTGACACCACTAAAAAGCAATATGACCAAGATTCGTGAGACCGAACTTCAAAAGACGAGCTTTGTCTCAGAGGAAGTACTGAGCAGACAGGTGTCTGGTCGCAAGAAATTTCTTGACAAGAATGAGCCTTATGACAAGGTCTCTGGGCAAAGCAAAAGTACTCCCGTAATAAAGGTCGGCCGTGTAAGAAGCTTTGGGGAAAGTTGTCAGTCGTCAAGTGTTACCGGGGATGTGCATCGAATCGGCATACGTGATAGATTATATGACTGGCCGCTCAAAGAGGGACTGAAGTCGCGAAGCGTGCCACAAGAAGCTTCTTCACAAACGGAAAGAATTGTAAAAGACTTACCAGAGTCTCTCGCCGGACAGAAATCACTTCGCTTTATTGAGAACGGGAGGGAATTGACCAAAACCAACTTCGGAAAGACATCTGCAAAATCTGAGCCGACGCTGAACTATCGCAGTGAACAAAGAAACGTGAAAAGTTCGCCAAACATTCTTCAGCAGTTTACGAACTTGGAAATTTTCGACAATTTTCTGCCATTAGATGGAAACAGGAAAAGCCACCCATCGATTAACGAGTCTCATCTTGACCAACAGAACAGGACGCAAGTGTCTCATCTTGACCAACAGAACAGGACGCATGTGTCTCATCTTGACCAACAGAACAGGACGCAAGTGTCTCATCTTGACCAACAGAACAGGACGCAAGTTGAACAGGTTCTTGGCAATACTCAAGATCAAGAGTTCATCGAAACATTTGTCAGCGGTAGACATTCTGGTTCAACACACTGCCCTCGAGCCCCTCAGCCCAATTCTGGTTCAACACACTGCCCTCGAGCACCTCAGCCCAATTCCTCAAGTGACCAATTGAATGACAGGAAAAGAATGGACGCAAGGTCTCCTACTCTCAATCAAAATCCAGAAATCGCTGAAGGAGAAGGTCCAAGCCGAGAATTTGGAGAACTGGATGCAGATGAGGATGCACTGGAAAAAGAAATTTATGTCCTCCTCTTGCAGAAATATGTCTTTAGCGACATGGAAAAACAGAGCAAACGATCGAAATTGAAAGGAAAAAAAATGCAGTCACCTTTGATGAGAGGATCAACAAAACACCAAAAGACGTTGAAATATTTGTTGCGATTTGTTGAAGAGAAGCTCATGCAAGATTATGAATTCAGTGAAGTTAATGATGAACCACTGAGGGCAAGGCCGCGAGAAGGAGGGAAAGAATTAGTTACTTCGGGCGAGAGTAAAGAGAGGCAATTCAATGCTGCGCAAGCAGCTAAGGGGAATTGTAGGAGAAGAAATGTCTGCGGTTTGGGTGGATTTAGTGGATATACGGAGCAAAGACAACCCGAAAACGTACCCGTGATGCCAGACCAAGACGGCCCGTCAAATCTGTACCAGGCTAATGTAGGGCAAGGCAGGACTGACACCGTGCCAGGGGACCATGCGCATTGTAGAACCTGCATCGTGTGCGACCCATCTCCACGGGGTTCGGCTGACGTGGATATCAAGCGGGACCAGAACACAAGAGAAAACTTCATTGTTCTTAGTCCAAGAACCAGCAACAGGAAGTTGGGTGACAAGGAGTCTTCAATTCGCGAAAAACTCCTGGCACAAGGTCATCAAGTCCAGCCCCTGGAACCCAAGCTGGCAAGACACGCATCTACTCAGGTGTTTGTTTCAGAACTGCCGAAAGAGGAGACCGCCTTGGACACGGTCCTCAAGGAGAGTCTACAGAACAGTCTCCTCAGGCAATCCAGGAGCATCAAGACTTTCTATTCTTTGATGAGTGAAAATATCGGTGGTGACATTAAATCGACAGCTTTCAAACCATCACTACTTATCGGAGACAGTCCAGTTGACATCGAACAAACTGGTGCCAAAAATCATCTCAACCGAATCGGACGCTCCGGCCAATCTCGTCACATTGACAACAATGACCAGATTTTGGAACATAAATTATCAAGGGCGGGTGCCGTAAAGGTCATGCCGGCGGTCTCAACACCAAGGAAGCTCTCCGGGACGCTCGATTCGCCTAAGATGTCCGAACAGAAACCCGCGGTAACCAGATCCACCACAGCTATGACGTACAGTGTCCACTCTTCGGACAACGTCAGCGAAACTCCCAGCTTGAAAAACGATCTTGAGTATCTTATCTCCACCGGCCTGGATTATAAATCAGACTCCTCCCTGAAATCAACCACTGTGGCGCCGAAAAAGAGGAATAGACTTAGAAAACCGACGCATCACCATAACATAAACGGAGTGGGAAAAAAGGCGCTGCAAAGGAAGTCGTCACCAATAAAAGCAGAGAACAGGACATTGATCGCCAGGGGTTGTGTCGATGAGCTAGCAGAACAGGACACTAAGAAACAACATTTGATGATGGGGGAAAGTCATCTGATGAGCACAAAGACATTTCACAGATACGCCTCTGGGGGATGGCCACTGGAAAAGGACGCGAGGGGCCCACCGACGCAGGGAAATCCGCCTGACATTTCCAAACTTGGGAGTCAGGTGAATGGAGAAGGCTCGTCTATTTCAACATCTACAACGGATTTAGATTTCCGTAAAATAAAGGTTGTCCTGGCCACTTCTCCGGTCCAAAGGAGTGCCGCGTTGACGTCACCGTCTGGTATAACCAGCAGGAAACAGACCACAACGAGTGACATCGACACCATCTCGTCCATGCTCATGGAAACGAGCGACCCACAACACGTGGTGACACACTCAAAGTTCACGCAGGTGTATTTCATGCCTAAAAACAAAGATGATGCGAGGACTTCATCGAAACGAAACGTCTTTTGGAAGAGGATGCAACTCAGAAGTGGTCATTTGACGAGCAACGAGTCCACAAAGGAAGTGAGCAGCCAGGTGACATCACTCACGGACGACACCGCTCCGCTGGACAGAGTCAACGAGCATGTTGAGGATTCCAGCTTGAGGAAGAAGCAGGTGACAATGGCAGTTAACGAGTCGTCGGAGACATTCAACGATAACACGCAGGGACGACCGCAGCGTCGACGGTCTGAGACCAGGAGCACCTCGTCTCGTTCAAGACTTAATCTTGACAAAGAAAAGCAGCGTAAGTTTAGGTCACAGTTCACGAGCACGTACTTGGAGACGCCATTCCTCGGGGACAGTCCTTCCATGACGGGAAAAGAGCCGAGTGACTCTTGTCAGCTGTCGACATGTTTTCTCGATCAGACCGAAAATAAACCAGCCGTTGAGTCGGCCGTGAATCAAACCACGCATTCCAGTGAGAGGAGCTCCTCGTGCTTCTATCAAAAATGGCCGGAAGATGCTGCGGAAAAAACAAGGGCAACTTTGTTCAACGAGATTGGAAAACTAACGGAAAACATTGTAATTCCGTTGAAATCGGGAAAAAATCCCGGCGTCTCCCAGCAAAAGGCCAAGATCAGACGAGAGAAAACTTACTCAGAAACTTTCCATGCTCTAGGGAAAGAATCACTGGAATCACCACAGAAATCGCGGGAATTTCCGGATTTTATCTCACACGATTCCCCTCTTGACCGCTACCAAAGAAAGTTCTCCCTCCACCGCACGCTCAAAAACTCTGAGATAAACACTAAACCCGATTTGATGAAACCGTTGAAATCGAAAAAGATCCGTGAGAAACGTGACAAAAAGTTGGACTCTCCGCACCCAAAATTTTTCGGAAGGCCTCTGTTCTCCCAGCTTGAGTCGTCACAGGGAGATTTCTCACAAACCGGAGCTAAACCAACTGCTCGGATCCCCGACAATCTGAAATCGTTTAAACCACCTCAGGGGAAGATGGGCCTGAACGACGCACAAGGACATGCAGGAAAATCTCACCGAGATGAATTTAAAACCACGCTAAGCTCCATGCCCTTGCCCTCTACGACAACCAGCGGATGTCCAACCTCAGATTCTGGACGAACCCGAGAGCCATTGAAGTCGAAGCCTCTAATATCCTGCGCTTGGCTGCAGGTCAGAAACGAGGAAACTGTACTTGTGGAGAGGAGGCGCCGTTCTATACCACCCGAGCCGTATCATCGAGGCGACCATAACAAAGCCGGCTCTCAAAACCTCGAAGTCCAGTCTTACAGGGACTCCCCGATATTCAAATGGGAAAAGCAACTGCGTGGCAAACGTTCACTGACGTCAATCAGCAACATACGTTCGTCGTCCAGCCGAAACTTTTGGGTCACTCCGCGTCATACTTCTCCACTGCACCTTCCGAAGAAGTCGCTGTATTTATTTGACAGGAACGGTCCGTCAGCGGCCAAGTCGACCGATCGCAAACACGTTAATTCGAAAAAGCCAAAAAGAGACATGGAGTTTGATGGCAGCTCCTCACGATTTTCGGCACCGTCACTCGGCAGGGCCAGAGCCTCGTCCTCGTACAAAACAGACGTGATGTTCCCGACTGTGGCTGCCAGTCAATTCTGGGTCAAGCGTGACAAGCCGATCAACCTCAACAGGTCCAACAAAACAGATGCGGCCCGGTCCTCGCTCACTACACTCTCGCGGTTCTCAAGTTGGATTGAATCAAAAGCGCAGTCGCACGAGTCGCAGTCGATGAATGAAGTTGTCGTGGCAGGCGCGCAGTATCGGCTCGATGGAGGCCTAACTCGCTCAACAAACAAATTCACAGCTTCTACACCCATCGAGGGCAACGAGTGCTGTCAACAAGACTACCGTGCTGTAAAAGGGAATAAAAGGACAAATCGACTGACTGACGACTTCCACGCGAGCAGTAAGTCTGCTGTAGAAAATGTTTGTCATGATGTAATGAAACAAGCAAAGACCAAACGTTCAAGTCGAGAAAAAATTAACTCTTTTTCAATGGACAAAAGAAAGGGGAATATCACTGCGGAAAAATCGGATGTGTGCAGTAACAAGCAAGCTAGGGAAATGAAGGGTGTACGTTCTCACCAAACAACAGACAAAGACGCCATTGCGAACTCTCCAAACAAAGACGCCATTGCAAACTCTCCAAACAAAGACGCCATTGCGAACTCTCCAAACAAACGTAAAAAACTTCAAACTAAAGAAGCAAGCAAATGCCGTTCTCGTGACGTGGAGATTATAATCGGTAGTGACATCCCCGTCGAGGAGTTCACGGGTTACCTAATGGCTGGACTGCAGCAGCAATTCAATGAGACCCGAGTGGCGAGCGAGGGTCACGACCAACAGGACAATCTTAAGTGCCAGGTGCGACTGGTCATTGATAAAATTTTCGGTGATGGCATCGATGGAAGAAAAGGAGTTACACCTAAGCGCACCTCAAAAGTCAAGAGCCAGCGAACTGGCGCTGACGCCTCGTCTGCTTTTGTAGCAAATAACAACAACAACCTGACGAGTTCTGAGAATAATGCTGCTCACGAAGCCATTAGAAACGGTAATAACTCACATGACGCCCGCGCATCAAAGAGACAAGTTCTAAGTCACGAGAAACACGAGGAGCCGCTGGCACGCACTAGAGCCACGAAGAGACACAAATCTGGGAATAGGAGCCCTCTCAAAAGTGACACAAATTCCCACAGGTTCCACAGGGGAAAAGTTTCACGTGGCAAAGGACAAAACGACGGGATGACATCCAATAAAGCGGAAGCGTTTTTGGCACGCCACAAAACAACTAGGGCATGGGTCGGTGGCGGGGACCACATTGCATTCAAAAGCTGGTTGGGCGGGGCAGATGTCGTGAGGGGAAGGGACGGCCTAGAAAATATATCCATGCACGCGCAGCAGCTCAAGGCCAACAAGTCGGCAAGTGACAGCGTGTTGTCGGTTCCTTCCGTGAGTTTTTATAGGCGACGAAGCGTAAAGTCGGAAGCAATGACTCGGCACAAAAGCACGCGTGAGGTCAGCAGGCGAGACCGCCCAAAATCTAAAAATGCTTTCGATAACGTCAATAAGGTTCACTTGAGGAAACTGGCTGTCGAGACGTTGACAATCAAAAAGCCGCACGATTTCAACCTTGAGAAAATCATCCGGCGGCGGAACGGAGTCACGGTGACGCTGGCGTCACCAATCAAAGTGGACAGCTTGTGGCAAGGGTCTGAGGAATTGAAGGGTACCCAGGACATGTCGTCGTCAACTACATGCATTTCGGAATTCGCAAAGCTGTTGAAACGGCAAAATGCACACCAGCGTAGGCGCAAACACGGTGAGAACACGCTTGGCAAAAGTAGGCCAGAACAAACCTCAAAGAAATGCCAGGTTAACATAGGAGATGAAGCCAGAGGCTTTGCTAAACACAGCAGAGAACCTGAAAAACTGAGAAGCAGAGCAGCCTTGTTGCAAATAAAACAAAAGAGACGCCTACACGATACTCTACTGGAGAAGGATTCCCATAACGATAATGTTGCTAGATCTGACAAGAATTTTCGCGAATCTACTACAGAAGCAGACAGCGAGGGTGACCGACTGGTCGAGGAGACAGACAAACGCAGGCATCGCGTTTACAGGCACACCAACAGGACTCGCAAAAAGTTGTCGACAAAACCTAGAAATGCACTGAAGAAGCGTGACTTTTCAATCTATCTGTCCGCGAAGCCCAACAGTAAAAAAGATGTTGGTACGACAGCGAACACCAGCACCTCACATAGCGACAGGAAACCTGCTGATCTAAAACACGAGGAGGCCGAATACAAATTGACGTCGTCGAAACAATTGAAAGCAGATAGAATCGATGTCTCTGCTGATAACCCAGGAACTTGTCAAACAGAATTCGTAAAAGACAAAATATTCACCCCGTGCAGCAAACCGGCAAAACCCACGTCTTCTGCCGTAAAACAAATGACCGGTGGCCTTAACTCATCATCGTCACAAAACTCGGAAAACACTTTGGCGGAAATAGACGAGCTGACGCGGCTACTCCGTGACTTCCTTTCAAGGCGAATCTCCAGGAGGAGTCCGGTAACTGGGGAGCATAAGGAAAACATATTTAGACCAAAAACGAGGCAACACGATGCACATTCGGTTCTTGAACGAAGCACCGAGACCCAACAGATCCAGCCAAACGACGCGTGTAAAGTTGAAAAGAATGAAATTTTGAAAGACTACGTAAAATCTAATCAGACGTGGGGATTTGCCACAAAAGCGCAAAGGCTCGACAATACCATAAAATGTAAAAAAGTGGAAGAAATGACTCCTCAATTTTCACAGATTTCTCACAAGAATTCATCCCTGGTTTCCGGTGACGCAACTTTTGATAAGAAGCCGCCCACTTCTCCAAAGAAATCGACTGTTACAAAAAGCAGGGCGGATCTGAAGAAGAAAGAGACAGGTGAGCACCTTGACAGTGAACGAAGTACAGGGGAAGAGGAAGACGTCACGAGTGAAAGCAAAACTAGGGACTCGATCTCTCCTCGAAAACAAACATTTGATGTGAGAAAGGATGACCTAAATAAAAATGATAAATATAAAGCGCAAACCCCTGCTCAATTGGTGGGGATGCGACCACCCGATGACAAAACAGATTTAGAAAGAGATTTGGTCAAACAAAATGCTACATCAGTTAAACCGAACATTGATTCTTCCGAATCCAAAAGCTACCCGAAGATAGAAAAGGTCTCTAACATTCTGACCACTTCGAAGGAAGGCAAGAGCCAGGCCTCTCCTAAAATAGAGTGCTTGCCCCGGCTCGACGGCTCACCAGTCAGTGTGTGTACCCGGCCATCGAAGATGCCCGTTGCCAGGGAGTTCAAGCTCAAGGCCCCTTGCTCCCTCTACACCCTGGCCACAAACGTCAACGTTTCGCTCAGCACGTACACAAATCGGAAAGGCTCGATGAGGAAGGCGGTGAAGCTGACGGTGCCACGGCGAGGGACGGCCCCGCCGTACGAGGTCTCCATCGAACCCAACAGTGACGACGACGGGCCTCCGAAGATTATTGCCGAGAACGGCTACGTCCACGTCAGTTTCGAGAAGGACAAGAAGAGCGCGGAGCGCCAGTCCGAAGACGAGGAGTCGGGATCGACCGAGAAGTCCACCGAAGAGAGCGAGGCCACTGCCGAGAGCACCGAGGAGTCTGAAGAAAGCAAAGACACGACATCACCGACCAAACCCGCATCAACAGTCAACAAAAATGCCAGTAAAGGCGAGAAAATCGGGGATTTCCCTGGGGCCCCAAAACCCCAGGTACCAGACGGTCGGGACGTCAAGGGTGGGAAAGATTTAGTTATTCTGAACTGTAAAAAGCAGGACCGAGGGGACGCCGATGATGGTATCGAGGGCAATGCCAAAAAAACTGGAAAGCGCGACAGTCGTGACGTGAATGATAACCTGCGATACAATGGCACAGAACAACAGCCGCAGAACCGTCGAACTTTAGGTGGGTCTTTTTCATCTTCTCTCAGAGATCACTACGATGCATCCCCTGGCGATCCACTTGTCAGCGATCGGCAAACCTTAGCTCACGGGCAAGAAAGAAATTTCAGAACAGGAATGAAGAGATTTTTGAACAAGATTTCGCCCATTAAGCCGGAAACGATTCTCCCCACTTTCCTGTCAACTCACCTTCGCAACTCGTTCTCAAGAAACACCAGGCTCACCGCTCAGCACGAGCTCAGCACCGATCCCTACCCTTCAACGTCTTATGACAACGGTCCACAGGAATTCTCCCTGGGAATGAAGAGGGACGGCCAGGGCTCACCAAACAGGAGAGAGTTCTGGAAGAGGCCAATTTTTTCAGATGCGGCGAGCCCCTTTACACTCTTAGAAAAATCGTCTGCGTTCATACAGAAAGAGTTGAGAGAGCGAATGCCACTTTCTTCACTCGACAGCTCCCCGTCGTATTCTCCGATTCATCGACTGGCCGTCAAACTACCAGAGGAGACGGCGGGTTACAGGCGCTTGCCGCGGTCTCTCCATGCGGACGACAGAAGATTTTTCTCAAACCAAGAAGATTCATCTCGCGCTGAAAGTCTGTCAGAGTCGGACACACTGAGCTCCATCTCACCCAGAAATTACGGGAAAAAAGTAAGTTTGTCGTCTCTCGCGGATAGAACCCCCTCACCAAGTCCTCGGTACACGGAGGAGTCCTCGCCGGAAAGCTTTTCTCTCGACAAAAGATCCTCATCCAGTAGGAGCCCATTTCCTGTCCCGCTATCATCCAGAGTTTTCAGACGAGATTACAGCTCCTCGCCTATAAACGACAGCCTGCTGTCGGAGAGTTTCATTGTTGAGAGGTCATCTTTACTTGGCAAGGAGCAGTTCATTCCGGCCGGTGCGAGAGACCCCATCCCCTCCGCCTGGAGCTCTGACCGAGACGCGTTTTGGAGGCGTGGTCAAGAGAGCGCGTATTCAAACAACCACGAAGCGCGCTACGTTATCTCTGGCAGGCGAGAGTACTCGGGAGAGTTCGGGAGCAGGCTTACGAGCACACCAGCGGAGAGGTACCAAATGGCCCTACCAAGCAGGCTGACAGAAAAGAGACAGGATGCCCCCCGTTCATTAATTGGCGCCCACTCTAGCGAACGCAGAAAAGACTCGTGGCAAACAGACAATTTTTACAACTATTCACCCGTGGAGAAGACGGTCTATTCGAGTAAGCGAACGAGGGGTAGGGAATCCGAAGACGAAGATTTCGGGAGATTCACCGGTAAAGCCTGGAGTGGGAATTACCAAAAGGAAGAGCACACACTCCCACGGAGTGCCGCCAGGATGATGGAAACTACCATCAGAAGCAGGAGATTGAGCGAGGAGGTGAAGGCTTTCACCACACGGGAGAGCAGCATCCAGACAATCACGACGAAGACAAACAATGATGAGTACCAATCAACCGGGGAGCACGTTTCCAGTGAAGCCATGAAGGATGACCTGCCTTCGCGGCTGTCGGTCATGGGTGACTACAAGCATCACACGAGAGCTGAGGAGGCGCCCCAAGATGATGCCGATCAGGAAAGAACATCAATCATGGGCAAAGAAGACGGAAAGGACAAGGCGGCTCCAGATAAAGAAGATGTTTATCAGAGCAACTGTCAGAGTTCGTCTGACGAGAGAGGTTCCTACTACCCCGCACGTCAGAGCAGTTTGGCCAGCAGCAAGAGTCCTCGGGCGGGCCTGTACCGCGTCCGGTTTTCAGATCAGGTCCAGCAATTCTCGATACCTGTCGATGATTCAGCGCCGTGCGACTCGAATGCAGACAAAGAATTTTTCGACAACAAGACGTCAGGGCGCTTGGAGATGGTTTCCTTCAAGCACGGGGCAGACAGAGCGACCACGCCCACTGAATGGCCCCCCTCGCGAAAAGAATCCCCTAAAGGGAATCGGCGCTCGGTGTCCAGCTTGAAGTCCGAACAACGGGCGGAAAGACACGGGTCAGAATTCTCGCGCCGGACCGAACCAGAGAGACAAACTTACGCCCGCGGCAGACGAGCGTCTCCCGTTTTTAGAAGCAGCCTGCTCGGGAAGGCCGGCAATCTGTCTTCTTTGTCGCACGGCTACTTCCGCCGATCCGAAGGGCTGGCCAATCGGGACGATGCGGTGGTGATGACCGCCTCCAAGCCGGATGGCGTCAGGCGGAAGAGAAAGTCGTTGGAGAAGCACGGCTGGACGACGGACCCCAACTACAGTTACTCTAACGCGTCGTCTGAGCCGTCTGCCGTGGACAAGGCCGACTCGGGCTACAGCACCCTGAGCACCCCGAATGACCTGACGGCCGTCTCGGAATGGGATCTCGCAATTCAGAAAAAGTTGGCCGCCAGACGCGATAAAATTGCGACATAGCAACGAAGTAGAGGGAATAATTGAATAATATAAAGCCCCGGGAGTGATAATAACTTTGACTCAGTCTGGGTACTTGGGGAACACTTGACTCAGTCTGGGTACTTGGGGAACATTCTTCTGGGGAGATGAATTTGCAAAATGATTTTTGCACCTCCTTTACGCAAATTAAAGCAGGGATATTGACTGATATTCAGCCTTTGGTTCGAAAGCACGTCAGACTTGTAGGTTGAAATCTCGCTTGTAATGGAGTTGAAAAAGAATAGTGTATGAAATATATTATGAGATGTGAAACAAGAGATTGTTATAGACATGCGAAACACACATTAACACATATAAATGGAATAAAAATAAAATGTATTTCATTTAATTTTCTTTAGTTTCGTTTAATTTTGAAAGACAGATATTAATGTATTGAAATGACGTCATATTGGAGACAATCACGAGTACTAAGGCTAAAGACCTCAATACTATGAATATTAACGAGTCAATTATGATACATTTAAAAACAACACGAGTACACGAAAGTCACGTTACATGGGAAAATAACTTGTTTTTTAAAAACATGGGATAGGGTAAGAAATTTATTCCTATAGCGTTCTCAATTTTAAGTCAATTCAGTATCAACACAACTTTTCATTTAAAAAAAAAGCGGAAGTTGTATCCATTTATTGACTTATTGATTTTTACCTAGTAAACAAAAAGTACAGTAGTAACCGGGTCCTACTGTATTCAGCAACATTAGATGCCAATTATCCTTTAAAGAGTTGCCTAATAAAAATATGATTTGGCATGAACGTGATTTTTATAAAACACTATTTCGGCATCCTGCCGTCTCGAGAGACGATGGTGCATCACCTTGGTTGTTTTTTTGGGGTTTTTTTTGCAAAAAAAAATCTTGGTGAAGGACTTTTTGAGACGCTCCAGAGGTGATGCCAGCCTGGGCGGGTATTATGGAGAATTAGCTGCTGCCCATACAGCATATCCCCCTCTCCACGTCAATGGTGTAACCAAGGGAACGACTTGCGTCGATGCAGCTTGGCGCCATTGGCATCGCAGGAGCTGCCGAGATGTACTTAACTTTTATGTATTGACCATCTCTAGGTGCTTCAGTTCCTGTTTTTCTGTCCGGTTTACTCGGTTAGCGAGGCAGCGGATGTTTGAAGTCAGAGTTTCCTTCTCCTAGATGAACTACCAGCCAAGGTTAACGAGCCTCATCTACCCGTAGGGACTACTGTAGTTTTGAGATGCCAGTGAACCGCCTTCGCCCCTTCTCCTCATATTTCAATTGCACGTTGTAAATTTCTCCTTGTAGCTTCTAATTTCCGGTCGTCAAAATGGCGGAACTAAATTTCCCTGCTGTCTATAACAAGCGCTGGAGAAATTTACAATGTACAAATGTAATATGAGTAAATCAAGGATATCAAGGAATTGTTCAACGAATTGAATTCTTTCTATGCCCGTCTGTTACTGTATTTTATTTGTTCTTGGTATTTTGTGGCTGTATTAATTGATATATTAGTACTACTAGGATTGGAAGTTGATCAAAATGGCGGAAACTAAATTGTCCTGCCGTCTCTAAAATAAAAGAATAAAACGATAGCATAACAGAAAATCAATGGTAGATCAACATTCCTTAAGAAATCAAAAGACAAAAACTTTATTTTAAAAATAAAAATTTAAAAAACGAAAATGAAATTTAAATTAATTCCTGTATCTCTTCAAATATGGAGACTAATAGAAGAACGATTTCTGTTTAAAGTCAACATTAAAGCCACCTATGGCGAAAATGACTTTAATGTTGTTATTTAAACTAATTAAATATTTAGATAACAAGATGAACAAACTTGGTTTTAAGACAAGTCCCTTGTAAATGGTTTTAAAATAAATAACAATCTAATCGTGAACCAATTATTTAATAGGAATTCTACATACAAAAAAATCAGCTTGTATATTTTTTATTTGTTTAGAGAATAAATTTTAAAAATATATAATAGCAAATAAGAACTTAGTTAATGGCCCACAAAAAATAAAGCTAACAGAAATACAATAGTCAGACTTGGTCTACAAAAGTCATGTAGTGGTGTATGGCCACAAGAAATAAAGCTAACAGAAATACAATAGTCAGACTTGGTCTACAAAAGTCATGTAGTGGTATGATATTTAGTTTTAAGTTACGGAATGAAATATGTTTTAATACACGCCTTTGTCAAAATATCCTACATCACAAGTCTCTACCTTGTTTAAAGAAAAAAAAATACTACATGAATTAGACTTGATATGAACTCAATATACTACTAACTAAAATTGAATATTCTAATATTGAATCACATGTATGTACATATCTCGTATTGAATCACATGTATTTACATATCTCGTATTGAATCACATGTATGTACATATCTCGTATTGAATCACATGTATGTACATATCTCGTATTGAATCACATGTATGTACATATCTCGTATTGAATCACATGTATGTGCATATCTCGTATTGAATCACATGTATGTGCATATCTCGTATTGAATCACATGTATGTACAGATCTCGTATTGAATCACATGTATGTACATATCTCGTATTGAATCACATGTATGTACATATCTCGTATTGAATCACATGTATGTACATATCTCGTATTGAATCACATGTATGTACATATCTCGTATTGAATCACATGTATGTACATATCTCGTATTGAATCACATGTATGTACAGATCTCGTATTGAATCACATGTATGTACATATCTCGTATTGAATCACATGTATGTACAGATCTCGTATTGAATCACATGTATGTGCATATCTCGTATTGAATCACATGTATGTGCATATCTCGTATTGAATCACATGTATGTGCATATCTCGTATTGAATCACATGTATGTACATATCCCGTATTGAATCACATGTATGTACATATCCCGTATTGAATCACATGTATGTGCATATCTCGTATTGAATCACATATATGTCACACATATTCTTGTTTTTAAAAACTAAATATTTTAATCCTTTATCCGTTTTAAACAAGAATTCTTACATGGGTTGTTGAAAACAAAGAACTCACTCAGGTTAATTATCATTCACCAATTCAACATCAAAGATATGTCGTTTGGAGCGAGTGATAAAATGTTTGCATTGCAAAAATAGGGTTACAACAAATTGATATTTTGGTTATTTCGAATGTTTTCCGTGTGATTTTTTTCGCATAGCCGCAAAAAATGAATGGCTTAAATGAATTTTTAAAAAACCCGTACAAACAAAGTTTTTCACTATAATTCCTTTATTTACGAGACTTAACTAAAAAGTCTGTTCATTATAATACGCATCGCACGATAATAAAAAATCCGATATTTTAGTTATGCCTCATATATAAAAAATTTATAGTAAAAAACAAAAACTAATACAGTCTGCAAGCTAAGTTCCATAATGTGGGTGAGACTGCAATCAGGCTTGTGGATTAGTAAATGGATAACATGTAAACAGGGTATGAGTTAGCCTGACAGGACGTAACAAAACAGCGAACGTTTCGGCAAAGAAACTTCCTCAACGAACAAACAGTAAACAAATAAAACGAATATAAATTATAAAGAAATAAAAAATACTAAATTAGCTTCGGTGAAATCCAAAGAGTCAATGGAATTAATTTCAGCTCGATTTGATCACAGGAAAAGGGTTATAAAACATGTTTAATATAATTCGCACCGTGCGACAGATTAGCATACACATTTACAGATCGGTAATATATTTTTAAAAAAGTATCGTCCATATAATACGTACCGCACCATGGGACTGGAAACTATTAAAAAAGTTGTTGAATATAATAATAATACACACCGTGACACTGTAGCACAAAAGTAACATGCTACATAGTGATACAAATAGATAATATAAAGATTCATTAATTTAATTAAAGTACATTCGATCGATCTGAAATTTTGATAGATCATTTTTATTGTCGGCACGAGTCTGCCTGCAACATTTCAGCTCGCCAGCATACGGGAAGTGGGTTAAAAATCGATCCAAAGTTTTTTCGGCAACCAATCAAACAAACAATAAAGCAGACGCCACGAGTTAATATAAAGGATTTAAAAACAACATATTTTTTTTATTTTTCTAAAGAACTACCAGGATAAATATTTATAGTAGTGTTGTAAGTTATTTAAAAAAATACAAATGAAATCACCTTTCTCAACGTCATTCGCGTTTGACATTTCTTAATCATGACTATTTTAGTTTTGATCCGAACACATTTTTTAAGTTTTGATCCAAACACATTTTTCTTAGTTTTGATCGAAACACATTTTTTTTTAGTTTTGATCCAAACACATTTTTTTAGTTTTCTAAAAATCGCCATTACAACCGCAGTAGCTCTCTATACCCCTAAGCCGACCAACTCTAAGCGTCAAATCGTTTGTTCTGTTTTCCTCTAGGGCGAATCTTCAGCAAGGACAGCATCGTGGAGTTCGGCTCACGTCTGCCGTACATCAAGGTGGGTCCACTGCGCATGCTCCACGCCACCTACCTGGTCATCGCCGTGTCTGTCATGGTGTTCGCCCACCTGGCCGTGGAGCTGTACCAGTGCGGCGGGGACGAGTACGACTACTTCTGCAACGACGACGACCTTGAGTGCCTCGTTCAGCCGTTCATCATGGCCGTGTGACCTTTACCATTGATCATGAGATCTCTTTCAAACAGGTTTCGGAATGCGGGAAAAAAGTGACATTTATTTTTAAAGTCGCGTAATTGGCGAATGTTGAAAGGAGTCCGACATAGTCTGCGGTTAATTGTTCTTATGAGTTGATTCATGACGTCATCCCGATCGTGAGGAATAGATTCAGGGTAACAGCGTGACCTGAAGTACATTTGATTTTGTCTTTAGATCAATGAGGCATGACGTGATCTTGTATCTGACTATGGTCGTGTCGGGATGCTGAGGAGAATAAGTGGATGGTCCTTTTATGTTGGTTTGCGGTAGGAGAATGTCACGTGACAAGTCACGTTTGACTCCATCACAAAAAAACGGGAATTCCCGTGAAAACATGAGACGCGGTGGTTTTAACATACATTAATTAGCTTAGGACGACTTTAACATCCGTTAGAAATGTTTTCATCATTGGGAAATGTTTGTATATCTAGAATCCCACCCCCTTTTGGGGGGGGGGAGGTTGGGGTGGGGATGAATAAAAAATGTTGTAAATAATTTGTATTTGGTAGGGGGGAGGTGGTTAATTGAGAAGAGAGGGGTGATACATCAAGCCAGGAGGGGGGAGGTGGTTAATTGAGAAGAGAGGGGTGATACATCAAGCCAGGAGGGGGGAGGTGGTTAATTGAGAAGAGAGGGGTGATTCATCAAGCCAGGGATAGAGAGGGGTGATACATCAAGCCAGGGATATAAAAATCAGGGAAGGAAACCTGATTCCTGGTGACGTAAGCATATAACGCCATAAGAGGTTAAATATGTACTTTTATTATTATTTTTTCCACAAGATTTTCATTTTCGTAAAAACGTCAACAAAAATAAAACAAACAAACAAACGGCCTTTAATTTACAAGACTTTCGTAAACACATAAAAAAAGAAAACTAACTTTAAAATATTTTAACAAAAAATAACAGCTATTTTTTTTCTTCAAAGCTTGGTAGACATGATTTTTAAAAAAGCGTTTTGTGCTTCTTAAAGGATCTCATGGGATATTCTGTCAGCAATTTTAAGCGTTAATTAATCTGTCTTCATGTGGATAGTTATTTATGAAAAAACAACAACACTATTTGAAAATAATCTTTGCATGAATTGAAATAGTCACCTCCCTTTAACACGTGTTGTTATTATGGGAAAAAAGCACCACGCCTTTCAAACTTTCAAATTAAAATAATTTTGACCCTACCGTTTCGCGCTGTCAGTGATGAAAATATGTACTTGGAAAAAAAAGAAATATTGTACTAAATGAACACTTTCATAAAAATAAAATCCTGAAATAATACTTGATAATTGTTATTGTCGTTGTTTTACCATGTCTACCTGTCTGTGTTAATTTTATTTTTTATTGTTTTAATATGAGTTCTTTTTTATCACTAGCTGTTACTTTTAAAAATATCAAGATAAAGCATCGTCCCTTGAAGATGCATGTTTTTGTTATGGTCAATGTAAATAATTGGGCATAATTCATAATTCCCGGGCAATTTTAAAAGTGCCCAAAAGGTTGTAACAAACTGATAAATTATATAGAATAGAAAATATTTCACTGCCCCGCAGTATTATGAATAATGCCGTAAAGCGAGTGAACAAATTGAGAAAAAAATTAATTCATATTTCTCTACATACAAATATAAGAGGATATATTAGAATTTTAAATAACTAACAAACACATAAAGAAACAAACTGGTGGGGATAAAATAAGTATATAAAAAAACCGCACAACTAACTAAAAACATATTGGTATCTACTTACAAATACGTATACACACAAAATGTCAAATCCTAGTGTTTCTATTTATAAGAGCAGCTTCCACTTTGACATTTCGAGTTACATAACTTTTTTGTTCTTTTCGGCACTTGCACTGACAAATTTACAGCCACGTTTATAGCCGTATCGACTATAGTCTTGGACCCAAGTATTGGATGACATTTGTGGACCCAAGTATTGGATGACATTTGTGGACCCAAGTATTGGATGACATTCGTGGACCCAAGTATTGGATGACATTTGTGGACCCAAGTATTGGATGACATTTGTGGACCCAAGTATTGGATGACATTTATTGTGGACCCAAGTATTGGATGACATTTGTGGACCCAAGTATTGGATGACATTTGTGGACCCAAGTATTGGATGACATTTGTGAACCCAAGTATTGGATGACATTTGTGGACCCAAGTATTGGATGACATTTGTGGACCCAAGTATTGGATGACATTTGTGAACCCAAGTATTGGATGACATTTGTGGACCCAAGTATTGGATGACATTTGTGGACCCAAATATTGGATGACAGTTAGTGGACCCAAGTATTGGATGACATTTGTGGACCCAAGTATTGGATGACATTCGTGGACCCAAGTATTGGATGACATTTGTGGACCCAAGTATTGGATGACATTTGTGGACCCAAGTATTTGATGACATTTGTGGACCCAAGTATTGGATGACATTTGTGAACCAAAGTATTGGATGACTTTTGTGGACCCAAGTATTGGAGGACATTTGTGGACCCAAGTATTGGATGACATTTGTGGACCCAAGTATTGGATGACATTTGTGAACCCAAGTATTGTATGACATTTGTGGACCCAAGTATTGGATGACATTTGTGGACCCAAGTATTGGATGACATTTGTGGACCCAAGTATTGGATGACATTTGTGGACCCAAGTATTGGATGACATTCGTGGACCCAAGTATTGGATGACATTCGTGGGCCCAAGTATTGGATGACATTTGTGGACCCAATTATTGGATGACATTTGTGGACCCAATTATTGGATGACATTTGTGGAGCCAAGTATTGGATGACATTTGTGGACATTATCTAAGTGAAATATCTGACTGTGGAATTTTTTTCGGCATAAACACATTTTCCATAATGTATTGTAAATTGGTTCCTAGCATAAAGATTTTTTCGGATTCAAATGCTTCGTGCCTAATTTATAAAGTTTGCTTTCTTTTATTTCAAGATTAAATTTTAAAAATATATCTGTGCGCCCTCTGTAGAGATCCGAGACTCGAACTCTAACTGTGTCACCCTTTCTAGTGGCAGGGTATTTGTCACCCTTACTAGTGGCAGGGTATTTGTCACCCTTTCTAGTGGCAGGGTATTTGTCACCCTTCCTAGTGGCAGGGTATTTTGAATTAGAGCTTTGAAGAATTTTTAGCTTGTTTTTTTTTAAAGATTGCTTGCTGAAATCTCCATAATTTTTAATTTGTCGGCTTTTCTTTTTGGTATCCTCCGGGGAATCTTCATAACCATTACACGTGCTGGAGACTTGAATATCCGATTGCTCGGAGAATTTATTCCTCTTTCGTTGTTATGGAAATCAAAACTTTGTTCGAATAACTAAGCTGAAGGTTGAACATAAATTTTAATATCAATAGAAGATAGTTCCTCCTCGATATATTGATTTGGACTTAGCCCCGCTAAAGAATTTGACTGTGGTTTATAATGCAGTGCACCTTCTTCTACAGCATGGAGATTGTTTTGATCTTTTACTTCTAAGCTCTCTTCACAATTTATATTTTACTATTACTTCTAAGCTCTCTTCACAATTTATATTTTACTATTACTTCTAAGCTCTCTTCACAATTTATATTTTACTATTACTTCTAAGCTCTCTTCACAATTTATATTTTACTATTACTTCTAAGCTCTCTTCACAATTTATATTTTACTATTACTTCTAAGCTCTCTTCACAATTTATATTTTACTATTACTTCTAAGCTCTCTTCACAATTTATAGTAGGCATAGCGTCTGGACGTCTGGATGTTGGAAACGTTTTAGATCAACTATTAACTTTGTTCCAACATGGCTTCATACGGAGTACAGCTTTATGCTAATATGACGAGCTCTGTTTATATGGAGTACAGTTTATGCCAATATGACGAGCACTGTTTATACGGAGTACAGTTTATGCCAATATGACGAGCACTGTTTATACGGAGTACAGTTTATGCCAATAGAGCTCTGTTCATATGGAGTACAGTTTATGCCAATATGACGAGCTCTGTTTATATGGAGTACAGTTTATGCCAATATGACGAGCACTGTTTATATGGAGTACAGTTTATGCCAATATGACGAGCACTGTTCATATGGAGTACAGTTTATGCCAATATGACGAGCTCTGTTTATATCGGAGTACAGTTTATGCCAATATGACGAGCACTGTTTATATGGAGTACAGTTTATGCCAATATGACGAGCACTGTTTATACGGAGTACAGTTTATGCCAATATGACGAGCACTGTTTATATGGAGTACAGTTTATGCCAATATGACGAGCTCTGTTCATCATAACATGAATAAAACGTAAGCCTTCTGATCATTTTCTGCTTTATATTGTCTTCCAGCCACGAACTGAGCATATTTTCCACTTCATGATTAGCACGTTGATTATATTGCCATCAATTAATTAAAGTATTAAAGTGCCCAAAGAAATTATAGCAGTATTTATAATGACCGTACAATATAATAAATTATCCCAGACAAGTTCAAATTGATTCAATCGCCCGATTTTATAAGTCATTATTCATATTAACTAAGCATTATGAATACTGCCCGGATGAATCGAATAGACCGCAACATATTCATATTAAAGTTTGATAACGTTAGAAAGCAGATTCTCCCCTATTTTGACACATTAATTATCATAATTTTTCAATTTCTACGAAAAGCAAAGAAATTAGGAATGATATAATATTTGGCTGACGACTATGAAAAGTTGATCCAACGTAAATTTTTAAATTATAAGCATCTGGTGACCAACAAAATGCAAGTCTATCGACATAATTAAGGAAACTTAAGAATAACTTATAAATATTGAAGACTATTTTTTACTGACCCATTTAAAACACCTAGTACGACCTATACAATAATATATATATTTTGAGTCTAATATTGACAGACCTAGTTAAAAGTAATATTATTCATTATTATATTCTTAACAAGCATCAAGATCTGTGCGGATTTTCATTAACTTTTGATTTTTAAAAAATGTTTAAAATACTCCTCCGTCTCTTTAAATTTAAGATGTTTGTTTTACTATTCAGGCTATCATTTTAATTTTAAAAAATTCAAGTAATAAAAACTCGAATGAGTATTTAAACGCAATTTCCAACAACGAAATTATAAACACGCAGTTACCACAGTAACGACTGTGACACAGACCACTCTCTGGTCGCAAGTAGAATTAAATAAATGCCAAAGAAATTGTGTCACTCTAAGAGCAAGGGTAAAACTCGCATCAACACGTACCATATCAACTGCCCTGAGATCAGGGAACAGCTTAACACCAAGCTTGAGACAGCTCTTAAGGCAAATACCTCGCAGAAAGCCATCCCACAATCCTCGTGATGCTATAGTGGCTGCGACAGAACAAATGGATGCGACATGGCTCCATCATCGAGACACAATTTACAACACCTCTCTTGCCGTCCTCGGGAGGAAGGATAGAAAAAATGCAGATTGGTTTGAGGCCCACTGGGTTACAAAGAAGCCCGTGACGGAGGCAAAGAGAAATGCCCTATTGGCCTACAAAGCTGCCCCAGGGACCTGACACACTGCAATGTCTCAGAAATGCCAGAAACACAGCCCGGAAGACTGCACGTTTTTGCGCCAACACTTATTGGCTGGACCTATGTAAAATAGAAGTAAAAAAAGATATTTAAAAAACCCACGTTTTTATAAGCGGACTAAAAAGAAGAAATATATTTTTTTCCACATAATTGTGAAGGAAAAATCTTTTTCTGGATTGATAAAAATTTCAAACTCAGATATGACTAAAAACGTGGGGCGGGCGCTTCTCAGGCTAAACTAATTCAATTCACTCATTTTCTTACTCGTCATTTGTAAATCCCTAATCATTTTAGCCAAACGCCTTAAAAGACTTTACTTCATCAATGCACTCTTGCATCAATTGGACAGTGGAGTCAATATTAGAGGGATCAGNGTGTGAGTGTATAGCTGGGGGTGTATGGGGTGCTCAAGGTGGGGTAGCACCTCCGGTGGGGGAACACGTCGTACTCTCTTGGGGGTAGTTCGTCCACCCTTGGTCCCCACTTGTCACTCAGCTCTCACCAGTGGCTCCTAGAAAACTGTAGCGTGCACAGTGGCCACACCCCGGGCAACGGCTTCGACTAGCTGGCTAAACCTGGTGAGGGTAGCCGACGGGTCTCAAACCCTCGGTGATCTAGGTATGTCTACCTATGCACGTAAAGACTGGATTCGGTGGGACAGAGCGGAGGAACCACTAGTTGGTCAACGGTCAAAAAGGCGATTCTCAGCAAAGCGTTGTGGAACGCTAAGGGCATGACAAGACACACAGGACATCATGGCCATCCACTGCACCCGTCTCCATCACCAGCCGTCTCGACTTTGTCCTGCCGCTGGATCAAGATGGTCTCGGGCGAGAGAGTGAGATCGACGAACTGCGCAACTCTTTCTCACTTAAATCCAAGTCATCGCGCAAGTCACTTTTGTCATCCATCCCATCCCATCCCATCAGTCACCGACAAGTCCTGTGGCGACAGGCAAGCGACGAAGCGGCAGGTGTGGGTACACTGGGAGCCGTAGCCGCAACCCTGCACACAGGCGGCCCAGGGCATTGGGTCGTTCTTCGCTGACACGGAGCAGCGGTGGAGTCCGGCAGCCCCCTGGGCGACTGAGCAGCCCTCTTCAGGAATGCACTGCTCACCTCCATGGCATGAGGAAGGGGCTAGAAAAGGTGCCCTAAACATTGCCTGCTCCAGCTTACCCTAGCCAGCATACCGCGGCTGGTGGGGACCCTATACCAGCGGTCGAAACCAAAAAAAGCAAACGAGGATAGTTCCTCTTATATTGGGCGCATGGAATGTGCGCACACTCATGGACAGGGACGATGCGGACAGACCCCAGAGGAGAACAGCCCTGATTGGAAAAGAACTCGCTAGATACGGCATCGACGTCGCAGCCCTGAGCGAGACCAGGCTCGCGGGAGAAGGAGAGCTCTGTGAAAGAGGATCTGGCTACACATTTTACTGGAGTGGCAGACCAAGCGAGGAGAGGCGTGAAGCAGGCGTTGGGTTTGCAGTTAAGACAACTCTTGTCGGAAAGCTGGCTGGACTTCCCAAGGGAGTGAACGACAGGCTCATGACCATGAAACTCCCACTGGCTGGAAAGAAACACCTCACCATCATCAGTGCCTACGCTCCAACCATGACCAATACAGATGAAGTGAAGGCAAAGTTTTATGAAGAACTTCACACTGTCATTGCCGACGTTCCAAAGGCGGACAAACTCATCTTGCTAGGCGACTTCAACGCAAGAGTTGGCAAAGACAACGTTGCCTGGGAAGGAGTCCTTGGTCATCATGGAGTGGGTCACTGCAACAGCAACGGTCTTCTTTTACTCCAGACCTGCGCTGAACATGAACTGCTGATCACCAACACGATCTTCCGCCTCCCAACCCGTAACCGGACGTCATGGATGCACCCCCGCTCGAAGCACTGGCATCTTATTGACTACGCCATCGTGAGGAAGAGGGACAGGCAGGATGTACGAGTGACCAAGTCCATGTGCGGCGCTGAATGCTGGACAGACCACCGCCTCATCATCACCAAGCTCAACATCCGCATTCAGCCGAAACGGCGCCCGCAAGGGAAGAAGGCCCCCAAGCGGCTAAATGTTGCCAAACTAATGACCGCCAGCTGCAAGCAGTCCTTGGTGGATGCTCTGGAAGAGCGCTTGAAATCCACCTCTCCAGGCAACCAGAACGTGGAGGCAGACTGGGCGTCACTCAGAGAGCTGATTTACACCACAGCTTCAGAGACTCTGGGGCACCAGACCAGGAAACATAAGGACTGGTTCGATGAGAACTGCGAAGACATCAAGCAGTTATTGGATGAGAAACACCTCCTACACCAAGCTTACCTCAATAATCCCAGGTCCACGGCAAGGAGAGATGCACTCAACAACATACGCAGGACTGTACAGCAAAAGCTCCGTCAGATGCAGGACGATTGGCTCAGCAACAAAGCCGACGAGATCCAAGGCTATGCAGACAAGCGTGACTATAAAAACTTCTACAACGCTTTGAAAGAAGTGTATGGCCCCACGCCCTCAGGATCAAACCCCCTCCTCAGCGCAGACGGTAACACTCTCATCACAGACAAAGAGAAGATCTTGAAGAGGTGGGCCGAACATTTCGAAAGCGTCCTAAATCGCCCTTCGACAATCAACGAAGAAGCCATCAATCGTCTTCCCCAAGTGCCCACAAACAAAGCACTGGATGACCCCCCAACCTTGCTCGAGACCCAGAAAGCAATTTATCTTCTCTCCAGTGGCAAAGCACCTGGTTCTGACGCCATACCAGCTGAGGTCTACAAGGAGGGAGGAACAGCCCTGACTGAAAGGCTCCACCATCTATTTCTCTTGGTGTGGCAGCAAGAGACGATCCCGCAGGACTTCAAAGATGCCTCCATCATACATCTTTATAAGCAAAAAGGAAGTAGACAGGCTTGTGACAACCACAGAGGCATATCCCTGCTATCTATCGCAGGAAAGATCCTTGCCAGAATCCTGCTCAACCGCCTCACTGTCCACCTTGACCAAGGACTCCTGCCTGAAAGTCAGTGTGGCTTCCGAAAAGAGCGAGGGACCATCGACATGGTGTTCGCTGCCAGGCAGCTGCAAGAGAAATGTCAGGAGCAGAACTTCAACCTGTTCTCCACCTATGTCGACCTGACCAAGGCTTTTGACACCGTTGGCAGAGAGGGTCTGTGGAAGATAATGGCCAAGTACGGTTGCCCAAGGAAATTCATCGTCTTGGTGAGACAATTCCACGAGGGCATGCAGGCCAGAGTCCAGGACAGCGGAGAGTTTTCTGATCCTTTCACAGTCACAAACGGGGTCAAGCAGGGCTGCGTCCTGGCACCAACACTATTTAGCCTCATGTTTTCCGCCATGCTGACAGAGGCCTTCAGAGACGAGGGTGTTGGTGTTAACCTGAGGTACCGCACAGATGGCAAACTGTTCAACCTTCGGAGGCTCCATGCAAAAACCAAGGTTATGACAGACATCATCAGAGACCTCCTGTTTGCTGATGACTGGCCCTCAATGCTGCCTCAGAAGCCGACATGCAACGCAACGTGGGCTCGATCCCACGCCCCCTCAGCTTTGTGAGGCGAGCGCACTACTGACTTCGCTATCCAGCCGCTAAGTATCATCTGCAAATGATTGGCTTTTAACTGAATGCTGTTCAAATAATAGAAGTAGTAGTACAAAAAGTATCGAGCCCAGAACGGAGCCCTGAGGCACACCGTAAACCAAGTCAGCTTTGTGAGAAATACAGCCATTATTGATAGAACCTGTGTTCTGTTAGATGAGTATGATTGCAACTAAGCCAACAAAGCAGCTCAACAGCTTCCACGTACGATGCATGCGCAGGATTCTACACATCAAATGGCAGGACCAGATCACCATTGTCGAGGTACTCAGAAGGAGCTAGAGGCTGAGTATGCACTTAATCCTGAGTGAGAGGCGCCTGCTGTCGTTGGGTCATGTCCGCAGGATGAGCTCGGAGCGCATTCCAAGAGCCTTGCTTTACTGCGAGATGTCAATTGGTATGAGGAAAAGAGGTCGCCCCTCCTTGCGCTTTCAGGACGTTTGCAAGAAAGACATGATACTGGCGCAGATAGACCATAAAACGTGGGAGACCATTGCCGAGGAGCGCACCTCCTGGCGGGTAAAAGAGCGTGAAGGCATTCAAGTCGCGGAAGCATCCATCATTGCTTTGAGTGAAGAGAGAAAGACCAGGAGAAAGGGGAAGGGGGCAGAGGAGCACGAGTAAACGCCATCGTCCCACGAGGATGGACGGATGCCATATATATATATATATATATATATATATATATATATATATATATATATATATATGAGCGCATTGCCTGTGCTATGCTACGGGGTAGGCACAATAAAAATAACTTTATTTGCTTTTGGGTCTCAAATTCCCCTTAAAAGTGAGTGTAAACGCATCAGGAAATTATGTTAGTGATAAATAAAACCCCATCTATATAAAAATCATGATATGTGTGATGACATAATAGAAAATTTAATGAATTTAAATATTACCCATCAATTTTGGTATTTCTGCTGTAATAACGCATGCTTTTTTCTATATACTCTAGCAGAATAACAAAGGTCCTTAACATTTACCAAACTCTAATAGGCAAGGCTCAATTTCTTTTCACAGGAATCAAAAAATTAAAACAACATCTTTCCATATGATTCATTTGTTTCTAGGAAAAAGCTCTAAAAAACACACATTCCGTTTCCATTCCACTCTTAGCATGAAATTAGTTCAAGACAAATAGGATATTTTTTTTTGAGCCAGATAATATTTATGTGAATATTTATGCCTAGGGGAGGGTGGAAAGTAGGGTTTATTTGTTTAAAATATATTTTCGATCAACAGGAATAATACCATAAAACAATGTTTAGTTTTTAAATTCCGAGAGATTGATCTTCTAATAAATTAATGACTTCCCACTCTTTTTTTCTAGTAGAAACAATGCAATAAATTCGCAGATTCTTCTTCCACTAAAATGAAAGGATTATATTATTTTTCTTTGTATTTATATTTCAGCCTTTTTTCATGTAGCTTTTTTCAGCTTATAAAATGGCAAATTTGGTAAGGCCTTAATATATAAAATATACTATGTAGGCATTTTATTTTAAATCAGAATAGTTCAAAAAAACTTTATTTTCAAGAAAGTGTATACAGTTTAAAATAAAACTACCATTTAGTGAACCACATCATTTGTCTTTGAAATCAGTCTGTATACAAAACTTTATTCTCGTTGTATAATATAGCTCAAATAAAATCAATCTGTTATGTCACAATATCAGTTGCTATGTATTTTTTCGCCAGAACACGCACTTTCTGAAGTTAGAAACTATATATACATCGTAAAACACGCGATATGTCTTTACACTAAATATTTGTAAACCTTAAAAGACAGTACAGTTTATACTATTTTTTATAAAAAAAGAAGAATGTTTTAGCTTTCGTTAGCTATCAAATAGCCTTTATTAGGATTAATTTTTTCAAAGGAAAAGCTCTTCAAAACATTATTTTTATTTCTAGTCTAAGCATGACCTTATTTTTTTAATTAGCCAGATATTATTTATGTGAATATTGATGCTTAAGTAAAGTGTATATGGGGTTTAGTTGCTTTAAAGAAACATTTTGATCGCAAGGTTTGGGCTTAAACTTTACCCTGCTGGTTTAGTTTAAGTTATGCAAAAAGTATAAAAACAGTTGCAAAGCTATAGTGTTTATGTCACCCAGGGTTTGGACGATATTATTGACTCTTACCTCCACCAATAAAAGGTATCTTTCAAAAGGTCAGGAAATTACCACTCAATATAAAATTAAATGTTTCACTTATTACCCACACTCTTAGGTCCGTGCATATAACTCCTATACATATAATCTATTTTCATATTTAACAGTACCGATATTTTTTCAATCCATATATTTCTTAGGGGCAGTTTATAGAGCAATCATTCCAAAATAAAAATTACATTAACTATTTAATAATAATAATAATAATAATAATAAATTGATTATTTAAATAGCGCTGTATCCCAGTAAGGAACTGGGCTCACAGCGCTTTACATGAAAGAAATAACATACTTATAAGTATTAAGCCCTGAAAGAAAATAAATCTGCCACCTAAGAAACACTGACATTGATTTCACCACTAATCATTCGCTTCATACATCAAATGCCGTTCCCTGGGCATTTTTCTATTTATAAATTTTATTTAACTATCATGTTTAGCTTAATTTATGCAAAAAGAATATTAACAGTGGCTAAGCTATAGTGGTGTGTTGCTATCTGTTTTCACTGATGTGCCTTCTATCTCTAATGCATGGAATAAATTATTTTTATTTGAATATTTATAACTAAATTTTAAAATGTCAAAGACACAAAGTATTTTAATTTAAGGATATATAAGGATATAACGAAAAGGGGTAAAATGATACTGTGTGTTTCATAATCAACAAAACAATATTATATAAATATTGTGAAATATTACACTTAAGAAAACTGTGACTATGGTTTGTAAACAAAACGTAAGGTAGATAACGTCAGGGGCGGATTAAGACTGCTCGGGGCCCCTGGCTGTAATTCAACCTGGGGCCCTGTCCAGGCAGCGTAATTTTAAATCAAAATGATCACTAGCAGTCTAATGTAAGACTGTGTAACTTGTAATGCAGAGTGTAATAAGACAAACCATTAAATAGAATTTCAATTAAATTAATATTAAGTTACACGAATCGACACTTGATTAAAATATTTATTATTATTTATTTCAATCTATAGAACCTTCGTTTGCGAACTTCTCTCTCGGCGAATTTTTAATCATGTCAGTAAAATTAAGTGAGCATACGATTTCCCTTTCAATGCTGATTAGAGAGTGTGACTCAGTCTTTGTTGTCCTATGCAACTTCTAATTTCATAATTTATGTTTTTTCAACTTTGAAAATGATCGCTCTCAGCTGCACTTTTATGTCATAACGAGAGATACATGCGAAGTGCAATGTGTAAATTTGGCAAAGACTGAAAATGTATAAAATATTTAGCTCATTCAAAAACAGCAACATATTTAGCTCTGTGCATGTATTTTGAGTTTCACATTGTGCTACTTCCTTTTCCTGACCCTGGGGCTGGACAATAAACTTTTTGAAGAGTTCTGAAAATTAGACTAATTCTGAAGGAAAGCAGTCTTCGAAATCACTTGAATATTCTTCCATTAACTTGGCTGCTGCCCCTCGGATGGCATCATTGCTGAGCTCCGTAAGGTTTGTAAGAAAGCCACATTTCTCATGGATGCCTTTATATGCATCTAACTGATGTTGTAGGGCTGGAGAAAGTTTGTCAATGAATACCAGAAATACCTCAACCTTGAATTTTTGTCTCGGAGAAAATACTGTTTCGGCTGATGTCTCTTCATCAAGATGACACTTTCTCTTTCTTTAATCACATTGAAGATTGTTTATACTCTTTCTCCACGGACATATCCTTTCCCTTTTTCTTCATAGAAATCAAATTCAGAACGCTGTCTTTTAACAAACTCAAGAAGATATTTCAACAAATGTATCTTGAAGGGATGCATTCATTTTCTGAAACCATTTTAAAATTGTGTCCCAAATTTCAAGTAAAATAGCGAGTTTCAGTTGTTCAAGTTCCTTCCGAAATGCTTCAAGTCGACTGTCAGGCGGCTGATTGTCGTCAGTTGCCAATTCTTCCAGTCCTGCAATATTCTCATGGTATTATTTATTAACAGATCTTACAGCATCATGTCGGGCTGACCATCTTGTGTCAGACAAGGCTTTGTTAACATGTAACCTTTTCGATTGTTTTTGAAGACCCTGCCAACGATGAATAGATGCAACAAGCCAGGTATAAAGATTTTGCAGAATGAAAAAATAAGTAAATAAATTTTTTTAAAAATCTGGTTGCAGCAGGACAACCTTCTGCTGCACTTTTCCCAACCAAATTAAGGGAATGAGCTGTGGACGGCACATAATGAGCAACACTGCACTTCTCACGAAGGATAGTCTGGACTCAGTTTTACTTCCAACTTATACTTGCAGCATTGTCGTATGACTGTCCACGGCAATCTTGAATTTGAATGTCAATTTCTTCCAAAATATTAAAAATAATTTGGGCAATTCCTGATCCAGTATGGGACTTAATTGGTATTAACTTGATGAATCGCTCAACAGGAATGAATGGTATTTAGCTAATAACGGAACGCAACATGTAATTCAGGTTAATTAGGGACACCGATATTTAATGTACATACAGAAATCACCTATGACCCTCTCGTAAGCCGACCCCCCCCAACATTTTCCCCTAGATTTTGTCCCCAAAAAAGTCGGCTTTAGAACGAGTATATACGTTACTAGTATTTAATTACATATTTATTCGAATATCTACTTCTTACTGCAGTCTGTCTGTAGGTCGAAGCGTCGAAACTCGTAAACAGTGTACTAACTTGGAAGTTGGTTAAAAATTCGATTATTGAATTATGCTCTACTATGTCAAAGTTTTTTGTCGTAAGTTTTCCAAACTAAATAGAAGTCGATTGTTTTTCTAAAGCTAGGTTTCCCTAGATATTATTACAAATGATGACGATTTCTGGTATTTCACTCTTCGACATTTTCTCTTGATAAGTAGATGAGATTTTATTAATTTATTTATATTTTCAAGGCTTCATGCAAACATTTGCCGAACTTTGTTATAGAAAATAATAATTTTGGGGGCCCTAAATCATCAGGGGCCCATGGCTTTAGCCAGTTCAGCCCCCCCCCCTTTAATCCGCCGTAGATTAACGTTGAACATAAATGTAGACATCTGAAGAAACATTAAAGCAAATAAATTTTTCGAATGGCTTGTTAAATACATCTCGAAAACACATAAAGAAAAAAAAACACAAATATTAATTACTAGACGCCCCGCGGCGTAGCCTACGCCGCAGACTTGCCCATGGAGAGTTCTTTTAACCCTTTAATGCACTTTTTTAGGGCTCATGCGACGCCGACCTTTTTCAAAAGCCCAAATAACTTGTCCTTGTTTGATCAATACGAAATATTAAACTTTCTGAAATGCACACAAATTATTTTACAATAGGGGTTGTAGGGCGCCTATGGCGCGCCTTTGTTTTTTTGATGTTATAATTAACCATCATCAAATGCTCTTTTTAAATTGTTCCATTTTTCCAAAATTAAAATATCAGCGAAAACAATAACGCCATATAATGTTTTTTACAGCGCATATTTAATTTGCACACCTTTTGATGCATTGGTGCAGTAATTTGGTGCGCTGCTTTCTAAAATTAGTATCTGTTGCACATGCAGCTTCTTGTTGCCTCGCAGGGTCCGACCACGAAGAGAATTATATATATAGATTTAAAATTTAAATTTTTAAAAAAAAAGTTATAAAAGACATACGTAGATTTGTTATAGGCGCTACATTACCAGACATAAAAATAAAACGCTTCATCACATTTAGTTCACAGCAACAAAAAAAACAACAAAAAAAAACACAAAAAACACAAAAAAAAACACAACCAAAAAAAAACAAAAAAAACACAAAAACACACTGACTTACATACGCACGTGCACACACATACTTATACACGCGCATGGAGTGGGATATTAACATTTTAAAACATCACATTAAAATAACCATGGCTCTTTTTAAATCCTTTATATTAACTCGTGGTGTCTGCGGCCGACCGACCGACCTTGCTTGCTTGCTTGCTTGTCGCCAAAACTTTTGATCGATTTTTAACCCACTTGCTCGCAAGATAGCGAGCTGAAATTTTGCAGGCAGTTTCGTACCAATGATAAAAACAATGTATTAAAATTTCAGATCGATCGCATGTACCGTAATTAAATTATTGATTTTTTAGATTATTTTATTTATTCCTATGTATATGCTATTTTTTGAGATAGAGCGTCGCGGTGCGTATTATATTGAACAACCTTTCTGTCGCGCAATAAGGTGCGTATTTTACTGACAACACTTTTTATAAACCTATTCCTGATCGGTGCGCATTATATTAAACACGTTTTACGACACAACTGCAATTTTGTATTTTTGGATGGTCTTGCGCTGCGTGTTATAATGAACATTCTTTTAGTTACGTCTCATACGTAAAGGATTTATAGTCAAAAACTTGGTTTTTTACGGGTTGTTTTTATTACTTAATGTAACCTCAGACAATGACGTCACGCCACAATATTTTATTGCGATAAACGCCTTCTTATTAATCTCGACACCAAAATGTTTATTATTTTACGTCCTAATTTTCAATAATTTATATTTTATTATCGGGAGTTACCTCGCATAGGGGCTTCACACTGACGGACGCGGTTAGGCGCAATATATATAAGACGAGAACAATGCCCGTGCTATGTTACGGGGTAGGCACAATAAAAATAACTTTATTTGGTTTTGAGTCACACATTCCCCTTAAAAATGAGTGTAAACCATCAGGAAATTAGGGTAGTGATAAATCAAACCCCTTCTTTATAAAAATCACGATATGTGAGTCCAGATAATAGAAAGTAAGATGAATTTAAATATTACCAATCAATTTGTGTAATTCTTCTTTAATAACGCTTGCTTTTCTCATTATACTCTACCAGAATAACAAAGGTCTTGAACAGTTACAAAAATTTAATGGGCAAGGCTCAATTTCTTTTCACATGAATCAAAAAAATAAAAACAATATCTTTCCATATGATTCTTTTGGGTTCTAGGAAAAGCTCCCCCAAAAACACCCATTCCATTTTATAGTCTAAGCATGAAATTAGTTCAAGACGAATAGGATATTTTTTGAGCCAGATAATATTTATAGGAATATTTATGCCTAGTGGAGTGTGGAAAATAGGGTTTATTGGTTTAAAAAAACACATTTTCTTTTCACATGAATAATAATATAAAAACAAAAAAGGTTTTGTTTTTTTTTGTTTTTTTGTTTTTTGTTTAAGTTCTGAGAGATTGATTTTCTAATAAATTATGTCATTTTAAGTGACTTCCCACTCTTTTCTTCTAGAAATAACAAAGAAATAAACTGGCAGATACTTGTTGGACTAAAGTAACGGATTATTTTTCTTTGTATTTATATTTAAGCCTTTTTTTTCATTGTAGCTTTTTTTAGCTTATAAAATGACATTTATTTTTTCGACAAAACACGCACTTTTTGAAGCTAGAACCTATATATAAGTCGTAATACCCGCGATATGTCTTTACACTAAATATATGTACAATGTCACCTTAAAGAACATTACAGTTTATATCCCGAAGTGTGTGCCACGCAACGCATTGTTCTAGAAATCTAACTATTTTTTAAAATGAATGTTTTAGGTTTTCGTTAGCTCTTAAATACCTTTCTTAGTATTACTTTTTTCATGGCAAAAGCTCTCCAAAACATTATTTCTATTTCCAGTCTAAGTATGACATAGTCAAACGAATATTTTATTTAATGATATTTATTTATGTGAATATTGAAGCTTAAGTAAGGTGTGTATGGGAGTTTATTTATTTTAAAGAAACATTTTAATCGCAAGGTTTGGGCTTTAAAATTTACCCTGCTGATTTAGTTTAATTTATGCAAAAAATCTATAAAAACAGTTGCTAAGCTATAGTGTTTATGCCATACAGGGTTGAACGATATTATTGACTCCTACCCCCACCAATAAAAGGTACCTTTCAAAAGTTCATAAAGTTGCCACTCAATAGAAAAATAACTGTTCCACTTATTACCCACATCATAGGTCCGTGCATATAACTCCTATATGTAATCCATTTTTGTTTTTAACTTTAACAGTACCGACTTTTTTTTCTCAATCCATCTATTCTTTGGGGCAGTTTATGGAACAATCGTTCCAGAAAACAAATCACGTAAACTATTTAAAGCACCGAAGGAAAATAAATCTCCCACCGACGAAACAATGCCATTGCTTTTTACCACTATCATTTGCTCATGCACAATATGCCATTTCCTGTGCATCTTTTAATTTATAAATTTAACTTACCAAGCATGTTTAGCTTAATTTATGCAAAAAGAATATTAACAGTGGCTAAGCTATAGTGTTGCGTTGGTATCTGGTTTCACTCATGTTCCTTCTATTTCTAATGCATTGAAAAAATTAATAGTATTTGATTATTTATAACTACTTTTAAAATGTGAAATACATAAAGTAATTTAAATTCAGCACATAAAGGATATAAAGAAAAGTGGTAAAATTATATTGTGTATTTTGAAAATAAAGAAAATAATAGTATATAAATATTGTTAAAATATTACGCTAAAGAAAACAGTGACTATGGTTTGTAAACAAAACGTAGGTAGATTAACGTTGAACATAAATGTAGACATCTGGAGAATGATTAAAGCAAATACATTTTTCGAACGGCTGGATAGAATACATCTCGAAATATAAAGAAAACAGTGTAAAGATGTTTTTATAATTTATTATTTTTTAAAAAAAGATATGCGTTGTCTTGTTAAAGGCGCAATAAATAAACCGCTTCATTACATTTAGTTGGAAACAAAAACAAAAATAAACCACACACACACACTCACTGATTCACACACACAAGAACACAATTACACTAACTGATTCACACACGTGCACACGCATACTTGTACACATATACAGAGTGATATTAATAAAAAAATCACATTAAAATAACCATGGCTCTTTTTTAAATCCTTTATATTAACTCGTGGTGTCTGCGGCGACCGACCGACCGACCGACCGACCGACGGACCTTGTCGCCAAAACTTTTGATCGATTTTTAACCCACTTGCTCGCAAGATAGCGAGCTGAAAATTTTGCAGGCAGTTTTGTACCGATGATAAAAACAATGTATCAAAATTTCAGATCGATCGCATGTACCGTAATTAAATTATTGATTTTTTAGATTATTTTATTTATTCCTATGTATCATGCTATTTTTTGAGATAGAGCGTCGCGGTGCGTATTATATTGAACAACCTTTCTGTCGCGCAATAAGGTGCGTATTTTATTGACAGCTCTTTTTATAAACATATTCCTGATCGGTGCGCATTATATTAAACATGTTTTACGACACAACTGCAATTTTGTATTTCTGGATGGTCTGGCGCTGCGTATTATAATGAACATTCTTTTAATTACTTCTCTTACATAAAGGATTTATAGTCAAAAACTTGGTTTTTTTACGGGTTTTTCTTATTAAATCCTTTATATTAACTCGTGGTGTCTGCGGCCGCCCGACCGACCGACCGCCCTTGTCGCCAAAACTTTTGAGCGATGTTTTAACCCACTTGCTCGTAAGCTAGCGAGCTGAAATTTTGCAGGCAGTTTCGTACCGATAATAAAAACAATGTATCAAAATTTCAGATCGATCGCATGTACCGTAATTAAATTATTGATTTTTTAGATTATTTTATTTATTCCTATGTATCATGCTATTTTTTGAGATAGAGCGTCGCGGTGCGTATTATATTGAACAACCTTTCTGTCGCGCAATAAGGTGCGTATTTTATTGACAGCTCTTTTTATAAACATATTCCTGATCGGTGCGCATTATATTAAACATGTTTTACGACACAACTGCAATTTTGTATTTCTGGATGGTCTGGCGCTGCGTATTATAATGAACATTCTTTTAATTACTTCTCGTACATAAAGGATTTATAGTCAAAAACTTGTTTTTTTACGGGTTTTTTCTTATTAAATTCTTTATATTAACTCGTGGTGTCTGCGGCCGCCCGCCCGACCGCCCCGCCCTTGTCGCCAAAACTTTTGATCGATTTTTAACCCACTTGCTCGTAAGCCAGCGAGCTGAAATTTTGCAGGCAGTTTTGCACCGATAATAAAAACAATGTATCAAAATTTCAGATCGATCGCATGGACCGTAATTAAATTATTGATTTTTAAGATTATTTTATTTATTCCTATGTATCATGATATTTTTTTAGATAGAGCGTCGCGGTGCGTATTATATTGAACAACCTTTCTGTCGCGCAATAAGATGCGTATTTTATTGACAACTCTTTTTATAAACATATTCCTGATCGTTGCGCATTATATTAAACATGTTTTACGACACAACTGCAATTTTGAATTTCTGGATTATCTGGCGCTGCGTATTATAATGAATATTCTTTTAGTTACTTAGTCAAAAACTTGTTTTTTTACGGTTTTTTCTTGTTAAATCCTTTATATTAACTCGTGGTGTCTGCGGCCGCCCGCCCTTGTCGCCAAAACTTTTGATCGATTTTTAACCCACTTGCTCATACGCTAGCGAGCTGAAATTTTGCAGGCAGTTTCGTAATGATAATAAAAACAATGTATCAAAATTTCAGATCGATCGCATGTACCATAATTAAATTATTAATTTTTTAGATTATTTTATTTATTCCTATGTATCAATGATATTTTTTTAGATAGAGCGTCGCGGTGCGTATTATATTGAACAACCTTTCTGTCGCGACATAAGGTGCGTATTTTATTGACAACTCTTTTTATAAACATATTCCTGATCGGTGCGCATTATATTAAACATGTTTTACGACACAACTGCAATTTTGTATTTCTGGATGGTCTGGCGCTGCGTATTATAATGAACATTCTTTTAGTTACGTCTCGTACATAAAGGATTTATAGTGAAAAACTTGTTTTTTTACGTTTTTTAAAAATTAATTCCTTTATATTAACTCGTGGTGTCTGGTTGCGCCCTTGTCGCCAAAACTTTGGATCAATTTTTAACCCACTTCCTCGTAAGCTAGCGAGCTGAAATTTAGCAGGCAATTTTGTGCCAATGATAAAAACAATGTCTCAAAATTTCAGATCGATCGCATGTACCGTAATTAAATTATTGAATTTTTTAGATTATTTTATTTATTCCTATGTATCACGTTATTTTTGGAGATAGAGCGTCGCGGTGCGTATTATATTGAACAACCTTTCTGTCGCGCAATAAGGTGCGTATTTTATTGACAACACTTTTCATAAAGATATTCCTGATCGGTGCGCATTATGTTACACCTGTTTTACGACACAACTACAATTTTGTATTTTTTGGATGGTCTTGCGCTGCGTGTTATAATGAACATTCTTTTAGTTACGTCTCGTACATAAAAGATTTAGTAAAAAACTTGGTATTTTACGTTTTTTAAATTACTTTGTTTTCTTTTTACAAATTAATATGAGCTCAAACTGTTACGTCACGTCACAATATTTTATGGCGAGAAACGTCTTCTTGTTAATCTCGACACCAAAATGTTTATTATATTTACGTCTTAATTTTCAATACTTTATTTTATTATCGGGAGTTACCCCGCATAGGGGCTTCACACTGACTGACTGACGGCCGTGCTTAGGCGCAATTTATATAGGATATATCTATATATATATATATATATATATATATATATATATATATAAACTAGGTTGCGTTGGGGCGCCGTGGCGCCTACTTCGCCCACTTTTTTCAAAAGCCCAATTAACTTATCCTTGTTGGATAAATACTTAATATTAAACTTACTGAAATGTACACAAAGTATTTTATAATAGGGGTTGTAGGGCGCCTACGGCGCTCACTGCAGCTGTAAGGCGCCTTACAGCTGCTGTGAGCGCCGTAGGCGCCTAAGGTGCTTACTTTTTTTTTCAAAAGCCCAAGTAACTTATCCTTGTTTGATAAATAAGAAATATTAAACTTGCTGAAATGTACACAAATTATTTTATTATAAAAAGTTTGTAACCAAATTACTGTACCAATGCATCAAAAGGTGTGCAAATTAAAGATGCTCTGTAAAAAATATTGTATGACTTCATTGTTTTCGCTCATACATGTATTTTAATTTTGGAAAAGGGATCAATGTAAAAAGAGGATTTGATGATGGTTAATTATAAAATAAAAAAATCAAAGGGGGCGCCTTTTTATAATAAAATACCTGGGATATTTTTTATATATAGGATATTTTGTATAACTAGGATATTTTGTATAACTAGGATAATATTGTATAACTAGGATATTTTGCGCCAAGGGAAAAAAATTTATACAGTTATACAAAATATCCTAGTTATACAAAATATACTAGTTATACAAAATATCCTAGTTATACAAGATATCCTAGTTATACTTAATGACCTACATGGGGAAGAAAATCAGCAGCTCCGAGCCTAGTGCTCTTCATGGGTCTTCCTGGAAGACCCCCCCCCAGCTATCTGGCCCACTCCCCCAAGGGGACGTAACAGCTGGGAAAACCCCCCGGAGCGGTCGCTTCTAAAGCGGCCACATGGGCATCCAAGACTGAAAGTCAAAAATGCCTCCCACTAATGTTGACCTCACAAGGAGTGATGGAATTCCCTACTACGACCCGCTACAACTTTGGCGCCACCCCGGCAAAGCATACGGGTCTCCATGGTTATGACCGCCGCAGTGCGGGGGATCATCAATGGCCTTCATAGGGTGCAACCCCCACTGGAAGGTTTCCTCAGAGCTGGCGTCCGCTGCGCTCTTCACGGTACCTTTTGCTAATCCGTACTGGCGCTCCTGGCCCTAAACCGGCACCGTTCAATAGCGTTGCTAGTAAATTGAGGGGGGGGGGCGAAACGGTCGCTTCGAATTTACCCGACCCTCAACGGGTACTTTGGTTTTCATTATCGACATTGCATTTAAGATGCTTTGTCTAAGATCCGTACAGCGGCTGTAATCATATGTGACTAGCACCTAACACCTAACATATCGGACTTTGGCATTGCCTGCCGGGAGTTGTAGGTTTCGGGTCGCCGAGTCGCGGTCAGGTCCGTGCCCCACGACCCTACTCCTCCGTGGAGCCCCGTAGAGGCCACCCCCTATCCTAGTTATACAAAATATCCTAGTTATACAAAATATCCTAGTTATACAAAATATCATAGTTATAAAAAATATCCTAGTTATACAAAATATCCTAGTTATACAAAATATCCTATTTATAAAAAATATCCTAGTTATACAAAATATCCTAGTTATACAAAATATGCTAGTTATACAAAATATGCTAGTTATACTATTTGCGACGTAGAATTAACGCAAGAATCTCTGGCAATGAAACTTACTGCGGCCCAGGTTAAAATCGAATTTTCTTTATAATATAATAGTTATGAATTGTCTATTATTTAAAATGATAATTTTATACGTTATACTATTAGCGAAGTCAATTGTGTGCTCGCCTCACAAGCTGAGGGGCGTGGAAACATTAGCACCCCTTACGACCTCGAAAAAAAAGGTTATGGGACTAAAAAAAAATATTAAAAGGATTTATCGCCTCATTTTTGGGACTTATTTTTTAAATTTATTTTCTGGATCACTCCTCCGCATTCTTATAAATGAATTTTGCGCCCCTCGTATATTTACCACGTGCATTTGCACGGAAAGTCTGTGTGTTAGTCCGCCCTGGTGGTTGTTCCTCAATAATCTCAAGCAAAAATTACTTTTACAATTCTTTTAACGAATTGTTCTTCTTGTCCCAATATAATTTCTGAAGTTGCTTTATTTCTTAAAAATTGAAAATGTCTACATGTATAGATTACTGGCACCATTGAGTTGTTTGACTATCCATGTCCTGCTCATATGATAATCTAATTTACATCTATAGACTGAGGGCGCTATTGTGTTGTTTGACTATCCGTGTCCTGCTCATATCATAATCTAATTTACATGTATAGATTGCTGGCACCATGGAGTTGTTTGATTATCTGTGTCCTGCTCATATGATAATCTCATTTACCCAAATACATCACATGCTTGGTTTAAAATACTATAAACATTATACATAAAATATACACAACTTGACCTCATTAGGGATAAAATTTGATTTTAATAATGATAAGGTAAATAACACAGCGGCTGATAAAGCAGGATGGTAATATCTGATAGAATTTATAACAAATGAACTAAATCTTTTAGTGTTATTTTTAATACGAAAATTTTCTCATAAAAATATAAGTGTGTTTTTAGCTTTTGTTGATAAGTGAAACCAAGTAAAATTTTAAACCTCTACATATTGTGTTCATGGCAGTATGTGGCAGTGTGTGGCAGTATGTGGCAGTATGTTGCAGAATGTGGCAATATGTGGCAGTATGTGGCAGTGTGTTGCAGTATGTGGCATTATGTGACAGTATGTGGCAGCAATTTAGTATAAGTTTACAAGTCAACTAAGAACGCTTTTGGCATTATAAAAAACTCCTGAGTTTACTCAAAATAAATCAGTGACCGTAAGAAAATATATATATAAATACGGTATACACCCACCATTGTTGGCCCACTATATGCCAAATAAAGCAACTAGCGAATGATTCAGCATCTTTACATGTCCGTGTGTTATGCTTCTCTTACACGTCTGCGTACATCACCATGCATGCTATCAAAAATAAACAGAATTATAAAATAATAGTAAAACATCTGAATTACTTTCTTCTCAGTTGTTGATTGTTGGTCCACTGTTTTACTCTACTGTTGCTGTTTGTCATTCTCTGGTGTGATTGTTGGTCCACTGTTTTACTCTACTGTTGCTGTTCGTCATTCTCTGGTGTGATTGTTGGTCCACTGTTTTACTCTACTGTTGCTGTTCGTCATTCTCTGGTGTGATTGTTGGTCCACTGTTTTACTCTACTGTTGCTGTTTGTCATTCTCTGGTGTGATTGTTGGTCCACTGTTTTACTCTACTGTTGCTGTTTGTCATTCTCTGGTGTGATTGTTGGTCCACTGTTTTACTCTACTGTTGCTGTTCGTCATTCTCTGGTGTGATTGTTGGTCCACTGTTTTACTCTACTGTTGCTGTTCGTCATTCTCTGGTGTGATTGTTGGTCCACTGTTTTACTCTACTGTTGCTGTTCGTCATTCTCTGGTGTGATTGTTGGTCCACTGTTTTACTCTACTGTTGCTGTTCGTCATTCTCTGGTGTGATTGTTGGTCCACTGTTTTACTCTACTGTTGCTGTTCGTCATTCTCTGGTGTGATTGTTGGTCCACTGTTTTACTCTACTGTTGCTGTTCGTCATTCTCTGGTGTGATTGTTGGTCCACTGTTTTACTCTACTGTTGCTGTTCGTCATTCTCTGGTGTGATTGTTGGTCCACTGTTTTACTCTACTGTTGCTGTTCGTCATTCTCTGGTGTGATTGTTGGTCCACTGTTTTACTCTACTGTTGCGGTTCGTCATTCTCTGGTGTGATTGTTGGTCCGCTGTTTTACTCTACTGTTGCTGTTTGTCATTCTCTCGTGTTATTGTTGGTCCACTGTTTTACTCTACTGTTGCTGTTTGTCATTCTCTCGTGTTATTGTTGGTCCACTGTTTTACTCTACTTTTGCTGTTCGTCATTCTCTGGTGTGATTGTTGGTCCGGTGTTTTACTCTACTGTTGCTGTTCGTCATTTTCTGGTGTGATTGTTGGTCCACTGTTTTACTCTACTGTTGCTGTTCGTCATTCTCTGGTGTGATTGTTGGTCCACTGTTTTACTCTACTGTTGCTGTTTGTCATTCTCTGGTGTGATTGTTGGTCCACTGTTTTACTCTACTGTTGCTGTTTGTCATTCTCTGGTGTGATTGTTGGTCCACTGTTTTACTCTACTGTTGCTGTTTGTCATTCTCTGGTGTGATTGTTGGTCCACTGTTTTACTCTACTGTTGCTGTTCGTCATTCTCTGGTGTGATTGTTGGTCCACTGTTTTACTCTACTGTTGCTGTTCGTCATTCTCTGGTGTGATTGTTGGTCCACTGTTTTACTCTACTGTTGCTGTTCGTCATTCTCTGGTGTGATTGTTGGTCCACTGTTTTACTCTACTGTTGCTGTTCGTCATTCTCTGGTGTGATTGTTGGTCCACTGTTTTACTCTACTGTTGCTGTTCGTCATTCTCTGGTGTGATTGTTGGTCCACTGTTTTACTCTACTGTTGCGGTTCGTCATTCTCTGGTGTGATTGTTGGTCCACTGTTTTACTCTACTGTTGCTGTTCGTCATTCTCTGGTGTGATTGTTGGTCCACTGTTTTACTCTACTGTTGCTGTTCGTCATTCTCTGGTGTGATTGTTGGTCCACTGTTTTACTCTACTGTTGCTGTTCGTCATTCTCTGGTGTGATTGTTGGTCCACTGTTTTACTCTACTGTTGCGGTTCGTCATTCTCTGGTGTGATTGTTGGTCCGCTGTTTTACTCTACTGTTGCTGTTTGTCATTCTCTCGTGTTATTGTTGGTCCACTGTTTTACTCTACTGTTGCTGTTTGTCATTCTCTCGTGTTATTGTTGGTCCACTGTTTTACTCTACTTTTGCTGTTCGTCATTCTCTGGTGTGATTGTTGGTCCGGTGTTTTACTCTACTGTTGCTGTTCGTCATTTTCTGGTGTGATTGTTGGTCCACTGTTTTACTCTACTGTTGCTGTTCGTCATTCTCTGGTGTGATTGTTGGTCCACTGTTTTACTCTACTGTTGCTGTTTGTCATTCTCTGGTGTGATTGTTGGTCCACTGTTTTACTCTACTGTTGCTGTTTGTCATTCTCTGGTGTGATTGTTGGTCCACTGTTTTACTCTACTGTTGCTGTTTGTCATTCTCTGGTGTGATTGTTGGTCCACTGTTTTACTCTACTGTTGCTGTTTGTCATTCTCTGGTGTGATTGTTGGTCCACTGTTTTACTCTACTGTTGCTGTTTGTCATTCTCTGGTGTGATTGTTGGTCCACTGTTTTACTCTACTGTTGCTGTTTGTCATTCTCTGGTGTGATTGTTGGTCCACTGTTTTACTCTACTGTTGCTGTTCGTCAATCTCTGGAGCTTTTGCTGTGATAAAAATAAGTTGTATCTAACATCAATTTATAAGAAAGAGATTCACACAAAATACATAAATATACATAAATATTATTTATTTACAGCCTCAAAGTGTAAATGAAGATCATTCTATCCATAAACATTTCTATACGTAATCAACAACCAGAGACGTCACTACGATTGGTGTCACCTGGGGCGGTAGCTCATGACTTAATGGGTCGTCCATGAATGAAGACACGCGATGTTGGTTCAATTTTAAGCCCCCTCGTCATATTTCGTCACAAAAACTTAGACCCCAGTCCAATATGACGTCACAAAGCTTTGCGCCTCCATCCAAAAGCCGCATTTTCTAATTGAAAATTTACATGTTGCAAATTATTTGTGTCATTTAAATATCTATTTAGTGTAAGTCTGCACACTAATATCGTATTACAGGTAAAGGGAACATACATAATTTTACAATTTTGTGTCACCCCTTGGGATGGTGTCACCCGGTGCGGTCAGCACCCCTTAAGTGACGCCTCTGCTTAGTGCAACTTACTAATTATTTTCGTGACGATTAACCGTAAAATAGCACACAACAAAAGAGCGCCCGTGAAGATTGGAAGCGATTGTTCTAATAGATGCTAATGTTTCAAGGTAGACTACCAACGATGAATAGCTCTCTTATGTTTGAGCCAATTTGTTGTCACTCTTTAATCGTGCGCTCTTTAATGACATTAGACAACAATTAAAAGAAGGAAACTGTTCCCAACATATTTCAGACAAGCCCTCAACTAAAAATATGTTTATTAATGAATTTAATTTTTTTTTAATTTGAAAGTTTTGTCTGTCGTACTTTAAGAAAACATTTATTTTTTGTTTTAATGTCTAACTTTTGAACATGTCCAAATTTTAAGTGTAATTTGGCTTATTTTTGTAACATTCAAAATTAAAGTCAATCATTATTAAAGAATTATTTAAGCTGGAAAAGGTATAACGTGGCATTTTGACTAAAAAATAATTGAAGTAAATTTTCACTATATTTCCCTCTTTTAAACTTTTAATAACATTAAGTAAATGATTCATCTGCTTACCTTTACTGCTGCAAGAATGTTTAATTATGAATTTTAGACAAAATACTTGAATATACCATATTATATCTTCAATATATATACATATATATAGAGAGAGAGAGACAGAGAGAGGGGGTATAGAAACTTTGTAAACAACCAAAGTGACGTATGTATCAGACTGAGTGTCTTCCTCTCCCTAAAACCACATCAAGCGTATTCCTTCCAACGTGCTCCCGAAACATAAAAGCAGTTAATGACATAAAATTATTTCAAATGGAGAAAACAATTCGTACCCCATGAAAAAAGTTTAAATTAAAAAAATTATTTAAAAAAAAACGGAATAAAGCATAATGGTATTTTTATTTTTTTTGGGTTTTTTTTTATGCATTTGTGACCACGAAACAGCGTAAGTCGGGATGGGACCGTCGTAACCCGAGGATAATCTGTATATAAACATGCATATCTATGCTTGCGTGCTTTTAATAAATATAAATAAAAAAGAAATATTAACTCAAAGACATTTAATTAATATTTCTTCTCTAAAAAAAAATAAAAATAACAAAGAAAACCCATCTTTTGATTTTTTGGAGAAAAATAGTATTCCCCCGTTCCCCTCTGTGGGGGAGATAGTAGTGAGGTAGGGTTCGTCCATGGTGTCGGTATGTCAAAAGCCAGTTGGCTTTATTTTCATTTAAAACAGTAGTCCCCGACCCCCGGGCCGCTGACCGTACCGGGCCGTAGACCAAATGGTACCGGTGTAACAGGCCAGATTAAACTCCTGATCAGAATATACCCGGGTATAATCTGGCCTAGGCCAGAATATACCCCCGGGGTTAAACTGGCCTAGGCCAGAATATACCCCCTCACGCCAGAATATACCCGTTTGACAACATGGGGATATATAGTAAAAAATTGATGAATGACTTTTTAGACTTTCTCTTCAAGTTTTAGTGCTGTAAGAGAAATTAAACTCTTCCTTAAGTTGCAAAATTGCTTTAGTTTTAAAATAAAATAATAATTATATAATATTTTACGATGCATACGAAAGGAGCATAACCTTTTATTTGAAAATAATAATGCCGTTGTCTCGTTTTTAAAATATGAAATCTTATATAATTTCGACGATTCAAGATCAAAAGTTACAGTCTATACAAATATATATGGAATCAGCGTTTTTATTTTTTCATTTAGCATTTATTAATCAAGAAATACATGAATATTTTAAAATAATAATTTAAGAGTGGTTATATTTGTGCTTTTCAAACGCGTGCGAACATTATGGATTTCTTACCCTTATCTTATCATTCCTTCTATACAGAAGATTATTACGTCCTACGCTTATCATTGTTTTATATCTAGTCTTGCATTTTATTAGAGTTTTAAATGTTGATAGTGTTGGTTTTCCTTGTTTTCTCAGGCAACCCATTCCAAAGTTTGGTTCAAGTAGTCATATAGTTGTTATGTAATCAGAGGCGTCATTAGGGGGTGCGGTGGGGGTTGGCCGCCCCGTGTGACACCATCACAAGAGGTGACACCAAAATGTAAAATTCTATATGTTCCCGTTATTTGGCACTGGAAGACTCGGAGGGGTTCTATGGGGTAAGTCGGGAGGGGGTGACACAATGAGCTACCGCCCCGGGTGACACCAACCATAGTGACGCCTCTGTATGTAATGCCAGTGTTTATGTGTTGAATTACTTTATCTCTGAAGAGGATGTGGTTGTCTTCTGTTCCTGTCAGAATGTAGCTTATAGCTCTGAAGTAACCGCCCCCACTTTTTTCTTTTAATGATGTTTCGTCCCATTTGCTTTCTTGTTCCTTTTGATGTAGACTCACATTGACAGTAACTTTAACAGAATCATCAGGGCACTGATTGGGTGAAGAACCCTGTTTATTGCTGTAAACGTTTAGGTTACTGACATTGTAGACAGTTCTCCATATAGGAGGTTCTTGGGGATGCGACACGGGCTCATTTTTTTCACATGTCCTAGCCATCTTAGGCGTCTTTTATTACATTAAGGATTATATAAATTATGGAATTATTAGTTATTTCTTGGTTGCTGGTATTTCTGCGATCTATGTTGCATTCTTGATGCGACTGGGCTGGGTGAATATTGGTAATCACTGTTAGATTCAGCATTTTTTGAATTAATGTAAGTGTGTTCAGCACATCGGCGTTGACATTGTCCAAATAAGTTAATGGTTAAACTGTTCCATCTTCCGCTGGCCTGAGACCCCATAGGTTGTTTGGCTTTTCGTCCATACATAATTTCAAAAGGAGTGCATCTGGTTGAGGCATGTACAGATGTGGTATGCACTGGTATATTGTTCAGTGGTGGTGCCTTTTTGCTGGTTTTTGGCTTTAGGGACAAAACATTTTGTTAGGCTTTGATATATATTGGTGAACATTATTCTTCATTATAACAATAACAACGTTCAGAGATTGTGGCTGTCTAATCTCTGCCAAAATGGACATCGAAATTTGGGTTGACATGAAACGTCTTCAGGATATTTGGCATGTGACTGTTTATTGAGAACTTCCTTTTCACCATGGTAAAGAATTAATCTCTTTTTTTTTGCTTGAAAACTTTGCAGTTTGTCTAAATTGTGACTTGGCATTTGCCCGTTACTCTGAAGGTTAGTCATGGATCCACTGGGGGCACTTAACTTTCGTTGTAGAGTAGAATTGTAAAAGCTGATCATACAGTTGGCCTTCCATGGTTGACAAATTTTTCGCTCTTGTCGTTTTGGGGTTTATTTTATAGTGACTAAAAATGTGTTTTTAAAGTTGCGAAATCCGATTCGTCGACTCTGTAAAGATTGGCCTCATCCAACAAGGTTGCTACCATTCGCAACTTTGCGCTACTCATATATATTTATGCCTTTCACAAGAAATGCGGCGGGTTGAGAATAAAATAATGGGGCGTGACGAGGTCAGAGGTCGTTTTGAATAGAGATTAAACGGAACACAATCCGTGCTTCATAACAATAGATGAAGGTACGGAAAGCGGACAATCCAACAATGTTGACCTTACTGTTTTAAGAGTAACACAGGTAAAAAGGAATTGCGCTGATTTAAAAAATAAAAATGATTTGCGCTTCTGAAACAAAGGTTTCTTTTGAACGTCTTAAGACGCCGCCGCAAAGGAAAACCGAGCTACAGACAAAGGTTCAGCAATACGACAAGCAATATTAGGGAAGTCAAACGATGTTTCCCACACTTTTAGTCTTGTCCAATTCTTTTATCTATTTTACAGATCAGCGTATATCTATATAGATGTTAAAAAAGGAAAGGTTCTATGATATGTTTATATCGTCAGTAACATTATGATAGGTTTATATCGCCAGTAACATTATGATATGTTTATATCGCCAGTAACATTATGATATGTTTATATCGCCAGTAACATTATGATATGTTTATATCGCCAGTAACATTATGATATGTTTATATCGCCAGTAACATTATGATATGTTTATATCGCCAGTAACATTATGATATGTTTATATCGCCAGTAACATTATGATATGTTTATATCGCCAGTAACATTATGATATGTTTATATCGCCAGTAACATTATGATATGTTTATATCGCCAGTAACATTATGATATGTTTATATCGCCAGTAACATTATGATATGTTTATATCGCCAGTAACATTATGATATGTTTATATCGCCAGTAACATTATGATATGTTTATATCGCCAGTAACATTATGATATGTTTATATCACCAGTAACATTATGATATGTTTATATCGCCAGTAACATTATGATATGTTTATATCGCCAGTAACATTAAAATGTATGCGAAGAAAAAACAACAACAAAAAACAAACAAACAAAAACGAAACATTCATGCATAATTTAATTCAACAATTTAAAGATTTTTTGCCTTACTCAAAATAATTAAACATAATGATTTGATTAAAAAGCGAGGTCCACGAAATAGATGTTTGCCAGCGTTTGAAAAGCTATAACTATAAAAGCTATAACTAAAAAAGCTATAACTAAAAAAGCTATAACTATAAAAGCTATAACTATAAAAGCTATAACTAAAAAAGCTATAACTATAAAAGCTATAACTATAAAAGCTATAACTAAAAAAGCTATAACTATAAAAGCTATAACTATAAAAGCTATAACTATAAAAGCTATAACTATAAAAGCTATAACTATAAAAGCTATAACTATAAAAGCTATAACTATAAAAGCTATAACTAAAAAAGCTATAACTATAAAAGCTATAACTATAAAAGCTATAACTATAAAAGCTATAACTATAAAAGCTATATCTATAGTCCCTATCACGCTTAAAATTTAAAAAAAAATAAATCAATTCATGTATTGCTTGAATCAGAAACTTTAAAGTTAAAAAACAACAAAAAAAAACAACACACACACAAAAAAAACTACAACCGATGATTCCATGTATACTTGTGTAGACTAACTTTAGATAAAAAGTTACCGTCTTATCAGACATCGAAATACAATTTTTTTAAAAATATTATTATTTTATTCTAAATAAAACATCTTTCCTACTTAAGAAATGAGTTTATCTTCTCTGACAAAGCTTAAACACAAATAGAATGTCTAAATAGTCATTCATTCATTTTTTACTATAATATCCTCATGTTGTCAAAGGGGTATATTCTGGCATGGAGGGGTATATTCTGGACTAGGCCATTTTAACCCCCGGGGTATATTCTGGCCTAGGCCATATTATACCCGGGTATATTCTGGTCAGGGGTTTTAATCTGACTTGTTACACCGGGCCGCCAAAGGAACATTTAATTAATTACATTTTATTTACATTGGTGCATTTCTCTCGGTATTGTTGAGTCTTTCCATAGGCAAGAGGAAAAAACGTTTAACCCATTTCGGTGACACCCCATTAAAAGAACATCAACGACACATTACCGCACATCGGAACAACCACCAACAATACATTTTTGCGCTCTCTTGTCGAAGAACAACCACTTAACTCGTGCCTGTTTGATCAGCTTTGTGAATACATGGGCTCAGAACTAGGCCTGTCAACGGGTACCCGGGACCCGGGTACTCGTTGCCGTAAGATTACCCGGGTAGTAAAATTCCGCCCGGGTACCCGTGAAAATTTGGCTTCAATGTCTATATTAACCAAACTTCGGCTCGCATGAGGTTTTTTTTGTGTTTAATTTACGGCTCGTGAAACAATTTATCAAATGAAATTTTTGTTTCAAATAGATGCCGTGAAATACATCTTATCTGTTTACAGACGCTCCTTCTATACAGAAGATTATTGCGCCCTACGCTTATCTATGGTTTGTGTTTAGTCCTGCATTTTTATTAGAGATTTAAATGTTGATAAAGTGTTGGTTTTCTGGATTCTTCAGGCAACCCATTCCACGCCCGAATTCCGGACGGGAAGAAGGAAAACTTGTATGTGTTTGTTCTTGCATACGGAATAAGAAAGGTGTTTTTATCCTTATGTCTATCTGAGGGTTGTATTAAGTTATCTTTGTGTTGTATTTCTAAATTAGAATTAATTGCTTTATGTATGATTACTACTTTGCTCTTGGTTCTTCTATCCTCTAGTGTTTCAAGGTTTAATGATTTAACTAATGGTGTTACTCTTGTCAGTTTCGAATATTCTCCAGTAATGAATCTGACAGCTCTTTTTTTGAATTTGTTCTAGTTTATCAATGTTTTCTTTGGTGGATGGGTCCCATACAGAAGATGCATATTCTAGTGCAGGTCTCACCAAAGTGAGGTAGCATTTCTCATTCTAATGAGAACTATCTGTCCATGGAAATACAATACGGTCTAGACAAACTGCAATGTATTTTGATACATCTTTTTTATCTGAAAATGAAACAGAAATCGCAAACACAAGAAGATTTTGGTTCTTTGAATAAATCATACAAAGAAAACAAAACTCCTCTGCCGAAAATAATGATGTACTGTATAGAGATGACAGAGACCGTGTTTGTTGTTAATAAAAACACCCTTGCTTTGGCACTAACATTGCTTTGAAATATGCCGACATTGGCTACCCGATTGATACCAATTTATCTCCCCCATACACTCGATACTATAACCGCACCCTTTCAATTCGCTTGTGTTTCTTGTGTTCGTTAACACGGTGTAGACCTAGAAAAACTGAGGTTATAATGCGTACAAGGTTGTCAGTTTTTAAGGTTAAGAAATTAAATAGTACTAACAGTATAAAGTGGGATAAGATCGTCGGCATAGAGATGAAAGAGCCGTGTTTGATTTTGTTAATAAAAACACCCTTGCTTTGACACTATATTTTATCTTTGAATACGCCGACATTGGGTTTACGATTGTCGATGTTGTTTATCTACCCCCCCCCCTCTTCCCTCAGTTCGATTGTGTTACGTGTGTTCATTACAGCATGTGCCTTGCCCAAAAACTGATTTTAATAATACACAAAAATTTGTAAGTTTTTTAAGTCAATAAATTAGTTACTAACAGTGGAAGATGGCTAAGTGCCCGTTCATAAATGACATTACGCACCTATGGGAGGAGGGAGTCACACATTTGTGACGAGGGGGAGTGATGTGTTTAAGAATAAATGTGACGTCACATAAAAACCCGCAACTTTAAATAAAAGTCCCACTGAAATATTTGATTGCTTACAATTTATTTAATGAAGTTTTACATTGATTTAAGCGTGTAGCGATTTTATAGTTCAACTTCACATTAAATACAAAATTAAATGACAATAAATTTATTTGCACATACTCATTAAAAAAAAAGTATGGCTTTTATTGTGCAAAGCTTTGTTACGTCATATTGGAGGGGGCTCTATGTTTTTGTGACAACCTGTGATTGGGGGGGGGTGGTAAAATTGGCCAAAATCGTTTGACGTCATTTATGTACGGCCCCTAAGATGTCGGCCGTGTAGCTACTGTGTGAAATGAGGTGCATGGAGGGTGGCTAGGTAGCATTGTACAGCGGTCATGACGGGGAAAATTATGCCATGTTTCGATCGGGTAACCCAGTACCTGTTCGAAATTTGGACGGGTACCCGGGGAGCACATTTCAACAATATTTACATACCTACTCAGAACACATAAGCCTTCTTCTGTACGCAGAAGTAAGATGTTTATCCAGGGGAAAAAGCTAACTAAAGTATTTGAATTACGAGAGCCATTGCAAAGATTTATATCAGAAAAAACGTCAACGCTTCTAGAACATTTCAGTGACAGGGTATTGGCCGCAAAACTGGCTTTACTCTGTGACATATTCAGCCAGCTCAACGAACTCAATATATCCATTTAGGGGGAAATGACACGTTGGTAGACAAAGTAGCTGCATTTAAACCCCAACTGTAACTGTGGGGACGGCGCGTAAACAGAAGCATTTCGGAATGTTTCAAACACTCGCGGGCATTATAGTCCAGACTGGGCCGGATCATTCATTGTCCAGATCTTTGCTTTTAAAAAGGTTCGAGCACTCCTTCCCTAAAACTATACCCACGAATTTCTAAAAATGAATCAGCGAAACATTTGTCATCAAACTAGGCGAATCTATAATGTTTGTACAATAAGAATTCTAACTGCTCGAGATTGTAAATCTTCTTGATTAATGTCATTGCGGAATTCTATTCTTAGCAATTAATCCTTATTATCATTTCCGACATCTTATCAGTGTGAACAAAACAAAATATCGGAGTAAACTAGATATAGGCAGCACACTGGGAGTGTCATTGTCTCCCATTACCCTCAGATGAAACCTTCTCCTTGTATGAGAAACAAACTCAGGGTTTTCAGTAAGTTAAAATAATATATCATTTTAAATTCGATTTTTTAGTGTAAATGTCTTTCATTTTGAGGGCTTTTTGAAGTACAATTAAATTAAAATTCTAACATCAAAACAATCTAAAGTGCATGTGTAAATAATCAACGCCGTCGTCCGACAACGGTAAGTGGGCTGCGGTAGAATTATTAAAATTTTACCGGTCAGCTGCGATAAAAAGGCTGGGGACCACTGATTTAAAGCAAAAGATACCGCCTCTCATTTCTGTTTCTTTTATTTCTTAATTTGTTAACTTGTTGTTTGTTGGGACTGTTTTATTTATTAAACTCAAGCTGAATGATGACAAGACTGAAGCACTTCTATTTTGCAACATAAATCACGCAGTACTTTGTCTCTTCCGAAGTCAATTCACGTAGCCAGTTCGGATATTCTGTTCACAACATCAACTAGGAATCTTGGCTACATTATTTCTGACAACATGTCTATTAACAACTTCATCAATCACATCTGTCGCTCTGCCTACATTGCCATTCGTCAGATCAGCTCAATCCGTCATTACTTAACAGTTAGTGCAACAAAAACTCTAGTCTGTGCTCTTGTACTAGCTCGTATGGATTACTGCAATTCTCTTCTGTCAGGTGCGCCAAAACAATGCATTGAAAAACTAAAGAAAGTTCAAAATTCAGCTGCCAGAATTGTGCTCAAGGCACATGACCATGTTACTCCACTTCTTCACTCACTTCATTAGCTGCCGATACAAGCCCGTATTGATTACAAACTGGCCGTTCTCTGTCACAACTACTTTTCGGACTCATGCCCATCGTTTCTTACTGAACTTTTGTCGGTCTACTCACCTAATCGCCAGCTACAATCTTCCAATACATGGCCATTAAAGAGAGTTTATCATAGCACATATCCACGTACAAACACTTACAAACAGAATAAACAAAGTAAACTTGGACTGTGAACATAACACACAAGACAACATCTCCGTGTGCTAAGTAAGTGAGAATGACGTACATTGTTGCACGTAAACCGTGGCGCTTCTTTGTGCAGACATTGCTCCATGGGACAAGACGTCACAGAAAAATGTGTAGCCGTTGTAGCCAGTCTCCGCAGTGAAGCTCAGGTGTGACGTGTGCTGGTACAGCTGACAGTTCTCAAAGCCAGGATTGAACAGAGCTGAAGCCGTCGTTTTAATATGTCGTCGGTGGGGATAACTGTAATCCAGCATCTGACCATTTCTTTGTTTGATACCGAATCTCCAATCAAATATCACGTCTTTGGGACCCTGAAACAATTATGTCCCTTTGAGTATGAGAATTATTATTTAAAATATAATATGTTCCTTTACTTGAGTATGATAATTATTATTTAAAATATGTTATGTTCCTTTACTTGAGTATGATAATTATTATTTAAAATATAGTTTAGAAGAAAGACCTCAGAGACCTGGCAGTCCAGTATGCTCATTATGTTTTTATGTGAAGAACTCAACAGTTTACAAATAGAAAGGCAGATTGTCCTTAATGAAATTGCTGCTATATGTTTTACCAGCTGCTATATTTTTTCCAGCTGCCATGGTTCCCGCTTTATTGTCAAGGAGAATGACGCAGTTTTTATAATTAAAAAGAACAAATAAATTATTACAACTTCAGTCATTCATTTCAAGTGCACTTATACAATAATAAATACAGAATTCTTGATATAATCTTTATATCTTCGACCACCGAATCTGCATATCTCTAGAACGACTGGTGGGGCTTTAGCTAGTTCGATTAAAGAGTATTAAACAAAAACATTTTTGTGTTGTAGGCTACTCTCTTTATTTCGCCGTGTAGTCTGTCATAAGCGAAATACCAATACTTTAAATTAAATATGCGAGGACAACATTTGCTTTACTTAGTTTTATTATGTGGGGGAGACCAGGGCAAGATGAAGAGCTGTCCAAGATGACGAATGTCTTAATTTTTCAGTTTTCCATTAGGAGGCAGCACCAACAGAACAATACGGGCTGCACTATCGGCCGTTCGTTTAGCCATAATATAAAACCCTGAAATAGCCATTTTTGTGTTTGTTGTGAAGCTTTGATTACTTACCGCTGCCACGTTATAACTTTAATGCATAAGCACTGCTGCAGAAACAGGTAGGATATTTCGTTTATCTTCAATAATTACGATTTACTTAATTCTAATACTACATATTACCATGAATAAATGTCAATTAATCGACTTCCTTCATGGCAATAAAAACGAATATTAATAAAACAAGAGTAAAGGGGCAAGATGACAAGCTCACCATTTTGTTCCGTGTTTTGGAATTGATTAAACTAACTATATCAGAGGCGAAACAACGACTTGGCATCCGGGCAGTGCCGAGGGCTAATCATTCAATAATCAATTTATGCTATATAATTTAATATTTTCCCTATTTCTCAAGGATTTTGTTTACAACCATTGTTAAAATGTATGTGCATGTTAAATCATTTCAGGCAAAGCTCTACCTGTGCTCCGGGAAACCATGGGAAAATATATTTTTCCCTTTTTATTTGCTGAAACAGAAAACCATTTCTGGTGAAACGGTTGACAAGTGCAAGGCTTAGTTGGGCGCATTGGCTGTGGAATATGAAAGGAGGTGTCCAAGACTTCAAAAACCTGGAACCGCTTTTCAATCTCCTCATTTCGCCATTTAGTTCAGAAACTGATTCAGCCCCAGAAGAGATACAGTTAGAGTTGCTTGACCTACAAGCAGATTATGACCTGAAGGAGAAGTTTAAGTCAGTTCTTTTGCTGGAGTATTATGGATGTTTGCCAGCAACGGCATTTCCACACTTAAAAAGCTTTGCTGCCAACTTTAGTCATTATTTGGATCCACATACATCTGGGAGCAGGCTTTGTTTGTGACTTTGTTACTAACATTGTTAATAAAGAGTGAAGTTAGATTTCATGTTTGCTATTGACATTATGGAAATTTGAATGAAGATAATGTAAAACTTCAGGGCAATAGCTTGTTTGCACATGAAATGTTACGTTACAGTTCATTACGCTTAGTTTCATACTTTGTAAGATGTGTTATCCTTTGTTTTAAAAAAAATGTGTTCAACTTTTTTTTAGTGGTTTCTGTTACTGGACAAGATGAACATTTGTTTAGGTGGTGGAAAAATGAAATTATGCTTTATTTATTTATTTTTAATAATGAATTTTGATATTTTTACTGCCACGAATGATTAATCTTACAGTTCATGTAAAATTAATTATACTACCCTTAAAAATAAATAAAGAACTTAAATTGTTAACATAGTCATCTTGGCCCGGTCTGCCCTGCGATAGTGTTAGAAATGTTGAAATGACTGGGTCGTTGGATTAACTCCAAGTGATAACTATTTACACCACACAAATATCAATCATTGTTTGCCTCCTGTAGAAAAAGATTTCATGGGTGAATTACATCAACTGGTAAGGACTGTGTATATCCGTCTCTCTAATTAAAGATTTCATGGGTGAATTACATCAACTGGTAAGGACTGTGTATATCCATCTCTCTAATTAAAGATTTCATGAGTGAATTACATCAACTGGTAAGGACTGTGTATATCCGTCTCTCTAATTAAAGATTTCATGGGTGAATTACATCAACTGGTAATTACTGTGTATATCCGTCTCTCTAATTAAAGATTTCATGGGTGAATTACATCAACTGGTAAGGATTGTGTATATCCATCTCTCTAATTAAAGATTTCATGGGTGAATTACATCAACTGGTAAGGATTGTGTATATCCATCTCTCTAATTAAAGATTTCATGGGTGAATTACATCAACTGGTAAGGACTGTGTATATCCGTCTCTCTAATTAAAGATTGGGTGAATTACATCAACTGGTAAGGACTGTGTATATCCGTCTCTCTAATTAAAGATTGGGTGAATTACATCAACTGGTAAGGACTGTGTATATCCATCTCTCTAATTAAAGATTGGGTGAATTACATCAACTGGTAAGGACTGTGTATATCCGTCTCTCTAATTAAAGATTTCATAGGTGAATTACATCAACTGGTAAGGACTGTGTATATCCATCTCTCTAATTAAAGATTGGGTGAATTACATCAACTGGTAAGGACTGTGTATATCCGTCTCTCTAATTAAAGATTTCATAGGTGAATTACATCAACTGGTAAGGACTGTGTATATCCGTCTCTCTAATTAAAGATTTCATGGGTGAATTACATCAACTGGTAAGGACTGTGTATATCCGTCTCTCTAATTAAAGATTGGGTGAATTACATCAACTGGTAAGGACTGTGTATATCCGTCTCTCTAATTAAAGATTGGGTGAATTACATCAACTGGTAAGGACTGTGTATATCCATCTCTCTAATTAAAGATTGGGTGAATTACATCAACTGGTAAGGACTGTGTATATCCGTCTTTCTAATTAAAGATTTCATAGGTGAATTACATCAACTGGTAAGTACTGTGTATATCCATCTCTCTAATTAAAGATTGTGTGAATTACATCAACTGGTAAGGACTGTGTATATCCGTCTCTCTAATTAAAGATTTCATAGGTGAATTACATCAACTGGTAAGGACTGTGTATATCCGTCTCTCTAGTTAAAGATTTCATAGGTGAATTACATCAACTGGTAAGGACTGTGTATATCCGTCTCTCTAGTTAAAGATTTCATGGGTGAATTGCATCAACTGGTAAGGACTGTGTATATCCGTCTCTCTAATTAAAGATTGGGTGAATTACATCAACTGGTAAGGATTGTATATATCCATCTCTCTAATTAAAGATTTCATGGGTGAATTACATCAACTGGTAAGGACTGTGTATATCCGTCTCTCTAATTAAAGATTGGGTGAATTACATCAACTGATAAGGACTGTGTATATCCGTCTCTCTAATTAAAGATTGGGTGAATTACATCAACTGGTAATTACTGTGTATATCCGTCTCTCTAATTAAAGATTTCATGGGTGAATTACATCAACTGGTAAGGACTGTGTATATCCGTCTCTCTAATTAAAGATTTCATGGGTGAAATTACATCAACTGGTAAGGACTGTGTATATCCATCTCTCTAATTAAAGATTTCATGGGTAAATTACATCAACTGGTAAGGACTGTGTATATCCATCTCTCTAATTAAAGATTTCATGGGTAAATTACATCAACTGGTAAGGACTGTGTATATCCAACTCTCTAATTAAAGATTTCATGGGTAAATTACATCAACTGGTAAGGACTGTGTATATCCATCTCTCTAATTAAAGATTTCATGGGTGAATTACATCAACTGGTAAGGACTGTGTATATCCGTCTCTCTAATTAAAGATTTCATGGGTGAATTACATCAACTGGTAAGGACTGTGTATATCCGTCTCTCTAATTAAAGATTTCATGGGTGAATTACATCAACTGGTTATTACTGTGTATATCCGTCTCTCTAATTAAAGATTTCATGGGTGAATTACATCAACTGGTAAGGACTGTGTATATCCATCTCTCTAATTAAAGATTTCATGGGTGAATTACATCAACTGGTAAGGACTGTGTATATCCGTCTCTCTAATTAAAGATTGGTTGAATTACATCAACTGGTAAAGGACTGTGTATATCCGTCTCTCTAATTAAAGATTGGGTGAATTACATCAACTGGTAAGGACTGTGTATATCCGTCTCTCTAATTAAAGATTGGGTGAATTACATCAACTGGTAAGGACTGTGTATATCCGTCTCTCTAATTAAAGATTGGGTGAATTACATCAACTGGTAAGGACTGTGTATATCCGTCTCTCTAATTAAAGATTTCATGGGTGAATTACATCAACTGGTAAGGATTGTGTATATCCATCTCTCTAATTAAAGATTTCATGGGTGAATTACATCAACTGGTAAGGAATGTGTATATCCGTCTCTCTAATTAAAGATTTCATAGGTGAATTACATCAACTGGTAAGGACTGTGTATATCCGTCTCTCTAATTTTACTAAATATATTTTATTGGGGTCAATTATGTGAAAAAAAAGGTTTTTTGTAGGGCTGCGGAAATTAACGATTAATTTCTCGATTAATCGTTAAAAATTTGCATCGATAAATCGAGAAATTAATCGTTAAATTTTTTTATCCATTAAAATTATTTAATCGATAAAAATTCGATTAAAATTAAAGAAAATATTTATAATATTTTTTTTTGTATTTATAAATAATTAATTTTTAATAATTAATAATAATTTATATATTTTTAAATCCCTTATATTAACTTCACCGCCGACTCGTTCGTCGTCTCGGCTCGTCCCGTCCGCCCGCGGAAAAACAAAAGTCGAAAATGACCCACTTCTAGTAAAGCCATCGAGCTGAAATTTGGCACACGGTCCGTGTCACATAACAATGCATCGCATCAAAATTTCAGATCGATCGAAGGTACCTTAATTAAATTAATGCATTTTTTGTTTATCTATATAAATCACTATTTAGAACGTTTAGTAGTCGTCTGCTAGAGTTTTGACCTAGTTTTAAAGCCAAGGGAGATAATGTCCGCCCGCGGAAAAAAACAAAAGTCGACACATGTTAAAAAATGTTTGCGTTGGAACATAATCAATACTTTAAGTTATGTCTCATATATAAGGGATTTATAGTCAAAAACTTTGTTTTTACGGGGTTGTTTTATGTTACGTACAAACTTCTCCCGCGTAATATTATAATATATTTTATTACTTTATGTGGACCGGCAGACGTCCAATAAAAATGGCTGACAGCATCAGCGCAGTTAAATTTAAACATATAACTAGAAAGTTGAGCAAAAATTTTGTTTTTAAGCTACCTGCGGATGGCAAAGTCGAAGATGGTGAAAACGTTTACTGTGTTCACTGCCATAAACAATTCTCTTTTAAAGGATCAAATACATCGCTGACGTACCACCTTCAGCACAAACATCCGATCAAGTATCAACACATTGTCATAAAATTTAGTTCAAAATATTCTTAATGTTCAATGTCCGTGAGAAATGTTCAGTTTAATGACGTCATAAATTTCTATTTTTGGCTTTTATCGAAATTATCGATAAATTAATCGATAATTTTTCAAAAGTTTACGATTAAATTTAAATTAATCGATAACAGCCCTAGTTTTTTGGAATAATAATTTAGAATTTTAATAATAGAACTCACTTGTAATGAACACATCATGCTTATAGTCTCGCCCTCTATAAAGTCATGTGTGTCTGTCCGTGTAAACACTTTGAAATCAAACTCGGACAATGGGACTAAAAGGAATGTAAAGGACAATTGCTTCTATATACATCTAAAATACGATCTGACCTCTACTCATTTATTCTGTTCTTTGCTTTTTTTTTAAATTCTCTTAATATTTAGTACATTACGTTGGCAGCTTAATTAAGGGGTCTTTGAAAATGAACTATGTTTAAACAAAGAAGAAATTTAGAAGAAAAATAAAGGAACTCATGCTTCATGCAGTAAATAAATGTTAAAAAAATTTTTTTTAAAATACAATTACAGTTATCTTTTCTTACCATTGACAATGACCTCGGTTCTAGAAGCCAGTGTTATTGATATAACGTACGGAAACCAGTACATTAAAATACATCTGTATTGTCCCGAATCGCTACACTTTGCATTGGTCACCTCAAGTTTTATTAGCTTTTGCTCCTTGACAATGTTACTTAGAAAATGGGCAGTGCTGATATTTTCGAGTGTTAATTTCCAAGATCTTTCTTTTATAATCAAATGCTGGGAATAAAACAATATGTGGGGGAGATGAATTGAAATGAATCGTCATATGAAGTTAATAAACATGTACATACGCAGGTATTTTAAAGACTTGAAAAAAATAAGAAGTTCTAAAATTGAATTAGTAAAATACTGTTGTTGTTTTTTTAAAAATTAAAAGTCTGATAAATCTTTTGAAATTCACAAAAATCAATGTGACATTTAACGTCAGAAATATATAGGTACAGTGGTACCACTCTATAATTTTGGCTGTTTTCTAAACATATTTTAAAACATAATAACAAATTATTGCTTGGTCCATTTTAGTTTTGAGCAAAGCTAAAAGCCTCTGTCGCTCGGGTAACTGTGGAGGTCTTCATTTGCTGCCATAAAATAACATGATAATGCAGGTCTTGTGTACTGAGCATGATTAGGCCTGCCAACGGGTACCCGGGACCCGGTCACCCTTTGCCGTAAAATTACACGGGTTGTAAAATTCTGCTTGGGTACCCGTGAAAATGTGGCTTCAATGTCTATATTACATTTACGGGGGCCAAACTTCAGCTCCCATGCTGCTTTTTTGTGTTTACATTGTGGCTCTCGAAAACATTTTAAATGAATATTAGAAGTACATCTAAGGAGAAATATCTGTCAACGGGAAATATCTGTCAACGGGAAATATCTGTCAATGGGAAATATCTGTCAACGGGAAATAAAATACGGTCTCAACAAACTACAATTTATTTTGATACATCTTTTTTTCTGTCAACGTAAAACAGAAATCGCAAACACAAAAAGGTTTTGGCTCTTTATAAAAATCATATAAGGAAAACAAAAGTCATCTGCCAAAAATAAGGATGGACTTCTTAGAGATAAAAGAGGCTGTGTTTGTTAATAAGAAACACACCTGCTTTTCACTATAACTTTGCTTTGAAATACGCCGATTAATACTAGCTTATGTTTTTTATCAACTCTCCTCCATTCACTCCTATAACCCACACCCCTTGCATTCGCTTTTGTTTCCTATGTTCATTGACACGTGTTGACTAAGAAAAACTTATGTTAATTATGCGTACAAGGTTGTCAGTATTTAAATTTAATAAATTAAATAGTTACTAACATTGTAAAATAGGTAAACGTCAGACGTGAGGATGGACTGCATAGAGATGAAAGAGGAAGTGTTTGTTTTTGTTCATAAAACACACCTGCTTTAACACGAACTTTGTTTTGAAATAGCCGACAGTGGGTAACAGCGGGTTACCGATTGATACTAGCTAAATGTCGTTTATCATCCACATCTCCTCTCTTCACTTGCAGTGCTTCTCAAAATTTTAGTATGGCTGACGGGCAGGAATTTCTTCCATTGAACCAGGGACCGGTGCACTATTTTCCCTGTACTTACATGGTAACGAAATGTATTTTATTTCCTTTTATTTATTAGCTTATTGTCAAAAATGAAAAATGCTATTGGGTTAGTATTATTGTTAGCAATTGGAGGATTATAATTATATTTTTCTGTCCTTTCTTGATAACTTAAGCGGACCACCACTTTGAGAAGCACTGCTATAACCCACACCCCTTGCATTCGCTTGTGTTCCTTGTGTTCATTGCCACGTGTTTGCCAAGCCATAAACTGATATTAATAATACACCCTAAGTTGCCAGTTTTTAAAGTTAATAAAATTAAATACTTGCTAACAGTGTAAGATTGGTAAGACGTCGGCCGTGTGGAATCATGCCAAGCGAGTTGACAGCGACACAGCAAAATGCAACCGTTGTAATGAAATTGTGTCTGTGAAATTTGGCAACACCAGCGCGATAAAATGCCATCTGGGTCGCTATTTATAAAGTTGATATTGATAAAAATATTGCCGATCTATCCAAAATAAGAAATTTTTTGGTGTCAACAAAAGCAGTACCACTGACCAAAGCACGATCGGTTGAGATTGATCACAGTATTGCTTCCTGCATCGCACGTGACGGCCAACCGATTAGCACAATAGAATGAGATGGATTCCGAGAATTGCTGAAAATCTGACTTCTGTTTCGATCTGGCTGGTCTTCACGCTGCTACCCCTGCCAGTGAAAGCATAAGCTCAGCCATTGGCACCGCGGCTGGTGGGTCCACTCAGTAGCACCGCCCTTTGCATCGCATACAGACGCCAAGTGAATATTAACATTCAAGGTATGACACTGAACGTAACGTCGTTGTTGTTGACATTTTGTTTTCCTGTTCAGTTTACTGTAGTTTTAGTTTATGAGTATGACGAATGCATTTGCAGCAGGAATTGAATAAAAGGTTTTAGTGCATTACAGTTAATAGTAGTGCATTAGAAATAATATGTTACTAGAAGCATGCCGTTGGCTACTCTGTGAAATGTGGTGCAGGGTTGGTGGCTAGGTTGAATTGTATAGCCTTCATGACGGGGAAAATTATGCGCGACATTTCGAACGGGTACCCGGGTACTCGTTGAAAATTTTGACGGGTACCCGGGCAGCTTTTTTCAACAATATTGACATCCCTAAGCATGATGTTGAAATAATTCAATTCCCTGTTATTCCATACAACAAAAACCCTCACTTGAGAGTCAATGCAAATATCCCATATGTTGGAGGGAGGTCCAGGGCAACCAAATAAAAGAAACGCTAAAATTAATTGTTTGAATCTAAAGTTTTTTTGGTGGTCTAATGCAGGTGTCTATGTCTTGGAAAATGCTTTTATCAGTTTTAATGAAACAAAAGCAAAATTTTAAATAATTAAATTTATTTCATATATTATCTAACTTAACATGGAAAAATTATCTAAGTACAGAAAATCTTGAGACAAATTTTAGTCAATTGAATGAAATGTTTGTCCAGAAAGTAAACTAGTCAATTTATTTAGATAATGGCGATGGGTCTTATTTTACTTGAACTTTTCATCCCCATAATTAGGTCATTTTAAAAACGACGAATGTCTGACCATGAAAACCATTAAGTTTTCAAAAAACCTCCACCTTTTGCTTTCAGGAGATATAGAGTCTTGAAGACATGCTCGTACGAAGTCAACTTTCTACTATAGGAGAAGTGATCTTTTTACTGGAAGACTTAAAGAAATGATCTTTTTACTGGAAGACTTAAAGAAGTGATCTTTTTACTGAAAGAATTAAAGAAGTGATCTTTTTACTGAAAGACTTAAAGAAGTGATCTTTTTACTGTAAGACTTAAAGAAGTGATCTTTTTACTGTAAGACTTAAAGAAGTGATCTTTTTACTGTAAGACTTAAAGAAGTGATCTTTTTACTGAAAGACTTAAAGAAGTGATCTTTTTACAGTAAGACTTAAAGAAGTGATCTTTTTACTGTAAGACTTAAAGAAGTGATCTTTTTACTGAAAGACTTAAAGAAGTGATCTTTTTACTGTAAGACTAAGAGAAGTGATCTTTTTACTGAAAGACTTAAAGAAGTGATCTTTTTACTGTAAGACTGAAAGAAGTGATCTTTTTACTGAAAGACTTAAAGAAGTGATCTTTTTACTGTAAGACTTAAAGAAGTGATCTTTTTACTGAAAGACTTAAAGTGATCTTTTTACTGAAAGACTTAAAGAAGTGATCTTTTTACTGTAAGACTTAAAGAAGTGATCTTTTACTGTAAGACTTAAAGAAGTGATCTTTTTACTGAAAGACTTAAAGAAGTGATCTTTTTACTTAAAGAAGTGATCTTTTTACTGAAAGACTTAAAGAAGTGATCTTTTTACTGTAAGACTTAAAGAAGTGATCTTTTTACTGTAAGACTTAAAGAAGTGATCTTTTTACTGTAAGACTTAAAGAAGTGATCTTTTTACTGAAAGACTTAAAGAAGTGATCTTTTTACTGTAAGACTTAAAGAAGTGATCTTTTTACTTAAAGAAGTAATCTTTTTACTGAAAGACTTAAAGAAGTGATCTTTTTACTGAAAGACTTAAAGAAGTGATCTTTTTACTGAAAGACTTAAAAATGTGATCTTTTTACTGTAAGACTTATAGAAGTGATCTTTTTACTGAAAGACTTAAAGAAGTGATCTTTTTACTGTAAGACTTAAAGAAGTGATCTTTTTACTGAAAGACTTGTGATTGAAAAAGAAGGGGTGGTGGTATTTTTATTTCTTTCTTTTTTTAAAAAATAATAATTTGTTTAATTTTTTTTTCCAGTCACTAATTTTCATTAGCTGGAACGATCAGCCAATATTCTGATTTTGTTTTGTTTTTGTTACTTGTATTTTACTTGAAAGTTTATAGCGGTCAAATTCTGTTAGATAAATTATTTTGAGTAACCAAACATTTTAGGAAAGCACTTTGAACCCTAATAAAAATTTCCCCTTAAAATGTAATCTTGAAGTAATTCAAACACAACAGCGCTGAGTAATGACAGAGTCATTTAAATTGTAACTCTTAGCCGATAAAAACAATAATATTTGACTTATAAAAACATTTTACCAACATTCTTCAAAAACAATAATATTGGACTTATAATAACATTTTACCAACATTCTTCCTGAGTAAATTTTGAAATTTACAAGGTGAAATTAACTATATGGATATTAAAAATTCCTCTCCATGTTTATTACACGCTTTTATTTAACTTGTTATTCTGTGTTTATGTCTGTCTATCTGTATGTTAGCGTCAAATTTTGAAACGTCATTCTAGCGCTTTGACGTACTTGACCTTGCTCGATTGAGCTGAAATTTAGCAAACATCTAAATGTCCAGGGACAATACAATATCTCAATATTTATTTTAATTTGCACAGTTCTGTTGTTAATACTTTTATGTGCAATTTATTCTGCTACTTACTCAAGTTCCTTCAAAGGGAAATAATACTTTTTTAAAATTGTTTTTTTTTCTTTGTGGTTGGGCCACACTATCAATCATTGCTCGCGAGCATTTGCCCAAGCATCAAACAAACGCACTATTTTATTGGCGAATGCAGATGTAATAGAAGTAAACATTAATCACGTGACTTAACTTTACAGCTGATCTTAATTTTGATGGCTGCCACTTTCTTCGATTCCTTCCAATTATTATATATCAGCTCTACTAAATCGTAGTGAAAACATGGATAATAAGCTAATATTCACAATTAAAACCAATCCTCAGCATACCAAATGGTCTTTAAAATCTAATAATATTTTATTTTGGGGAGGGAGACCCCTCCCCAAGCCCCACCCCGCTTATATTTTACTTTTTATTCGAATCTAATAATTTTCTCCTTAGACCCCTCCCCCCGGTTTTTAAAACAGAAAAACAAACATATTCAAGGGAAGCAAGCATGTAAAATACAAAGGGCAAGGGGAGGTAATCCATGAAAAACGAAATTGTAACTTGTGTATAGCAACGGTAGCGTCAAAGTGACGTCAATTCGCCCGGAAATGACTCGCCGCCATCTTGGCCACGTAAATACTAACCAGCCAAATTTTGCTCTATAATTCCAGGAGGCACTGGTTCAACATGATATTTTTTATTTCAAACTTTATGTACAGCAATTTAAATCATAACGTCCACAAATAGAAATACATCAGTCGGCCATCTTCTTTCTCTCCAAACACGTGACATCCTTTCTTCCTCTTGTCATGTGACCACAACGAACTAACTTTTGACCTCTCTCTCACGTGATAAATAACTTAATAACAATAAAAATTACAACACATAATTGTCATATTATTAATATTAATAATTTGCTTATTTATATTATAATTATAATACTAATAAATTTTATTAAAATAATTAATATTATAAATAGGGCTGCGGAAAATAACAATAAATTAATCGATTAATCATTAAAAATAAAATTTAATTAAAATTTAAGAACATATTTTGTTATTTTGAATAATTTTTTTCCCAATTTATTATTAATTTATATTTTTTGTAACTAGCATACTTTTCCCTTGTATAATTATTATTTATTTATACGCGCATATGTAAACAAAGAGGTTTTTCTACCTTATTTCTTGCATAGCGAAAAAAAATTTGTTGCGTTACGGCACAACATTTGGGAGCCATGGAATTATCGCGACTTAAACGATCTCACAAAATAATGAATTGCAACTTAACGTTATCTATATTTGTGTTATAAAATATAATTAATAGAAATTAATCGATTCATCGATTAAATTTCCCCCCGAGATTAATCGAATAAATTATCTTATCTTATCTTATCTGTTTAAGACGCTCCTTCTATACAGAAGATTATTGCGTCCTACGCTTATCTATGGTTTGTGTTTAGTCCTGCATTTTTATTAGAGATTTAAATGTTGATAAAGTGTTGGTTTTCCTGGATTCTTCAGGCAACCCATTCCACGCCCGAATTCCGGACGGGAAGAAGGAAAACTTGTATGTGTTTGTTCTTGCATACGGAATAAGAAAGGTGTTTTTATCCTTATGTCTATCTGAGGGTTGTATTAAGTTATCTTTGTGTTGTATTTCTAAATTAGAATTAATTGCTTTATGTATGATTACTACTTTGCTCTTGGTTCTTCTATCCTCTAGTGTTTCAAGGTTTAATGATTTAACTAATGGTGTTATTCTTGTCAGTTTCGAATATTCTCCAGTAATGAATCTGGCAGCTCTTTTTTGAATTTGTTCTAGTTTATCAATGTTTTCTTTGGTGGATGGGTCCCATACAGAAGATGCATATTCTAGTACAGGTCTCACCAAAGTGAGGTAGCATTTTAGTTTTATATCTCTATTAAATTTGTTAAAGTTCCTTTTTATAAAGCCTAAGGTTTTGTTTGATTTTTTAATAACTTCATTGACATTGGGATTCCATGATAGTTTCTCATTTATTAAGACTCCTAAGTATTTTGCATCTTTAGTTTGGGTCAGTTCTTTTCCATGAATGTAATATTTTGAATTTATTTGTTTCTTTTTCTTTGTTACTCTAAACAGTTGACAATTTTCTGGGTGGAAAGACATACTCCAGTTAATTTCCCATTTTATCAATTCATCTAAGTCTTTTTGTAAAATTTTGCTATCTTGTTCTGATTCAATTGTTCTATAGATTATACAATCATCAGCAAATAACCTAACTTTTGTACCTGTTGAGATGTTGTTGGGTAAATCATTTATATAAATTAAAAAGAGTAAGGGACCTAGCACAGTTCCTTGTGGAACTCCTGAGTTAACCTTTATTTGTGCAGATTTAGATCCATTAATTATTACAGTTTGCTTCCTGCCCAAAAGGAAGTCTTGGATCCAGTGATGTAAGGAACCTGAGATTCCAAAGTAGTTAAGTTTTTTAAGTAAACTAAGGTGGTGAACTTTGTCAAATGCTTTTGAGAAGTCTAGTAATATTGTATCTATTTGATCATTTTTGTCCAAGCCTTTTGATAGTTCATCATTTTAAATTATTTTAAATAGTGCAAGTCCTAATTAAAAATGATGATACATTGTAATATAATAATGTTCAAATATTTTGATATATTAGGTTAGAGCTTAATTACTGTTTTATTAAGATAAAACACGTACAATATTGTTCATTATAACTGACTTTGTTAAGTTAACAACAAGTTAAATAAATGATTTTTATTATATTTAGGTATAGTGGAGCAGAAATGGATGATGTTCTTATTTCAAGGTGGTGGTTCTCTGACAGAATAGAATAAACCTGTCATCTGTGCCTCTTGTACTGTGACTTTGGCAAAATAATTCTTAATAACCTGGTAAGTATATAATATAATTTAATAACGTTTCTTTGATCTCTACTATATGGTTAATGTTTAAAGTTAACTTAATACATTTGCAGGGTCATAATATCATTCTGAGTGTATAATATCCTTTTAAAGTCAGTAAATGAATTGAGGGGTCAAGAATAATTTAAGTGAGAACAGCAATGAAAGAGTAAAATATAATTTAAATTACCAAAACAATGTGTAAATTTCCAAATTTTACCAACATGTCCTTTTTTAAATATTTTTTTTAAAAGATTGATAAAAATATGCAATTTTTTTTCCAGAAAGTAAAGACTACATCCAATAGCACTGGCTTTCATTTAGATGATAACAGCATGTTTGAATCCTATTCGATACCAAGTCACTCTACTAAGTTATTGGAGCAAGAGATATAAAAAAATTATTAATCATTAAGAATGAAACAAATTCCTCATTACTATTACTATTACTATTACTATTACTATTAATATTACTATTACTATTACTATTACTATTACTATTACTATTACTATTACTATTACTATTACTATTACTATTACTATTACTATTACTATTACTATTACTATTACTATTACTATTACTATTACTATTACTATTACTATTACTATTACTATTCTTACTACTTACATCAATGTATTTAAATTCATTTTTATCCTCTTTCTGTTATCACAAGTCTAAGAGACTTTTACAATTTTGAAAGGAAAAAAAGTAATCAATAATCAAAAGTGTTGCATTTAAATTAAACTAAAATAAATGTTTGTTTAAATAGGAGTTATTATTAAATAATATGTTGTTGTGAATGTTTGTTGAAAAAATAGTAAGTTTCTAAATCAATATTTGGTTTATACAAGTTATAACTAATAATTAAATCTACACATTACTTGTTCCTTTCAATGCTACATACATTTTGAATATATATATATATAAATATATATATATAAATAAATATATATATACACAATGATAATTACATGATTTGAACACCTATACACAAATGCAGTTGTAAAATGTATTTTATTTTTGGAAAACCGATTATCGATTATGTAACTCCGATTTTAAACCGATTATCGTTTTACAGCTGACTTCATAGAAGTTAGGGGTGTACCGAATTTCGCCTGTAAATGTCTCGAAAATAAACAATGAGTTGGCAGTTCCACCCCCCCCCCAAACCGACGTTCACTCGCGTTTTGATTTCTTCGTGCTGTAGTTTGTGTCCGTTCTTTCTCAACTTTCTTTGCACTCTTCATGAGCAAGTCTGCGGCATATGCTACGCCGCGGGGCGTCTAGTATGTTGATATTTTAAATGACACGGAATATCAATTTATTTTTTTTGGGTGGGGGGATCTATTTGATAAAATTATAAACCTTTTAAGTTTGATATAATTGTTCGATTTGTTTTTTGGTCTAACGCCCCTGGCCATTCTAGATATAATAGTATTCATTAACTTTATTGAATGCATCAAATTCTTGACATCACAATTCGAGAGTAGCACAAAACAACTTTCATCGTGCGCTCTGTAATGAAATACAGTAGCAGTTATAAGAAATTTTTTCCAACATATGTCAGACAAGCTTTGAACTAAACAAATAGTTTATTAATTAATTGAATGATATTTTTTTTTAAATTTTAAGTCTTGCCTGTTAAATTTGAAGAACATTTATTAATTTTTATTATTATTTTTTTTAAATCGTGTAACATTTGTACATTTGTAAATATTTTTTTTTCTAAGCAAAGAAGTTAACCGTGATGATTAAAAGTCAATGTTTAATTTGTATGCATTAAAATAAAATATAATCTAAGGATGTTAACACAGTTCGTTTTTTGAAGGGCGGTTAAACGTATTTAAAAAACGGACCGGTTCAGAAGGATACCTAAACATTAAAATTATGAAAGTTTATGTTAATATTCTTATTAACCCAAAAGGAGCGGATTCTAGCGAATTTATATTCCCACAACGATTCAGCATTACCCCCGAGAGTTCCCTTTTTACTCCAAATGAGATAATATACCACTGTTCACCGACCCCTTGGTTAAACCGCCCGATAGCGGTAGCCATGTATTTTTCATTGGTTTATAAATTCCACAAGAGAATGCTACAATTTAAACACGCCTCGTCCATTGGTGGAATTATATTCAATAATTTAAACACGACTCGTCCATTGGTGGAATTATATTCAACAATTTAAACACGACTCGTCCATTGGTGGAATTATATTCAACAATTTAAACACGACTCGTCCATTGGTGGAATTATATTTACAACTCTTGTGTGGCGTACTTGAAATCGTGAAAAAATGTAAAAAAAAACAACACAAAAACCAAAACAAAACTCAAAAAAAACCTCGTGAGCTTCGGAGTAAAATGTTATGATAATATTGGATATTTTATTAATGTCATTGTATTTTTCAGTCTTCAACTTCCAGGAATTACTGTATTTTACGACGCACAAGATGACACCTTACTTTCCTGTACAAATTTGGGGTTCGTACAGTACTCGCCATATTCCTATTCCAGCGCATACCAAATAATTTTTAGAGAACATGAGATTTGATATGAATGTGGTAATTTTAGATCAAATGCCTTTGATGTGCATAGACTTAGCAGGAAAACTGTCATTATAAGATCGAAATCAATTTGAGGAATCGTCTTGTATCTATATATTCTTGGTCTATCAACAATGAAATGATCCTTGTAATATCAATAGTCACATTCGCGAGCTTGAAGGTTAATCACATCAAAGGGTTTTTGACATTACTGTGAGAGACGTGTTGTTGTGTTTACATTGTATGAGAATGCAATGACTTGACCTAGTATGGAACACGTGGTTTGATCACAGTTGATCACAGTGAATTGTATATAGTGATTAAAGACAGTTGTTAACCAGACCACAGTGTGTTAAAGACGTGTCTCTTGACTAGCCATACATTCTATTACAATTACCGCTGCAGAGTTCGTTAGCTGTCTTGCTATGCCTTGGGAACTAATCAAATTTAAAAATAAATTGTATAAAACAAGCCGAATTCATACTTAATTTTAGAGGGCTTTAAAAAATCTAGGGGCTCATTTTGCTATCTCGTCAGTACAGGGAAAAGAATGCACGGATACCTGGTGAAATGCATTAAAAAAAAATCCTGCCGGTCGTCTAATACGAAAAAGTTTGAGAAGCACTGACTTACAATTTATTTAATGACCTTTTACATAGCTTCACGTGTGTTACGATATTACAATGCAGACCTACACTAAATAAATACTTACATGAAAAAAAGTGATTTGAAACATACTTATTTTCAAATAGAAAATATAAAAAACCCCGTAAAAAAACAAGTGTTTCACTATAAATCCTTTTTGTACGAGACGTAACTAAAAGAATGTTCATAATAATACGCAGTGCAAGACCATCCAAAAATACAAAATTGTAGTTATGTCTCGTAAAAGGTGTTTAATATAATGCGAACCGATCAGGAAATATGTTTATAAAAAGTGTTGTCAATAAAATGCGCACCCTTACACTCTATCTCAAAAAATAACATGATACATAGGAATAAATAAAATAATCTAAAAAATCAATAATTTAATAACAGTACATGCGATCGATCTGAAATTTTGACACATTGTTATTATCATTGGCACACAACTGCCTGCAAAATTTCAGCTCGCTAGTTTACGAGGAAGTGGGTTAAAAATCGATCCAAAGTTTTGGCGACCGACAAGTAATCAAGGGTTCAACCAGACACCACGAGTTAGTATAAAGGATTTAATAAGGTGGGTTTTTGTTGTTTTATTTTACAAATTAATTAATTTTATTTTTTTGTTGGGGGGTGGGGGATGGGGGGTCAAAGCTTTGTGCCGTATTTTTGGACGTAACTTTTTAGGACGATGCGTGACGAGGGGGGGGGGTGAAAAATTGGCCAAATCGCGTGACGTCATTTATGGACGGCCCCTTAGGCAATTTGATAGGTTAACGACTGTGAGCGATGCTGTATTGTTGAGTAGGGATTTAAAAGAATTGTTTAACGGTAACAACGATAACCTATAAAAATGGAAGCTTTAAAAATATGTAAAAAAAATAATTAAAAATAATTATTTAAAAAAAGCTACTTTAACAATCTTTGCGTCTATATTTTAAAATTAACTGTGCTGAATAAAATAGGATAAAATTTTATACCGTGTACTAATGGTTAAAAGGTTTAAATAATAATTATCAAATAGAAACACTATTAATAGACTTTTGAGAGTCAGGGTATGGAATCGCTGCACATTACAAATACTATAATATAATACATCATGAATTATTCAACACTTTTAAAAATTGAAATGCATGAGCACAAATCACTTTATACACAACACAGAGAAAAAAACCAACGTACTTGTATACGACTTCAATACCCGCTACGTTTTTCGAGAGGGACACCCGTCCTACTACTACACCAGCATTACATACTCTATATATACATCAATGTAAAATAAAATGCACACATGTGTAGTCTTAATGCATGTCATTAATAAGGCAAAATTAATCACATTTTTAATTATACAATTTACCACATCTGAGAAGAAAACCAACAAGAGAACAATTCTAGCACTTAAGGAGTTGTTCACATCATGGGACATTTTACGGAGCAATCACTGCTCACTTAATTACTGTCCCCACATGTGTTATGGAGATCTCTTGTCCATCCAAAGGCACAGTTCTAATTTTATGTATATAAACACAGTCCATCGCTCCTGCCACACAGGAACTAGGTTAATTGTTAAACAAAAACTGCCCATTGCTCTTGCCGCACAGGAACGTAGTTAATTATAAACCAAAGGGAGCCTATCTCCACTGCCATTCAGGTCTGACTTAACTAACCAATTAACATGTTTACACTAGATTGTTTTATATTTACAACTGAACCCTACTGGTTCCTCATATAAATTCTTTATTCCAGGATTACCTCCAGCATTAGATAATGCTATAGGGATAACATATATAAAACTAAAATGCTACCTCACTTTGGTGAGACCTGTACTAGAATATGCATCTTCTGTATGGGACCCATCCACCAAAGAAAACATTGATAAACTAGAATAAATTCAAAAAAGAGCTGCCAGATTCATTACTGGAGAATATTCGAAACTGATAAGAATAACACCATTAGTTAAATCATTAAACCTTGAAACACTAGAGGATAGAAGAACCAAAAGCAAAGTAGTAATCATACATAAAGCAATTAATTCTAATTTAGAAATACAACACAAAGATAACTTAATACAACCCTCAGATAGACATAAGGATAAAAACACCTTTCTTATTCCGTATGCAAGAACAAACACATACAAGTTTTCCTTCTTCCCGTCCGGAATTCGGGCGTGGAATGGGTTGCCTGAAGAATCCAGGAAAACCAACACTTTATCAGCATTTAAATCTCTAATAAAAATGCAGGACTAAACACAAACCATAGATAAGCGTAGGACGCAATAATCTTCTGTATAGAAGGAGCGTCTGTAAACAGATAAGATAAGATAAGATAACTACTTATCCAAATTATAAACATTTCAGCCTGATTGTATTTAACCCATTACAATCAATTATTTAACAATCATGTGCATATAGTAGTCGTAATCAACATATTTCATCATAATGATCATAGTGATGAACACTATCATATCCTTACAATAAAAAATTGGATGAGGTCACTGTGAGAGACGTGTTGTGTTTACATTGAACGAGCATGCAATGACTTGACCTGGTATGAAACACATGGTATGTTAGGTGAACTGTAAGCGTGCCTGGTCAAGGACTGGGAGAATAGCTGGATATAAATGTACGGTTCATGAGGCAACCGCTGGGGATTGCAGTGGATGGTATACGAGCTGTTTAGGTAGTTGATTGTACAGTTGATCACAGTGAATTGTATATAGTGATTAAAGACAGCTGTTAACCAGACCACAGTGTGTTAAAGACTTGTCTCTTGACCAGCCATAAATTCTATTACAGTCACCAGGACACAACAAATTACCATCAAAAAACATTATCAGCAAGAAAATACAAGCATTTCATATTTATTTACATCAATCCATACACAGCCCAAAAATAATTTATACAACAAAGGTCACAGTCATTGTTTTTGATGGGGGAATATTACGTTTGTCCCCCATACGAAATTCAAACGACCCTGGTTACCGTCATACAGACTGATGTGTTCTAGCTCAAGCCTACGCGGCACTTCCCACATGGCCATAGCTGTAACGACACTGTGTAACTGGTTGCTTTTATATATATATTATTGTAGGCGTTCTCACATAACACAATCTTTCGTGCAATAATTCCTCGAAGCACTAGTGTTAATAAAATAACTTTAATGCGAACACCATATACATAAATACAAAACTTAAGTTTCACAACGTGTTGACATTGTGAGAGACGTGTTGTTGTGTTAAAATTGTATGAGAACTTGACCTAGTATGAAACACGTGGTTTTGTGAGGTGAACTGTAAGCGTGCTGGTCAAGGACTGGGGGAATAGCTGGCTATAAATGGACGGCAGAAGACACTGCTGCATGTAATAGGCCAGGAAGCGGTAGAAGTGTACAATACATTCCAATAAACTGGACAGGAATTTGACGATTGTGACACAGATTTTCATTCAGTGAAGTGCTTATTACGAACATTTGAGAATTATTGTTTGCCAAGAAATAATGTGACAGTCGAGAGACACGTGTTTTTCTCCAGAAAGCAAGGTGAGGGATAAAGTTTCGATAATTTTATCATAGACCTTAAACTTAAAGCAAAGTCTTGTGAATTTGAAAGTTTAACAGAGTCGCTAATAAAGGACAGAATTTTGGCTGGAGTAAATAATGAATATCTCAGGGCTGGACTACTGAGAGAATTAGACCTGAATTTGAACAAGGCTGAAATTAAATGCAAAGCTGCGGAAACGTCAGAATTGCAACTCAAAGCTTTAAATGAAGAAAAGAATGTTCAAGCTGTGAACTGAAAGGCATGTGAGAAATCAAATACGCACATAACAACAAGTCATCATGTCAAGCAAGCTGTAAGGTCAAGTACACACATAAAAGCAGGCAAATATTGTGGAAAAAACCATGAACCTAGAAAATGTCCTGCTTATGGCAAGTTATGCAACAACTGTAGAAAATTGAATCACTTTACTGCTGTATGCAAGTCAAAACAGGTAAAAGTTGTCAACCGTCAACTGAAAGATCACGTGGACTATATTCAAACATTCTGCTTAGGAAGTGTGTCCACGCAACACGCAAGAAGTGATGAATGGAGGGAAATCGTTACGCTTGAACAGAGGCAAGTGATGTTCACACTGGACACAGGCGCAAAAGTAAACATTCTGCCACACAGATTGTTTAGTTAACTAAGAATAGGAAGAATGCAGAAATCAACAGCAAGGCTCACTACATACAGTGGGGAAACATTGCCTGTTGTAGGCAAAACATCAATCAAATGCTCTGTGAAAGACAAGACAGAGGTGCTGGAGTTTCAAATAGTCAAGACGCACTCAAAGCCCATCCTTGGTCTGCAAGCTTGTCAAAAGCTGAATCTGATTAAAATTGTTGGCGTAATAAGCAACAAATATCAGAGATCCCAACAGAAGAAATATTACAAGGAAGCAGACAGAACCAACAGACGTACACACTCTCAGCGTGTAAGCAACGCAACAATACAGAAAGAAGATAAAGGCTCGTGGCAGCCAGCGGTCGTCGTGTCGGCAGCAACGACGCCAAGGTCATGCATCGTTAAGACTTGCGATGGTGTGACACACACACGAAACAAGCACAGGCTGAGTCAGACATTTCGTGGAAGGAGACGTGTTACGGGTGATTGTGAGTTCTACTCACCAGAGACAAAGCAAGAAGTACACGCTCCCAGCGTCGGTACGAAAGGGTCCACCCAGTCAGCAAAAGTTCAGAAAACTTCAGTCATCGTTGATGACGGACAGGGAACAAACAATCCTGGTAAAGGATTGGGTAATTCTTTTAAAAGAACTTTTCAAGAGTTCCTTGACAACGATCATGTTTGTAAACGACCAAAACATGATACTTAAGCGAAGTCAACAGCAGCAACAACAACAGATACGGGAGACAGGTGAAGCCACCAAAGAGATACCCAGACAAAGAGACATTAAGGTGTTCTGTGCATTGAAAGACATTTGAAATTTCAGTGTTAGTTAGAATTCATGTACTGAATTGTTCGATGTTTTTAATTGTATTATTCTCTTATTGCTAACCTGGGTCATTCATTTGTTTTTGTTAGAAGGGAGATGTGAGAGACGTGTTGTTGTGTTTACATTGTATGAGAATGCAATGACTTGACCTAGTATAAAACACGTGGTTTTGTGAGGTGAACTGTAAGCGTGCTGGTCAAGGACTGGGGGAATAGCTGGCTATAAATGGATGGTTCAAGGGGCAACCGGGTTGGATGGCAGTTAATTGTATACGAGCTGCTTAGGTAGTTGATTGTACAGTTGATCACAGTGAATTGTATATGGTGATTAAAGACAGTTGTTAACCAGACCAAAGTGTGTTAAAGACTTGCCACTTGACCAGCCACAAGTTCTATTACAGACATGATCATCGAAGTAAGTTCGCCATCTTGAAAAATACTCTAGAGCATTCCTCCGCGCTTTCACTCATTGACTTCTCCGTCATCAAACTGGTGATTCAAACGTGACACTCTGGTGTCAAAATAACCCTGACCTTCTTTGCAATTCTACTTTTTGACCTCTAAAGTTCCCGGTTGTGGGTTTTAATATGTCATCTGCAACCACACGAATCAATGCTTTTACCAGGACCCCAACTATCAACAAAAACATTACACTTAACGGACCCGCAAAGCCATTATCTGTCTTTGGGTCTCCGTCACGCGACTTGACCCTTACTCGCTTCTGACCCCTGTCCTGTAAGCTTTTGTTGGTTATAGTCTTATGATTTTTGGTCAGTCCTGTTCCCACAGTGTCAATCTCGATGTCCCTCCTTAATTCCGTGCAGGCTCGGTCACGAGAAACGTTTGCCGTGCTGTGGTCATAAGCATACCCTTTGTCCAGTAAATCAAAACAATGGCTCGCTGAGCAAACATCAATTTTTTCTGCGAAATCACTGCAACGGTTCTCATTTTGTTTTTCTTCTAATATTTGCCCTTCAATTTCCTTATTTTCATTCCATTTCACTAGTGTATAATTTTTTCTTTCTGGGGTTCTACTCCATTCTGCATTTTCCCCCTTAACTTCTATTTTCTCTGTAAACATTTGATTTGCATCAACTTTTGTCTTCGAGGCTATTGTAACTAATTGGTATTCAGTGGGCTTTTCCTCATCTTGAATATCTCTTTTATTTTGGCCAAAGAGTCGATTTTCAACTATAATTCACTTTTCCATTGGAGTTCTTTTAAATTAACAATTTCATCATCTTTCGCCACTAACTTCATGCTTAAATCATAATTTATTTTTTCTTTTTCTTTAACAATTATCAACATTTCAGTAATGTCCTCTTCTTTAAGTGTTACGTTTTACTTTAGCTCCTGAATTTCCTCTTCTTTCTGAGCCAATCGTTCTTCCTTATCTGTGTTTTCTAGCTCTATTTCCTTTATTTACCTCTGTAATTTTTCCAATATTTCATCTTTATTAACTTCAGAATTCTTCAATTCTTCTGTGTTCTGGATTGCATTGCTTATGTTTATATCCATCTCTGCCAATATTCTATATTTAACCTTGAGTATTTCTTAGTAATCTAGAAAAATCTTTATCCATTGAGTCAATTTGCATTTTCATGTAATTGGCCTCAACTTCAGCTCCGTTTAGTTTCATTTTGTACTCCCTCTTTACTTTCTCCTTGTCTATCCGTAATTCTTTGTTCCAATTATCATAATCTAATATTTACTAGTTTTAAGCCCAACAAATCGTACCTTTCATTCTGACAGTTCCGACACACTTGCATTCTTGTGTTTGAAAATCCCTTACAAAGCAGAGGTATTGGCCGACGTCATCACGAGTAAAGTTATATATTGATAACTGGAGTCTACTGACTAATACATTGGACGACTCTGATATTCTCACCCATCTCTGAGAACGTGAAATCTTCCAGTTTTTTGTTGTGGCTTGTGAAATCTGAGGAATGGAAAATAGTAGAGATTTTAAAATGTATTAATAATTTTATTTTTCTACTTATCTTTATGGAGTGAATGAGGAATACACTTTTTATTCGGCAGATAATTTTTAATTAATTTCAAAAAGGTGCCAAATTTTAGGAGACTTCATTGGTTATATACGTTGAAAAATTAAATCATGCTTATCAACAGAAAAACTCAACTTAGACAGGACATACGCAATACAAAAACATATTCATTGCATTCAAATGTGGACTAGTTTGTTCTCATTAGAGGAAGAGAGGAGCTATGTGAAGTGTATAACAGTAAGGAAAATGAGGGATAGAAGAAGCGATAGTCCTGAGTCCAAAGAAGCTTAAGCCAAATTTAGATTATGTTTTAAATGTGTAAAAGACAAAACTCATATTTCAAGGAGATTGTTATAATTTTTTTTTAAATGATACGTTAAGAGTATATTGTGTAATTTTTTCATTGATATTCTCATTGCGTAGACGACAGTGAAGATGCTAGTGTATTAAATTAACCTAACTATAAGATGCCTGGCATTTGGTCTCATGTAGTAATACTTACAACTTACAATGGAATTTAAAGTTTTCATGAATATTTCATCATACCGACAGACACTTAATTAACCAACGAATGATCCATATAGATATTTCATTGATAAAGAAAAATGAATTGCGAAGTAGTTGAGAAAATAATATACAAATATATATTTACAACCATGTTTTCCCGAGCCTGCTAAATGGATCCCACTTTGTATACCTTACCCATAAGAACCCTGTTTACCCGAGCCTGCTAAATGGATCCCACTTTGTATACCCTACCCATAAGAACCCTGTTTACCCGAGCCTGCTAAATGGATCCCACTTTATATACCTTACCCATAACAATTTCGTTGAATAAAGGGATCTCGTTTGTTTTTGTTTCTTTGCAGAATTCCTTTTCCCCAAATGATTCCATACTTGATTGTGATTTCTTACTCCATTATGATCCTGATCCTGTTACGCAATGGGATCCAATTCGTGATGTAATCTGTATCCCCGATATAATCCTTTACGTTGATGGGATAACATATCTCAGTGTTATCCTATTGCATAATAGGATGCCTTTCTTGGTCGAATCCCAGTTCTCCAGTATGATACCGTTTCATAATGGTATTCCAATCTGGATTCAGTACCTTTTCCTTAATATACATATGGGATCACATATTTGATGGGATCACGTAACCCAGTATGTTTCAGTAGATATAACCATTATTCATTTAAGTTTAAGTAAAACAAACCCGTAAAAACAAAGTTTTTGACTATAAATCCCTTATATATGAGACATAACTAACAGTATTGATTATTTTCAAACATTTACAGACTGAATCTGTCTTAACTCAAGTTTGCTTCATAACCCTGGGGGGGGGGAGGTGTGGGGGGGTGGGTGGGAGGGGGAGAGGGGAAAAACATTGACAGACTGACACCGAGTGATGTCCCTTGTCTTTAATAAATGGGGGTGGGACGTGAGGGGGTGTCGGCTCGACGGTCGGCGTCAACTCAAACTCACGTGGAATTGGAAGGAAAAAAACAACAAAAAAAACGTGAATTTAAATTACATACCTCATATAAGGATAAACTAAAAATGCATTAATTTAATTATGGTACGTTCGATCGATCTGAAATTTTGATACGATGCATTGTTAGGTTCGACGGGTCCGTGTGCCAAATTTCAGTTTGATCGGATCATGGGAAATGGGTCATTTTTGACTTCTGTTTTTCCGCCCGCCGAGCCCAAGACAGACAGACAGAGAGAGAGAGAGAGAGAGAGAGAGAGAGAGAGAGAGAGAGAGAGAGACGCCGGTGAAGTTAATATAAGGGATTTAAAAAGTGACCTAATTTATCCCGTGAGGTTTCCCAAACCGAAAAGTGACAGCGATCTAATGGAAAATGAAGAAGAAACGCTTCTAGAATATTTTAGATTATACACGAATCCATTGAATAATAAGAGTATATTACATTCATAGTTTGACTAATATTTGCGGTAAACCCTTTAAAAAACTTGTCCCATTAAAATAGGCTAACAATAACAATTAACGGAGATCTTGTAAGAATAAAACTTAAACTTTTCTCGAGAATTTTAGACATTCTATCCCATGAGGTCTTCCAAACAGCCTAAAAACAATTTCATACAACTTTGAAATTTGTCTCAATTAAAAGGCATTACAAATCACAGAGCCCTATTGAGAGAAAAGTCACTGAAATTTCTATAATATTTTAGATAAGACCTGAGGCAAAAGAATAAAAAAACTTATATTAAATCAATGTTTGGCAAAATAAAAACTTGTCCCATTAAAATGGGCTTAAAATAAGAGAGAAACCCTACAAAGATAAAATTAGAATTTGATAGAATAGTTTAGATAGTCACAAATAAAGTGAATAATAAGACTTGTATTTAATTAATAATTTGATAGAATAGTTTAGATAGTCACAAATAAAGTGAATAATAAGACTTGTATTTAATTAATAATTTGATAGAATAGTTTAGATAGTCACAAATAAAGTGAATAATAAGACTTGTATTTAATTAATAATTTGATAGAATAGTTTAGATAGTCACAAATAAAGTGAATAATAAGACTTGTATTTAATTAATAATTTGATAGAATAGTTTAGATAGTCACAAATAAAGTGAATAATAAGACTTGTATTTAATTAATAATTTGATAAAGAAATCGGTAAATTTTGAAAATTTTCTCACTTTAAAAATGAACTGAGTTAAAACAAAAATTTAATTGAAAGAGTTTTCCAGAATTAACTGGATAATACGATTACTTTTATAATAATCGAATATATAAAGCTCAGTTGGTGTTTGTATCTTTGTATGTTTGTATGTATGTATGTTTGTATGTTTCACTTTTCGACTTTCTGTTAGACAATCACGGAAAAACCAAATGACGGACGGGGACCAAATTTGGCAGGACGGTTCCTTTTACACTGAAGGTGGTTTTAAGTTAGTTTTTGTAATTGTCCCTTTTGCCCGAATGCCGTAAATTAAATAATCAGAAAATGCAGAGACAAAGAATAAAAAATTTAACCTCATTTCTGTATTGAACAAATTTACGCGGACGTTCAAATGCCGTTCAAAGCGAGTTACTTTTGGTGACGTTTTTTTCCTCAATACTTTATTTTCAGCGGTGCGCATTCAAAAAAATATTATAATGTCTAATTACGGTGCGCACATTTTCGTGTACGCTTCATAATTTGAGCTGTGTTGTACAAAGAATTGTCATTTTCTTTACTGTTACTTTCTATATATTAGATAGACACGTAAACATATTTAATTACAACTGCCACACGATGCATTAGATTTAATTGTTTACACGTTTAAATTTAATTGCGAATTTGTTTTAATTATTTTCTGTTCCATAACTCGACATTTAATAAAAACCTATTTATGTAATAATTGTGTCAGTATTTTTTTCAAGGCTTCATTTTTAGCGGTGCGCGTTATAAAATCTTTTATCGCCTGATTACTGTGCGCACATTTTCGTGTACGCATCTTAAATTTAGCTGTGTCCTATTAAAATAACATTTATATTTTGTTGGTCTTTAACATAAGCAATTGTCTTTTACATAACCTATACACTTATACTATTTAAACTTAGGCTACCGGACCTGTTAACATAAGTAGATTAAACTAAATAAAGTGATACTGAAAACGCTTAATTGTTTTGTATTGCGAATTGAATATGTTATGTTCATTCCTTTGATGATGGATTAACATAGGCCATTTTTAAAATCAATTATTGTCATGGTTTCACATGCGTTTTTAACATAAAATTGATTTGTTTTGTTTGTTTTTTTTAAAATTAGGAATAACGCCTAATTTCTTTATTTATCTTTATTATCTTTATCTCATAGACGCTTTTGCAAATATTGCATTAATTACAATTGTGTTACGATGCATTGTCGTAAATATATAAGAGTTTTTTTTTAGTGACGACAGTGGCAGAGATCTTTTGGAAAAATGTCAACAAAGCAGTGGCCTTTTTTTAATGTATAAAAACAAACAAACAGAAATATATCAACTGAGAATTATATATTACATATGAGTTTAAATTATTTTATTTCAATTATTTTCACGATGCATTGTATTAATATTTTACATGTAATTAATAAAATTGGGATTTTTAAAAATTTAATTCATAACTCGACATTTAATTAAAAACCATAGATGTAGCGAGTTTATTTTATGTCGAAAGTGAGGACCTATGTCAAATAAACTTACACTTTAAAACAGTTTACTTAAGCTTTATATACACTATACATTACAAACTTTCGCTACCGAACGTATTAACAAAACTTGACTGAATTTAATGAAGTGATCCTGAAAACGCTTAATTAATATGAATTGCGAATTGAATATGTTTTTATGTTCATTCCTTTGTATTCAGAATAGCATATGCCATTTCTAAAATTGCCTTTTAATCATTTTTAAGATGCACTTATTAACAGACGGTTGAATCTTTTTTTTTCATTTTTTTTTCCGATATAAAATCTGGTGTGTTTGTGTGCATTGAATATAATTTACAAAATATGATGCCTTATCCGAAATAGGGAAGAAAAAAAAGATTACTTTTTGAAATTATACACATTGCTTATAAACCGTAAATATAAATCGTAAAATATAGAGACATAAAAAATGTTAACTATTATTTCCCTGTTACAACAATCATGAATACGTCAAAAGGAGGAGTTATTTTGGTCCAGTACATTTACTTTATAACAAGACATTATTTTATGCGGCCAGCTTTCTATATTGTCAAAATATGGTGTGCACATTTTTTATGACATTTTAATACGACTGTTTTTTGTTTAAAAAGTATTTTAGAACGTACATTTATAATTTTGTTTATTTGCGCTATGAGTCACTTAGCTTTTGCATTTTAAAGGGATAGTGCCTCATGTTCTTTATCTCATAGACGTGGTTACAAATATTATAACTTACAATTGTGATACGATGCAGTTTCGTAATTATATATTAAATTTTTGAGTGACGAGAGTGGTAGAGCTCTTTCGGAAAACCTATAAGTTATGTTAATTTTGTACAAGTGGGAATGAAATTGTTAATTTAGTTATCATGGTCGGCAAGAATCATTATTTAATAAATCATATCTTTTAAATAGTAAGGTTATGTTAAAAGGCACTGCATTAAGTGAAAACAATTCACGCGGTAAAATGGCATATCTCTGTTTCTCATAAGATTTTAACTAAATAGATGAATCTGAAATTTAACTTGGCAAATAAAAATTGTAATAACCAGCAACTAATACTTGGATAAAGGGTCAGCACACTCCCGCTAAAAAGTGCGGGTATTTTTTAAGTCTAATACATAAAGTTCAGTTGGTGTTTGTATGTTTGTATTTTTTTATGTTTGTATGTTTCACTTTTCGACTTTCTGTTACACAGCCACGGAAAAACCAAATGACGGACAGGGACCAAATTTGGCAGGACGGTTTCCTTTACCCTGAAGTTGGTTTTAAGTTAGTTTTTGTAATTCTCCATTTTGCCCGAATGCCGTAAATTAAATAATCAGAAAATGCAGAGACAAAGAATGAAAAATTTGACTTCATTTCTGTATTGAACAACTTTACGCGGACTTTCAAATGCCGTTCAAAGCGAGTTATATTTGGTGACGTTTTTTACCAAATACTTTATTTCAGCGGTGCGCATTAAAAAAATATTATATTGTCTAATTACGGTGCGCACATTTTCGTGTACGCTTCTTAATTTGAGCTGTGCATTACAAAGAATTGTCATTTTCTTTCATGTTATTTTCTATATATTATAGACACGTAAACATATTTTTAATTACAACTGCCACGCGATGCATTAGGTTTAATTGTTTACACGTTTAAATTTAATTACGAATTTGTTTAAATTATTTTCTGTTCCATAACTGGACATTTAATAAAAACCTATTTATTTAATAATTTTGTCTGTATTTTTTTCAAGGCTTCATTTTTAGCGGTGCGCGTTCTAAAATCTTTTATCGCTTCATTACTGTGCGCACATTTTCGTGTACGTATCTTAAATTTAGCTGTGACCCATTAATATAACATGTATATTTTGTTTGTCTTTTACATAAGCTATTGTCTTTTACATAACCTATACACTTATACAATTTAAACTTAGGCTACCGGACCTATTAACGTAGTAGATTAAACTAAATAAAGTGATCCTGAAAATGCTTAATTATTTTGTTTTGCGAATTGAATTTGTTATGTTCATTCCTTTGTAATTGGATTAACAAAGGCCATTTTTAAACTCAATTATTGTCAGTGTTTCACATTCGTTTTTTAACAGACATTTTATTTGTTTTGGTTTTTTTAAAATGTGGAATATATTTTCTTTATTTTTTAGAAACAAAATCTTTTGTTGGGCCATGAAAGTGACTCAAAAAAGAATTTCATTCCTTTATGATCTTATACCAATTGCATAAAGCAGTAAATTGTAATTGTAAATGTAGACACAAATATATAACAATTTAAATATTATTTCCATGTTAGAACAACTATAAATAGATTAAAAAAGTGGAGTTATTTTTGGTCCAGTTGTTATGAGCAGACTTTCTATTAAGCCAGAATATTTCTATAACCATTTATTATTATTGTCTAAATACGGTGCGCACATTTTCTTGAATTCTTTTTAATACGACTGCTTTAGTTTCTTTCAAGTATTTTAGAAAGTGCATTTCATATATAACATATATAATTTAATTTATTGGCCCTATAGGTAAAGTAGATTTTGCCTTTGAGGGGGGTAATGCCATATTATATTTATGTCATTGTCACGTGTGATTAACATGATTTGTGACGTAGAGGTCACGTGAATAATAAACGCGGGAAGAAAGGAGCATTCCCATTGGCTGAAAGGGTTGGGCGATCAGTGGTCAGAGAGGTTCCGTAGTGTAAGGACGGAATGTGTGTGTGCCTCAAGACTTCCACGTTGTATAACCTCAGATATATATGTTATGTAAATAGTATACGTATTAAAGTTTTTTTTTATTGAAACAAGTTCTTCAGTGGATTATTGTGCACAAGATTCTGTATTGTAAGAACGCCTACAAGAGAATTACATATAAAAGCTAATAGTTACAGTCATAGACGCTGATGCAAATATTGTATTAAATACAATTGTGTTACGATGGAGTGTCGAAAATATATATGAGCTTTTTTAGTGACTACAGTGGTAGAGATCTTTGGAAAAATGTAAACAAAGCATTGGCCCTTTTTTAATGGATACAAACAAACGAAGATACAAATACCAACTGAGCATAATATATTAGATATGCGTTTAAATTATTTTATTTCAATTTTTCCACGATGCATTGGATTAATATTTTTAATGTGTGAATGAAATTGCGATTTAAAAAAATATAATTCATAACTTAATATTTGATTAAAAACCATAGATGTAGCGATTTTATTTTATGTGGAAAGCGATGTCAAATAAACTTGCACTTTAAAAAAGTTTACATAAGCTATATATTTCAGATGTGCTTATTAACAGACGGTTGAATCTTTTTTTTTAATGTGGATATATTTTTTTTTCTGAAACAAAATCTGTTGTGTGTATATTCAATATAATTAACAAAATATGATGCCTTATCCGAAATAGGGAACAAAAAATGATTACTTTTTTGAAATTATACACATTGCATATAAACCGTAACTATAAATGGTAAAATTTAGAGACATAAATTTAAAAAAAATATCATTTCCCTGTTAAAACAATGATGAATACGTCAAAAGGAAGAGTTATTTTGGTCCAGTACATTTACCTTATAACAAGACTTTATTTTATGCGACCATCTTTCTATAATCTGTTATTGTTTAAATATGGTGTGCACGATTTCTTGATATCATTTTAAAACGATGTTTAAAAAAAAAGTATTTTAGAAATTACATTTATCATATTTTTATTGGCGCTATTAAGGGATAGTGCCATATGTTCTTTGTCTCTTAGACGCGGCTTCAAATATTGTATTACTTACAATTGTTCCTTAAAATGGAATATCTCTTTTTCCCATAAGATGTTAACTACTTGATGAATCTGAAATATAACTTGGCAAATAAAAATTCTAATAACCCTCAACTAATACTGGGGAAAAGGGACAGCACACTCCCTCTACTAAGTGCGGGTATATTTCTAATGTAGATATATAAACCGGTTAGCCCCCATAACATCATGGATACGAACTTTGACTTGAGTTTAAGAAGTTTAACACAATATTGTAAGTTCATCTCTCTATATATATACATACGAGCACCAAAGCCCGTCCAAGGGGGCCGGGGGCCCAAATGACTTTTTTCCTTATATGAGCTATATAAGAACTGAAAATCACAATTCTCCTATTTCCCGTGTAGGTAGAAGCATGAAACTTTGTGAAGTTGTTAAGTACACTTCCGCAATTAGCGAAAATATTGGCGTAAAAGAATTTTAAAATTAACACTCACGGGGGCTGGGGGCCCAAAACATTTTCTTTCCTTATACTGAAAATCGCCTTATTCTCCACTTTCCCGTGTACATAGAAACATGAAACTTTGGGAAGTTGTTTAGTCCACTCCCTCGATGGTAGCGTGCAAAAAAAAATATTTAAATTATCACTCACTGGGGGCCGGGGGCCCAAATGTACTTTTTTAAATAAAAAAACTGACTCAAAGCTAATTCTCTGATTTCCCATGTAGGTAAAAGCATGAACTGGGGGCCAGGGGCCCAAATGTACTTTTTCTTATACAAAAACTGACTCAAAGCTAATACTCTGATTTCCCGTGTAGGAAGAAGCATGAAACTTTGGATTGTTAAGTACACTTCTGAGGTGCTAAAAGGCGAAAAACAATATTTAAATTATCACTTACTGGGGGCCGGGGGCTGAAATGTAGTTTCTTTCTTATATTAAAAACTGTATCATCACTAATTCTCCAATTTCCCGTGCAGGTACAAGCATGAAACTTTGGGAAGTTGTTGAGTAGCCTCTTACGACGAAAAATGGCAAAAAACAAAATTTAAAATTCACACTCTTGGGGGACGGGGGCCTAAAAGCGTTTTTTTCCCTTAAACTGAAAATCGCCTTATTCTCCACTTTCCCGTGTTGATAGAAACATGAATCTTTGTGAAGTTTTTGAGTCCACTCCCTCGATGGTAGCGTGCTAATTTTTTTTTAAATTATCACTCACTGGGGGCCGGGGGCCCAAATGTAATTTTTCTTATATAAAACTGACTCAAAGCCCATATCTCTGATTTCCCATATAGGTAAAAGCTTGAACTGTAGGCCTGGGGCTCAAATGTACTTTTTCTTATATAAAAACTGACTCAAAGCTAATTCTCGGATTTCCGTGTAGGTAAAAGCATGAAACTTTTGGAAATTATTGAGTACACACCCGCGATGGTAACATGCCAAACAAATATTTAAATTTTCACTCACTGGGGGCTGGAGGCCCAATTTGTTTCTTAAATTAAAAATTAATCATGACAGATTCTCCAACTTCCAGTGTTGTTAGAAGCATGAAATTTTGGGAAGTTGTTGAGTACACTCCCGGGATGGTAACATGCGAATTGTTTTTGTTTAACTATCACTCACTGGGGGCCCGGGACACAAATGTAGTATGTTCATCTTATATGAGCTAAATTACAAATAAACAAACTTTGGATACTGTGTACATGTATTTTTACAAAACATGGAAGATAAAAACTTGATGGCCTATATTAAAATTCGTTAGGCATTAAAATTATTTTTTTTATATTTTGTAGCCTAGGGCCCCTAATTTTTTATTTTTATTATTATTAATTTTTTTTGTAAACGTTTAAGACATTTTAACCATTCGATTTCACTCAATTTTTTAAAACAAATGTTTACTAACAAATATATTCATCATTATCCAAATTGAAATCAGCTGTTGCTTTGAACTATACATATTACACAGATAGGGCCCCCGGCCCTTATTTTAGTTTTTTTTAAAGACGTATTAATTGTAAATGTATTTTTTTCATACAAAGACTATTAAACTTAGGAAGTTTTTGGGTACATTCCAGCGAAGGTTTCTGGCATTAAAAGTAAAAGTTTTTAAAACACCAATTATTCGGGGCCCGTATGCCATATTTTAACATTAGTTATATAAAAGGTCATTTAGCATGTGGCTACTGGGTAAATGGACGAACAATGGCCATATTTGATGTAAAAAAGTAAAATAAAATAAAATTCTATAGGGTAATGAACTTCTGTTCCTTTGGGGCCGGACCCAAAATATTTTTTTCGTAAACATTTAAAGCTTTGTTAGCTTTAGATTTTAAATATAGACACATATCTCTATCATGACCTAGATTGAAATTATCAGACCATATTAGATATGCAAATGCTGCATGCATTTTGCACGGGGGCCCGTAATGTCATTTAAGTACCCATTTTATATTACACGACCTTGACAAATATTGACAAACAAGTATATCAATCTTGATCCAGACTGAAATCTATTGGTGTTTTGATTTCGTGTGAAACGGGTTTTCAACGCTTACTAAAATTCTAACTTCCACAGCAGAGCGCGGGCAGTTTTGCTAGTTTCACTATAAATCCCAACGCGCATAACCAAAAATAAAGTCTTGGAAGAAATACTGCACCAAAAAATAACTCGTTTTGAACGTCCGCTTAAACGTGTTCAATATGATTGGCTGTAGAAGTCACTTGTGTTTGAGGGACCAATCGCTATAGATGACCGGACAGAACGGACAGAAACTTGTCATCTATACTAATAAAAGGCAAAGCCATGACTGACAGACTCACTGACTGACTGATTCATCACTAATTCTCCAACATCCTTTGAAAGTAGAAGCATGAAACTTTGGGAAGTTGTTGAGCAGCCTCTCGCGACGAAAATTGAATGCTAAAGAATTTTAACATTAGCACTCATGGGGGCCGGGGGCCCAAAAACGTTTTTTCCTAAAATGGGCTATATAAATTTGAATATCTCTAATTCTCCTATTTCCCGAGTAGGCAGAAGCATGAAACTTTGGTTAGTTGTTGGATAACACTACGCGATGGTAACAGGTGAAACAATTATATAAATTCTCACAAACTTGGGGCCGGGGGCCTAAATGCAGTTTTTTCCTTATATGAGCTCTATAAAAACTGAAAATCACTAATTCTCATATTTCCCGTGTAGGTGGAAGCATGAAACTTTGGGCAAAAGTTAAGTAACATTCCATGATGGTAACAGGTAAATAAATTATATAAATTATCACTTACTGGGGACCGGGGGCCCAAATTTAGTTTTTTCTAATATTAAAAACTGACTCAACACTAATTCTCCATCTTCCCGTGAAGGTAGAAGCTAAAACGTTGGGAACTTGCTTAGTACACTCTTATGACGATAATTGGTGAAAAAGGATTTTAAAAATTTCACTCATGGGTGGCCGGGGGCCTAAAACCGTTTTTATCCGTATATGGGCTATATAAAACTGAATGAACACTAATTCCTCATCTTCCCGTGTAGGTAGAAGCATGAAACTTTGGAAAGTTGTTGAGTACCCTCCCGCGATGGTAGCAAAGAAAACAAATATAAAATTATCCTTCACTAGGGGGCCGGGGGCCAAAATGTAGTTTTTTTTTATATGAGCTATATAAAACAGATTCATCATTAAATATCTAACTTCCCGTGTAGGTAGGAGCATGAAACTTTGGGAAGTTGTTGAGTATCATCCCTCAATGGTAGCAGATGAAAAGAAATTAAATTATCAGCTCGATAGGATCACGGGAAGTGTGTCATTTTTTTACTTTTCGTTTTTGTTTTTCTGCGGGACTACGACAGACAGACAGACAATATGGTGAAGTTAATATATGTATTATATCCATCATGATACAGATTGAGTTCAATTGGTGTTTTGAATTTGTGTTACGCGGGTTCTCAACGCTAACTGAGATCCTAATATCGCAGCAAAGCGCGGGTATTTTGCTAGATTATTATATAGGATAAGACGTATTTTTTGTCTGTCAGTCTGTTCCCTAATAAATCAAGAACCAGACAACGAAATAACGTGAAATTTGGTACACATACACACAATGACACGAGAAAGGTTTTTAAATAGATTTTGTTCCATATATATAAGATACTGGGCTACGGTTGCCAAAAATGTAGTTTTTTCCTTATATGAGCTCTATAAAAAAATTAAAAATATCATATTTCCCGTGTAGGTAGAAAGAAGCATGAAACTTTCGGTGGTTGTTAAGTATTATTTGGCGATGGTAACAGAAAAAAAATTATATAAAATATCACTTACTGGGGGCAGGGGGCCCTAATGTTTTTTTCTTATATTTCAAACTTACTCAACACTAATTCTTCATTTTACTATGAAGTTAGAAGCATGAAATTTTGGGAACTTGCTGAATTCACTCTTATGACCATAATTGGCGAAAAATAATTTAAAAAAATTCATTCATGGGTGGCCGGGGGCCCAAATCCTTTTATTTCTCTATGTGGGCTATATAAAACTGAATTAACACTAATTCCTCATCTTTCTTTGCAGGTAGAAACATGAACTTTGGAAAGTATTTAGTACCTTCCCACGATGGTAACAGTCGAAAAAGAAATATCACTAACTGAGGGGCTGGGGACGCAAATGTTATGCATATAAGACGCATTTGTTGTCTGTTTTTCTGTTTCCTAATAACTCAAGATCCAGACAACCAAATAACGTGAAATTTGGTACACATAATTTGGTACACCCGGGAAAGCCGGTAACTTGCACCTAGTTTTATATAAGTTATATAAGGAAAATTAAATAGTTGCAGCCGGCCAAAAGGAATGAAGCTGGGAGTTTTGCTCTATGTAGTATCTTAATACGGGCCATATAGTTATAGTGTACCAAGTTTGTTCTATATCCATCTATCTAGCCGGTAGCCAATGTTTAAAATAACATTCATATAACTTATTTAAGAAAAACGACCATTTGGGGCCACCGAGGCCCAACGGTGGTCGAGTGGCAGCGCGCTCGACTGGTGTACCGATGGTCACGGGTTCGAATCCATGTCAATGCAGGGATTTTTTCCCGGGGCCTAGGGCGTCCCTGAGTCACCCAGCTCCGAATGGGCACCTAACACTAGTTAGGAGGCTGGATAATGCGTGGAACCCAAAAAGCCGTGGCCTCTGAACGCTGCATCACTTGCCAACAGATCATCTGTCATGGTCTGTGGACGCAATTATCTTCTGCATAGAAGGAGCGTCTGTATTGATAAGATAAGAAGATAACGTTGTGAGCAGTAAAGTTCAAAACACTGTTGATTTTTTCATCTCGCACATGATGGGTATATGTGTCCATATTTGTTCTGGGGGTGTAAAATCGAATGAGAAATAAAGTTTTGAACGTTCATGAAACAAACAAACAAAATGATTTGGGACCCTTGGCCCCGAAGGAATGAACCTTACGATTTAAATATACTAAGATATTGTACTATGAGTCATGAAGTTCTTATGTATGAAGTTGGTTATGGGGCTTGTCAGGGAAATATAATAGCTAATGGTGTTTTTACGAGTATGTGGTACAGTGCGCAATAGTGTGCATGGTATGGAACACTATGACGTAATGCACTCATGTGCACCACGTCACGAGATAGTGATAGTGACGTAGGGACGGTTGAGAGTCTATAGTCACTTAGAGATTTACTGTTGTTAATAATAATAATAATAATGTTGGATGATAATAAAACGTATGCATGTTATGATGGTGTTCGAGTTACTTTGAGTTATAGCCTGTCCTTGTGGTCATTACAAGTACATGTCGGTGGCATTTCAGTCTTTCAAGGTAGGTCTGTTCTAACCACGTCCAGAGTGGTGTATGTGACGTTTTAGTCCGTCAACACAAGTAGACCTGTTTTATCCTAGTCTGGTGTGCTGTGAGTGCTGTCCCAGTCGATCAACGCAACGTAGGCCTGGTATATCCACATCCAGTGTGAGGTGGGAGGTGTTCCTGTGAATCAACGCGTCGTTGGCCTGATATGTACACATCCAGTGTGCAGTCGTAGTATTCAGTAGATAAACGCAAAGTGGGCCTGCTCTGTACACATGCAATGTGCAGTTGTGATGTTCCTGTAGATCAACGCAACGTGAGCCGGTTCTGTACACATCCAGTGTGCGGTTGTAGTGTTCCTTTGGATCAGCGCAACGTAGATCTGATCTGTCCAGTTCCAGTGTGCTGTGGGTGACCGTAGAGTCCATTCATCGAGCGGTTGAACTGTTTTGCTTGCCTCCTCGACTTTGTTTTGGATACTTATTTTGTGGGTTGTTATGATTGACACTTATTTGGATGTGAATTCCGATCTATAAATAGGCAATTGCATATTCTCGTTTTTAGGATATACTCATTTGGTGGTTATTTGTAATTGATAAATACGTGTTATCTAAACGGATTAATATGTCCCGGTACCGTAAACATAAAGATAGCAAAGTAAAACCCATGAATGGGGAGGGCACGGTATTGGGATATAATGGTGTCCCGTATTCAAAATATGTAAATGAGCAAAGATTCTGGCGGGAAAAAAATGGAAGAAGTGCAAAGAAAATGGCGGAAAGAAGGTGAACAAATAAAGAGACAAAATGAAGACAGACAGAGACAATGGCGGGAAAATGATGAAGAGAAAAGAAGACAACTGGGAATATAACGGGAACATTTAAAAAGGGATGACAGTGACTGTCAGGAAGTTTTGTACGGGGTAGCCAACCAGCGGCGTAGCGTGGGTATGCGCCGCTTGGGGCAGAACCCAGGTTTGCGGCTCCCTTTCCCCCCAAAACCGGAAAATTATGTTGACGCCATAAAGATAACAAATTTTTATATTAGAAAGAAATAAATGTAGAAAAACTGTCATTACTTAAAAAATTAGTTAAAATAAATTAAGTTTTCTGCGTTTCCCCATGGCACAATTTTTATTGTATAAACTAGCTACAAAGCCCGTCCAAGGACGTTCCACCACCGTTCGGTGGCATGTAGTAACTCCCTTCCAAAAGCCGTTTCAAGCGGCATACATGTGCACCACGTCAAAAATAATATTCATTATAGTTAAAATAAATAACTCGTAAAAATAGAGCTTTTGACTATAAATCCCAACGCGCAAAATTCAAAATAAAGTATTGGAAGAAATACTGCACCAAAAATAACTCGTTTTGAACGTCCACGTAAACGTGTTCAATATGATTGGCTGTAGGAGTCATATGTGTTTGAGGGAATAATAGCTATAGATGACCGGACAGAACGGACAGAAAATTGCCTTTTATTATATAGGATGCTGCCAGCAATACCATGCACAATAGCCAAAATATATATAGAAGGGTCAATCTCTGTGGATTATTTATTGATCGTAATTAATTTTCATTAACTTTATTTTAGATAAGCTTCTCTCGCAGCTCTAAGTAATATTCAATATATTGTTATTATATTAGGCAGAGTAACTACGAGCTTAAAAATATCAATAAACTTGAATAATTCAAGTGGGCTTGAATACATGATTCTTTTTCTTTTACCCCTTAAGTAAAATAGCTTTTGCTTGACAATTTCATGTTAGATACTTTGAATTTAAATACTCTAGCCTGAAGGCGAAATTTTAAAGTCCACTAGATTAGCTGGTGTACGAAAATCATATGTGTTTTCAGAACTCTGTAACTGCCACAATCTCACATGAATTTCTAAAGTAATCTTACCTACTAATTTCTATTCAACTTTTTCAACATAATATGGCTTAAGATCCGCTTTGATCGCCTAAATTTTGATATATCGTTCTTTGACTGGAAGGTTTCATTAAAAGTATAAGAAAGTTCACATTAAATATTAGCAAAGCCCAAAGCATCTATTAAGTATTCTTTTAGATTCTCTTTGAATATGTATTCTTTGCATTTTAATTTGTAAATAATATCGGGCTTCATTGACTTTATAAAAAACATGTTTCCAGATAGTAAATGTTTCCAAATGTCAATTTGTTTAAAAAATAAGCAAAGAAAAGCAAAAGAAGTTTTTTTTTACAGTGGCAGCAAATTTCCTGCGTCTATTCGTGCGTTTAGCTTTTCGTCTGCCTCACCAAACGAGATTGGCGATAATAATGTCAAACCTTTTAGCAAGAACGTTTTGCCACTTTGTTCTGTTTTCTTTTACAACAATGTTATATTGTTCTTTGTAAATAGTCTATTTTTATATTTATCCGATTTTTCATTCCTTCTATTTTTCTATTTGCAAAAACTTTGGTAATGTGAAGCACTTGTTCGTAATTGACATTTATTTTATGGATTTATTTTATGCCAGTTGTTAATTTCTTTAGATAAGCAATTTAGTTCATTATTTTTTTTAATGATCAAGAAGAATAATCCATTTATATACGCAACATTTTTTCACAATAGCTTAAACAAGTTAAATTCATTCTCGTGGTATCCGTCTCATCTCTATTTTGGTGTGAGGCCCGTGTCTAATTTGGAGAAGTTAATGTTAATAATAATATGTTGGACACTCTCAATCCCGCAAATTTTTATGTACAGGGAATTTATTTTTTTAATTAATTACGTCCATGAATGATGTTAATATTGTATTGGTTGTTATTGGAATTTTTGCTTCTACAAAATGAGCTGCTGACAAACTTGAATCAGGTGCCGCCCTGTGCGTTCAGTCGGCTCATATTTAAATTTATTTGGGTACAGTACTTTTCCCTTTATACAGCAGGAGCGGCTGTCAAATTTGAAGAATCAGTTAAATTACCAGCTGATCAATTTCACGTTCTCATACAATTTAAGCCTCATATATTTTCATTTCATTTGCATAATTATCAGAATAATTTATATCCAATATGAAAGTTAAAATTTCGGCACTAGAAATGTTTAAATATTTTAGGATAGTACCTGATCCTTTATTTTTTAAAATCATTTTCTTATGGGTTTTTATTTTATTTTGATAAAAATTTCAAATTAAAAAAATATCATTCTTAGAAGTTAATGAAAGACGAGGAATTTGCCGCCCCTAACAAAGTGCCGCCCGGGGCATTTGCCCCCCATGCCTCTCTCGCTACGCCATTGCGGGTATGTGCCCCCCGGGGCTGAAACAAAATTTACCGGCCCCCTCCCCGAAAAATTTGTTAACGCTATAAAGTAAACATAGTCTTTAAAAGAAAGTAATAATGAGATAATAAATGTGTATGTTAGAAATATGTAAAAAAAAACCTTCATTTCTTTAATAAATTTGAAGTTTTCTGTTTTTCCTGACGGCACAATCTCATGTATCACTGTTTTCAGCCTTGCCATGCTAAATAGCCAAAATTAAAATAACGAAAGATTAGACAATTTTGGCGTATTCGTTTCGTTATTGATCGTAATTAATTTTTCATTAACTTAATTTTATACGAGCAATTTAAAAACCCCTTTTTACTTAAGACAGTTGTAAGCTATGTTCAAATAATTGATATTATTTTAGGCAGGGTAACTTCAAGCCTTAATATCTTAATAAACGTTAATATATAAACTGTTCTTGAATTGATTACTCCTTTTTTTACCCGTGGGGTGAAAAATTCTTCGCTTGACAATGTCATTTGCATACTCTAATTTTTAGGCAAAACTTCGGTAGATTGTCTGGTGTAAGAAAATTTATATCACACAAATTTCTAGAGTAATCTCATCTTATGAAGAACTTTCTTCTCAACTGTTTTTTCTACATAAAATGGATACATATTCGCTTTGAACCTCAAAAATTTGCTCTCACGTACTTTGACTGGACGATTTGATTAAAAGGATGAGTTCTCCACATAAAATTTTATCAAATGCCAAAGCACCCTTTAACCATTAGTTTATCTGTTTCTAGCACTATACGTTTGTATATAATTTCGGGCATCTTTGACATAACTTAGAAAATAAAACAGATTTCATTGTGACTAGCAAAGTTCCTGCGTCTGTTTGTCTGATGAGTATTGTTTCTGCATCTCTCAGTTCTTCTATAGCTTTTAAAATAATATCAAAATGGCTCCATGGTATATTCGCTATTTTGTATCCTCAAGTCTATTAGTGCCTTGATTGTGGAAGCAATTAGGTATTCCAAACTGTGTATGGGCAAGAATAAGAATGCGTAACAACGTTCTTTTGGACTAATATAGATAGATAATTCGTTTCATTTGGTAATTGTGTAAACAAATTAGAATTAATGAACTGTTTGAACGAGACTTGACATTGAGATTTGACATTGAGATTTGACCTTGAGATTTTATGTTTTTGCGTCTTTCTTAAACTCCTGCATCGTCATTTATTAAAATAATTTCAGAAATGTCGTAAGCCGATTAACTTTTGCTCCAACGAAATCTTTGAAAGATTCTACAACGTCTACCTTTTTATTTTCATTTGTTACATATCACACAACTGGACTTGTTCGATGATAATTTGATAATATATGAAGAGCTGTTGAATACAATGGAATAATATTTGGTGTCTTGTTCCTGAAGAAAGATAATTGTCACGAATTGTATCTCTTAAAATCGCTAAGAGCTCAGTTTGAATTTTAGATGACAATTTTTTAAAACATTTTTTCACACGATTTTCTAGGAGTGCTCGATCGTACTTTGGAAGCAAATGCATCGGTTCCAGAATATTGCCTTTATTTGCAACAGTTTTATCATCTCTGTGACCGCAAAAAACCACATTCAATTTTGCATTTTGAAAATTGAAAAAAAAACTTTGGAAAAGTTGAGCAGTTGTTCATGAGTGGGTACTTTTGGATATATGCGTGCAAAGTTGTAATTCCATTAAATAAGCAATTGTGTTCATTATTTTGTTTATGCCACAAAACAAAGATTAACATAAAAATAATGATGCTTTGGAAGAATAAACCATATAAGTAAGCTAACAATTTTATTCCCAGTAGTTTCCTTAAGGTAAAATCAAATTTGAAAGAATTATATGTATCAGAACAATATTGTCACGTTCGTACTCTACTTACTTCAGCCCCTATGTTTTTCAATTCAGTAGCACTAGTATCAGAAGACTTTAGATTCATAATGGAGTTTGAAGTTTTGGCATTAGAAACGGTCACGTATTTTATTAAAGTTATAGTTTTTTTCATTTCTTTGAATTTTTTTATCTTGGCTTTTATTTTATTTTATCAAACTTTTTTAAACACATTTCATTGTTGAAGCTAATTAACGAGGAATCCACAAACCCAATGTTTCGCTCCGAGCTTTCGATTGGCTCATGTTTCATGAACAGTAAGTTTTGCTTTTATAACAGGAGCGTCTGTCTTATTGTAAGAATTTATTTAAACTACCACCACATAAGTGTTATGTCCTCATACTACTTAAGTATTTTTCGGTACTGTAGCTGTCACGTGAGAATCACGAGATGAGTGCCAGAGAGGTCACATGGGTGAAAGCGCGTGAAAGCAGTTGAAAAAGTAATTGCGGATGTGTGGCTGATGTCTCCACGTTGTGAAACCTCAAAGTTATACTTTTGTATATAATGTGCATATTAAAGTCTTTTGTTGGCAATAGTTTTCAAGGATTTATTGCACGAAAGTTTGCATTGTGAAAACGGCTACAAAACACATATAAAAGTAAACCATTTACATTGGTTTCAGAAGAAAACATGAAGTATGATGAAACGGACACTATACAAGATGTCGGAAATTTCTTGTGAACAAAGATCGTACTGTTAACACGTTACAGAAACGTTGTCATCGTGTTAGTATTCAAAAAAGGGAAGTATTCATTAAAGGAAGAACTATGATCAGCCATCATAATTTGTGAATATTCAAGTTCGTAATCAGCAGTGTATAAACTTTTGAAGATTAAAGGAATATTATCAGTATGTAAATATGGCGGCTCAGCTACACACGTGACAGCTACGTGGACTGTTTGAAACTAGGTCAAATAGTAAAGGCACGTTCGTTCTAAAGATACTCAGTGCCGGAATCTTGGTCGCGCAGTTTAGGCCTACTGTCGTTGGCATACAGTGTGTATGGTTGCACACAGTGAACGTATATACGTCAGCAAGCTCACTACACGCTATTACTAAGTGATTCAAAACAAATAACTATAAAAAACATTGAACTTGAGAAGCTATGGACTATTAACAACTGTGTCATTGAGAATTATAAATCAAGGAACGGAATTTGTATTCATTCATTGTGTGGAAATTGTGATAATTGCAATTTGGATTCATGGATTGAATTGCAGTGTCTAAAAATTACTCTAAAGTTCGAAAATTGGCAAATTTGACTAAGTGACTTATTTTATTCAAAACTTTTGACCATCGGATGTGTTTTGTCAAACTAAGGGATCTTATATATATAGTATACTTAATACCCCATGTGAGGATACTTTGTTGCCTCATTTTGTCAAAATTAAATTTAATGGTGTAGATGTGTCATTTGTTGGGAATTAACATATTTTAAATATCTCATTTGGAGGAATTATACTTTAATAAATAAATGATTACATTGAATACTGAATTGCTTGACGCATATAATTCCATAAACTAAACATAGATTAATATGAAAAATTCGCTGCCATAGCTAAACTAAACACATATTCTGAAGGCCTGAGACTAATCTCTTAAGGCCTTGGCTAGTACCTGGGCAATCTGCTGCATCTGTTGAGCATTGCCATACAACATTGTCTTTACGTGGGACTCTTCCGCCTCTCTCAACTCCCCGGCTATATCTAGCGCGGGGCAAGACGTCACCAGGTGTACGACCGTCTCAGAGGCTTGGCTGCAATGACGGCAGTTCGAGTCCCTGTTGTGGTCTAGCCTGTGAAAGTATGAGTTGTTTGGGCAGTGTTCTGTTCTCATCTGAGTCACTAAACTCTGGTGTTTGCGACTCAGGTTCCACCACTGGTCTGAACGGCTTGGCCTGGGCATGTTAGCGAATACCCCCCTGGCTGTCGTGTTGTCAGCCCACTCCTGGTACCACTTATTCCGGAAGTGGTCCTTTAGCCAGGTTTTAGCCCCAAGATAAGTTACTGGGGCCTCTGGTTGGGGCAGGGCCGCTCTTGCTTTGGCCAGGGAGTCTGCCTTTTCATTGCCGTTAAAATTCACATGGCTCGGGATCCACTGCACTGTTACCCTACCTCCAAGTCTTTCGAGCCTACCCACGTCCTCCCAGATGGCGTCAACCAAGTGGTTACAACGCTTCTCACTAGCCAGAACTTCGAGAGCTGATCTTAAGAATGTGGCTTAAGTGGAAAACAATTGAAAGACTTTGTTGAAGAGAAAGTCAAGGAAGCTAAAGAAGAAGGAAAGCTTAGAATAGCTGACGAAAAAGAAAGCAAATAGAAGAAAGAGCTGCAAGAAGAGAACTGGAACAACTTAAAAATGACAACTTTAAACTACAAATTGATTTAGAGAGTAGAGGCCACAATCCTGGCCACAAGATTGGCAAGCACAACTGATGACTCAACTAACTGGAGAAGCGTTTGAAGCTTACAACAGTATGGCCAAAGAAGACAGAAACATATATAAAAATGTCAAAAAGGAACTCCTATGTCATTTCGGAAAGTCAGAAAATGATTATAGAAAAGAATTTCATGAAAGGAGAATCAAGATGGACAAAGATCCACAGATCATAGTACATGAAGCAAAAGTTAAATTTAAAAAATGGCTGGAACTTACAGCAATAGATACAAGCAATCCAAAAGCCATACTAGACATGGTGTTAATTGACAAGTTCTTAGAAAATGCAACACCAGCTCTTTTCACATATTTAACTGATAAGAAAGTTCGTACTCAAGCAGAGCTAACAAATGCATTACGCACATTCAAGGACTCTCATCCAAATGTGGAAATGTATATGAGAAACTATATCTTTGCAGCGATACAAAATAAAATCCAAGAAAAAGACAAGGAATGAGAAACCAGAGCCTGCCAAACCAAGGAAACAGACACACTATTTGCTGGTACTGTAACAAGCCAGGACATTTGGTGAGGCAGTGTTACCACAATAAAGGACAACTAAATAGGGTGTCACCTAATGACATCCCTATAAGAAAGAAAACAGAAGAAAGATCAAGACAAGGTCATTTTGAAACCAAAGGAAGACAATCATGGAGAGAAAAATATAATGCTAATTCCATATATAGAAATTATAATCAAGGTAGACGATCATGGAGAGGCAAATATTGTTTTGATTACAGAAACAGAAATTATGATCAACCATGGAGAAAGAATGAAAAACCAAGACATGGATGATAAAAGAAAGATGTATCGAGAAGAAACAAGAAGAACTTGTTACACTTTAGCCACAATTGACAGCCTTTTAATACCTTCGTGATGTTTTTACTTATTAATATATCTTGTAGGCGTTCTCTCAATACATAACCTTGCATCCAATTATCCTCTGAAGAATTGGTTTCAATAAAACGACTTTATTATCTACACTATGCACATAACATATATTTTGAGGTAATGCAACGTGGAGTACTCAGGCACACATCCGCCATGACACCAGAACTCTGTAACACGGATAATAATCTCGAACCTTCTATCCCATCTCTTCCCGCGCTTTCACTCACGTGATCTCCCCGTCATCCAACACGCGATTAACACGTGACAAATCATGTATATGGTAAAAGGGATGAAGGTCATAGTACCAGAGATAGAGATGGTGGTGGTTTTTCTGAAACCATTTGTGTGGAATCATCTGAAGTAGGAAGAATAATTGGTTGTGTATGAAACAGAATCAGAGACATAGAAACAGACAGTGGTTTGCGGATAAAGATTTCTAGTGACAATGACTCATATGGCCGAAATTCTGTTGAATTATCTGGAAGCAAAAATTACATATCAAAAGCTAAGCGACTTATTCAAGATGCTGGAATTGATCTTGTGAATGGAAATAATCGAAGTCATGGTTGGTGAATTATTGAGCGTGTAATAGGCTGAAGAAGCATTCAAAGCCCATCGATTTGAATTCATACTTATCAGCTGAAGAGTGACTATTTTTGAACTATGCTATGCTATTAACCGACTATAAATTTGACATTAAACCTGTTAAAGTAAAGGACAATGTGGTTGCAGACATGTTAAGTAGAATGATAATAAATAAAGACATTCTGTGAATTCCTAAATGATAAAACCAGAGACTGTATTAATAGTAGTATTTTTATTCGCTGAACAATAAACAAGGAGCAGTGTTTGAATTCCACTGGACAATATATTTAATTTTAATTTTATGAATATTAATTTTTGAAAGTATTTTATTTACACAAAATTCTAGTTGTGTTAAAATTTTAGTTACATTTTTTCAGTAAAAGAAGAGAATCGTACTTTTAACTCTTCGTGGGAACTCGAATTTTTGTTTTCTCTGTTTAATGAAAAGCCAGTGTGTTTGATTAGTCAGGCTACTTATTCTGTTATCAAAAAGTCAAATCTGCAGAGACACCACAAGTCAGTGCATGCCGATTTTGATAACGAATATCCGAAAGGAATAAAGCTAAGAGAAGACAAAGGGGGCGAGGGAGGCGGGCCGCCCCTAGTGACACCCATTAGGGGGTGACACCCGAGCCTAAAATTTTACTGTGTACGAATTTATGTCAGAAAAGAAAATGAAGACACATTTTTTTCATCTAGAAAGAAATTAAGAAATACAAAGAAATACGTTAAACGCGAAACATCTTTATTAAAATATATCAGTTAACTTGCAATAATAAAACAGTCCGAACACACAAACAGCATTAAAACAAATTAGAAAATAAAACAAACCCGTAAAAACAAAGTTTTCTACTATAAATCCTTTATATTTTAGTTATAATTAAAAGTATTGATTATGTTTCAACGCCACAAATATTTACGGACTGACACCGAGTGATGTCCCCTGTCTTTTAACGGGGGATGGGTCGTGAGGGGGTGTCGGCACGACGGTCGATGTCTAAGCGTCAACTCACACTCACGTGGAAAAAAAACAATAACAAACCGTGAATTTGAATTACATACCTCATATAAGGATAAACTAAAAATGAATTAATTTAATTACGGTACGTTCGATCGATCTGACATTTTGATACGATGCATTGTTAGGTTAGACGGGCCCGTGTGCCAAATTTCAGCTCGATCGGATCACGGCAAGTGGGTCATTTTCGACTTTTGTTTTTCCGCCCGCCCACCCATGAGATGATGAGATGACGACAGAGAGACAGACAGACAGAGACGGCCGCGAAGTTAATATAAGGGATTTAAAAACAAAGTTTTTGACTATAAATCCCTTATATATGAGACATAACTAACAGTATTGATTATTTTCAAACATTTACAGACTGAATCTGTCTTAACTCAAGTTTGCTTCATAACCCTGAGGGTGAGGGTGAGAGGGGAAAAGTCTGGTCACCGATTCGCTTGACCGAGCTCAGCATAACACGTAAAATGTAAACAAAAGTGCCCCCGGCGCTTCGACGGGTCGCCTTAACGCGTCAACTCAAACTTTCACGTGGGAAAAAAACAATAACAAACCGTGAATTTGAATTACATACCTCATATAAGGATAAACTAAAAATGCATTAATTTAATTACGGTACGTTCGATCGATCTGAAATTTTACTACAATGCATTGTTAGTTTAGTCGGGCCCGTGTGCCAAATTTCAGCTCGATCGGATCACGGCAAGTGGGTCATTTTCGACTTTTGTTTTTCCGCCCGCCCGCCCATGAGATGATGAAATGACGACAGAGAGACAGACAGAGAGAGACGGCTGTGAAGTTAATATAAGGGATTTAAAAAAAGAAAAGAAACGTCGCAGCTGAGAGATCTTTAAAAAAGGCTTGACATGAAAGAGGCAGTGTCTTATATTTTAAAAGATATAAAGCTATTTGGGCTTTGACACACTGACACTATGGACGAATCCCACCTCACGACTCCCCCCACCACAGGGGGGTGTGGGGGGTAAGATTTTTATCCCCCCAACCCCCCCCCCTTCAAAAAAAATAATAATTAAAAATGGGTTTTCTTTGTTGATGTTTTTTCTAGACGAAAATTATGAATTCAAAGTCTTTGAATTAATATTTTGTTTTATATATATTTATTAAAGGCGTGATATGCATGTTTATATACATGTAGTCCCCCGGTTACGATGGTCCCATCCCGACTTACGCTGTTTCGTTGTTAACGCTCCCCTGTAAAGAATAATATTACGCGTTATTCCTAATTAAATCCTTTATATTAACTCGTGGTGTCTGCACCCGCCCTTGTCGCCAAAACTTTTGATCAATTTTTAACCCACTTTCTCGTAAGCTAGCGAGCTGAAATTTTGCAGGCAGTTTTGTGGCGATGATAAAAACAATGTATCAAAATTTCAGATCGATCGCATGTACCGTAATTAAATTATTGATTTTTTAGATTATTTTATTTATTCCAATGTATCATGCTATTTTTTGTGATAGAGCGTCGGGGTGCGTATACTGTTGAACAACCTTTCTGTCGCGCAATAAGGTGCGTATTTTATTGACAACTCTTTTTATAAACATATTCCTGATCGGTGCGCATTATATTAAACATGTTTTACGACACAACTGCAATTCTTTATTTTTAGATGGTCTGGCGCTGCGTATTATAATGAACATTCTTTTATTCACGTCTCATACATAAAGGATTTATATTGAAAAACTTGGTTTTTTACGGGATGTTTTTATTTATTTTATTTTTTTTAAAAACATTTTTTCCATGGGGTAACAAATTGTTTTCTCTAGTTGAAATAAAAAATGTATTGAAAAATATGTATTAATATTATTTGAACCTACAACTTTCGTTTGCGAATTTTTCTCATGGTGAAGTTATCAATCAAGTCAGTAAAGCTAAGAAAGCTTACAAGTAAGTTCCTTTTTAAAATCTTTTATATTAACTCGTGGTGTCGCGGCCGCCCTTGATTGCTTGCTTGCTTGCTTGTCGCCAAAACTTTGGATCGATTTTTAACCCACTTGCTCGTAAGCTAGCCAACTGAAATTTTGCAGGCAGTTTCGTACCGATGATAAAAACAATGTATCAAAATTTCAGATCGATCGCATGTACCGTAGTTAAATTATTGATTTTTTAGATTATTTTATTTATTCCTATGTATCATGCTATTTTTTGAGATAGAGTGTAAGGGTGCGCATTATATTGAACAACCTTTCTGTCGCGCAATAAGGTGCGTATTTTACTGACAACACTTTTTATAAACATATTCCTGATCGGTGCTTATTATATTAAACATGTTTTACGACACAACTACAAATTTGTATTTTTGGATGGTCTTGCGCTGCGTATTATAATGAACATTCTTTTAGTTACGTCTCATACAAAAAGGATTTATATTTAAAAACTTGTTTTTTTACGTTTTTTTAAAAATTAATGCTCATTAGAGAGAGCATATTCAGTATTTGTTGTCTCATGCAAATTCTAACTCATTTTATATTCTTTTCAACTTTGAAAAGGATTGCCCTCAGTTGCAGTTTGATATCATTGAGAGATAGACAAGAAGTGCGATGTGTACATTTGTAAAGAGCTGTGAGAAATTTAGCTCATTCAAAAGAAGCAAAATGTTTAGCTATGTGCACGTGTTTTGAGTTTGGCATTGGGATACTTCCTTAAGGTAAGCAGTCTTCGAAATCACTTGAATATTCTTCCATTATATTGGCTGATGCCCATCGGATGGTGAAATTGCTGAGCTCAGATAGGTTTGTAAGAAAGCCAAATTTCTCATTTATGTCTTTATATGGGCCTAACCGATGTTGTAGAGCTCAAGAAATTTTGTCAACGATTACCAGAAATACCTCAACCTTGAAACTCTTGTCTCGGGGAGAATACTGTTTTGGTGATATCCCTCTATGAAACGGACGCCCTTTTTCTCTCTCTTTTACAACCTTTATTATTAACTTGCTTTCGTTCCTGTTTGTCCCCAATTTTTCAAATCTTCCAACGTAAAATAAAACCACTTCTGATGGTACTAGAGATCTCAAAATTTTACCGCAGATAGATCTTGGATGACAATGCATTGTATCAACATTTCAGATCGATCGAAGGTACTGTTATTAAATTATTGAACTTTTTAATTTATCTATATATAAGCATATGTATTATCCGTCTGCTCTTATTTACATTACAATCACGTGCCGAGTTCACACCAACCCCGACCACATCAACCATGTTTAACATCAAGGGGAGATCTGTCATTTCCAGTCTGTAAATGTTTGTCGGGCAATGCGTTTTATATTTGAACATAATCAATACTTCAAAACTCACCATAGCATACACTTAGACTAAAGTGAATAAAATAAATAGAAGTAAAAAAAAAGATTTTAAAAAAAACACGTTTTTATAAGCGGACTATAAAGAAGAATTCTTTATTTAAAATTAAAATTTAAAATAAGTACTATGATGTAATATGACTAAAAACGTGGGAGGACGCTTTTTATGCGTTTGGCTAAAATGATTATGGTTTACAAATGACGAGTGAGAAAATGAGTGAATTGAATTAGTTAAGCCTGAGAAACGCCCGACCCACGTTTTTAGTCATATTACATCATAGTACCTGTTTTAAAAGTTAATTTTTAAAATTTATTTTCTACTTTTTATTCCGTTTATAAAAACATGGTTTTGAAAAATATTTTTTTTTACTTCTTTTTATTTTTGTTGATAGCATTGAAGATTGTTCATACTCTTTTTTTACCACGGACTTGTCCTTTCCCTTGTATTCATAGGAATCAAGTTAAGAATGCTTTCTTTTAACAAACTCAATTAGAGACTTCCTTTCTAAAATTGTTTCCCGAATTTCAAGTAAAATAGCGACTTCCAGTTGTTTAAGTTCCTTTAGAAATCCTTCTGCTTCAAGTAGACAGTCACGTGGCTTATTTTCGTTTGTTGCAAATTCTTCCAGTGCTGCGATATTCGCATGGTATAAGTTATTAACAGACCTTACTGCATCATGTCAGGCTGACCATCTTGTGTCACACAAGGCTTTGTTAACATGTATGAATTTCATGTGTTTTTAAAGTACCTGTCAACGATGAGTAGATGCAACAAGCCGGGTATAATGATTTTGCAGAAGACACAAAATCTGACTGCATCAGGACAACCTGCTGCACTTTTCCCAACCAAATTAAGGGAATGAGCTGTGCACGGCACATAATGAGCAACACTGCACTTCTCACGAAGAATAGCCTAGTTTCCGTTATACTTCCTACTTATATTTGCAGTATTGCCGTATGACTGTCCAGGGCATTTTCAGGGATTCATTCAAACATTTGCCTGCATCTTTATTATACACTATAATAAGTTTGGAGTACCTTAATTTATTGGTGGCCCGTGGCTTTAACCCGTTCAGCACCCCCCCCCCTTTTAATCCGTATTAGGGTGTGGGGGTCACGCAAAGTGACGTTGTGTGACGAGGGTGTTGGGCTAAAAAATGTGTTTCACATAAAAAAACGCGCAACTTTAAATAAAAGTTTCACTTACATATTTGATTTTTTTTTACCGTTTATTTAATGACGTTTTCGATGGCTTCACGCGTGTTACGACATCAGAGCACAGACTTACCCTAAATACATATTTAAATGACACAAAATAATTTCCAACATGCTAATTTTTATTTAGAAAATACGCCTTGGGGAGGGGGGTGTCAAAGCTTTGTGACGTCATATCGTGAAAAAAAGGGGGTGGGTGTCATGTCAAAGCTTTGTGACGTCATATCGTGGAAAAAAGAAGGGGGGGTGTCGTGTCAAAGCTTTGTGACGTCATATCGTGGAAAAAAAGAGGGGGGTATAAGCATGACCCTGCGGGAGGGTGGGGTAAAAATCGGCGAGCTCGCGTGATGTCATTTATGGACGGGCCCTTCAGTCGTGAAGGGGTTACACCATGAGCTGCCACCCCAGGGTGACACCAACCCTAGTGACGCCTCTGTATATATGTTTTTCTTTTTTTCAGAAGCAAAAGTGAAAGCAAAATGGAACAGTATTAAAACCTCATAAAGGAGGGAGAAAAAGAAACAAGAGATGACTTCAAAAAGTGGTGCTGAGTTATCAGAAGTTTTTCAATCCAGCTGGTGGCTATTTGATACTGTGGATGGTTTTATGGCACCACATGTTATCACTGAAAATGGCCTGTATAACTTTGTAAATAAATAGAATAATTTAATAAATTAACAAATATTGTAAAATATTGAAACTATTGAATTGAATGTCAAAAGTTTTGAAAATGTATCAAATAATAAATAATATATTTGAAAATGAATTGAAATAAAAAATGAATTAATTGAAAAATAAAAAAGTAATAAGACTCATAAGATTTTAAAAGGAAAACATATTTATTAGGGCTAGGGGCCATCTATAAAGTACATCACACTATTTTTTACAATTTTTAACTCCCCCTCCCCCTGTCACAAACTATCACAAATCATTTTGGCATTCGCACTGGCTTTCTTGTAATAAACCCTGGTCACGATGTGTCTTTAGGCAATTTCTAAATTTAATGTGATAGTGCATCTATTATAATATCATGATAAGGTGATATGCTTTAAATTGAAATTTATTTATTGGAACATTAAAAATTCCTTCTTGCACTTTATTCAACTGCCAACTAACTGCACCATTTGTACAAAAATATGTTGCTAGTTGATCTCTAACAGCTTCTGCTTCTTGAGTTGTGTGTATTCTTGTTCTGTTGGGTATAAGATCAGGCATTGCTGTTAAGTCAAACTTTTCTGTAAAGCAGTAACTGTTATCATATATAACTTTCTCTCAACAAATTGTGTACAACTACACAGCAATAGACAATTTGTTTAGCTTTACCATGCTGTAATAGGATTGGTCTTTTCAAAATTTGGAATGTATGGACAAGGATGCCAAATGCATTCTCAACTATCCGACGAGCTCTAGAGTATCTGTAATTGAAAACTTTTTATTTTAAATGATAGGTTTTTATTTTGCTTGGTATGGTATGGCATCTGTCCGTCTACGAAAGACGATAGATTTATCTTTATTATCTGCAGCTCTTTTTAAGGGAAAAGCCTCATCAGTTACTTTAAAAATTTTTATATCATCTTCTATTCCCTCAATGGACTTGTCTGCTGGAATATTTAATTTATTACATCTTAGAGCTTCTGCCAGACCAGAATTTTCAAACACGGACCCATCAGACACTCTACCGTTACAACCTATGTCTACAAAAAAGAAATTTATAGTCTGCATCAAATAATCCAGTGTTGCTCAATTATTTTCTGACACGCCTCCCCAATAGGAAGAAGAAAACATTTCGCACCCCCGCGCGACAGTAAATATTATCATTTGTCTATAAAATTGTTATAAGTACACCATTTCACGCCCCACTTTAGGGAGCCTCGCTCCCCCCCCCCGGGGGAGCGCATCCAACTATTTGAGAAACACTGCACTAATCCAAGAAGAACTATGCTAAAAAAAGTTTTATAGTTGAAAAACTGTGATCCTTTGTTATTGGGCTTTCTAATCGTGATGTGTTTTCCATCTAATGCTCCAATGCAATTTGGAAAATTCCATTAATCTTGGAAAGTCTTAGCAACCCACGCCCACTTTTCTGTTGTATTTGGAATCTGAAAATATAAATTAATTATATTAATGTAATTTTTAAAAGAAATTTTATACCTAAAAATATTTAATTATTTTATTTCAGAAAGAGCAAGCTCCATCCCACAGCACCAGCATTGATATCCATGACGACAGCCAAGATGAAACACAATCCATTATTATTGACTCAGATGTTTTGCAGCAAGATGCCTCTTTCCAGAATAAAGAAAATTGTTCGGTTAATCTGGACAGATTAAATAACACAAACCATAAATCTAATATCAATCCAAAATCTGGAGCTGGTAATAAAAGAAAAGTAATTGAAGTCAGTCCACTTTCTAAGTGTTCCAATCTATTATACACAATAGCGTTGAAATTTAACAATGAAAATGGTAAAGAAAGGAAAGTTTCTGATAATACAATTTTTGGAAAACTTGTGGAGAAGAATTTAGATAAAATTAATGATGAGGAACTTGTTGAAGAATTTAGATAAAATTAATGATGAGGAACTTGTTGAAGAATTTAGATAAAATTAATGATGAGGAACTTGTTGAAGAATTTAGATAAAATTAATGATGAGGAACTTGTTGAAGAATTTAGATAAAATTAATGATGAGGAACTTGTTGAAGAATTTAGATAAAATTAATGATGAGGAACTTGTTGAAGAAGTTAATGATGAGGAACTTGTTGAAGAAGTTAATGATGAGGAACTTGTTGAAGAAGTTAATGATGAGGAACTTGTTGAAGAAGTTAATGATGAGGAACTTGTTGAAGAAGTTAATGATGAGGAACTTGTTGAAGAAGTTAATGATGAGGAACTTGTTGAAGAAGTTAATGATGAGGAACTTGTTGAAGAAGTTAATGATGAGGAACTTGTTGAAGAAGTTAATGATGAGGAACTTGTTGAAGAAGTTAATGATGAGGAACTTGTTGAAGAAGTTAATGATGAGGAACTTGTTGAAGAAGTTAATGATGAGGAACTTGTTGAAGAAGTTAATGATGAGGAACTTGTTGAAGAAGTTAATGATGAGGAACTTGTTGAAGAAGTTAATGATGAGGAACTTGTTGAAGAAGTTAATGATGAGGAACTTGTTGAAGAATTTAAATTTGAAATTCATTCTGTTTCTATACAAGCTGTCAGAGAATTGAGAAATTAAATTAATTTTTTTGAAATAAATTTAAGTTACAAGTTATGTAGTTGTAATTTCAATTTAAATACAAATGTACTGTGCTTAAATATATATTTAAATAATTAAAGTTTTACACTCAATGCTAATTGAAAATGGTTACATTTCTATTTTTTTTAAAGTTCAAGATGGTAATAAATGAATACATTAAAAAGTCAACTGTATGTATATCAATCAAATACTGGAGTTTTCCTGTTATTTGAAGATCATTTTTATTGTATCACAATCATTGTTAAGATCAAGCAATATTTTATTAAATAGAAGAAAGCTGTCTTATAACAGCAATATTTGAAATAATTGTGGCCAATGGTTTTATCTGTATAGTTTTAAAATATTGTTTCAATTATTACTTCATTTTGTTTTAAAGTTACAAAAATACTTTGCTTAAATTTTGAATTGGTACTTTGAAGTCCTGTGTATGGCATAGATTAATAGATTGTACATTCATACCTAATATATATCTCGCAAAAGCCTTTGTTGTTCCTAGGTAATGACTGACAAAATTTGATGTGCCTTTCCTCAATACTGCCATTGGGTTTTGCATAGGCTATGCATCAATTTTTTTAAATTACTTGTTTAATTCCTTATAACCACACATTATCATTTGTACTTTTTCTCTCCTGTAACTATAATTTAATAATGGCTTAATATTTTATTTGTTTGTAGTAGGCACTGTAATTATTTCTTTACTGAAGTTCTTTTAAAAATGTTTATGGCATTACTAGTACTAGAACTTCAATTTGTTAAAAATTTGCTGTTTTATTAATGTCAGTGCTATCTATGTACATGATCTTTTAAGTTAAAATAGTATGTTTGAATCACTCACTAACTTGATTCATTCATTTTCTTATTTTTATTCATGGTTGATTATGATTTTTTGGATACAAAAAATCTCTATTCCTGTATGCCTGTTCCTCTGGTCAAGTCTTCATGTCATGTCTTATCATGCTATAATTTGGACATGCATTCTTGCAATACAGTTTTTCCTTTTATTGTTCTGTTTTAAATTATAAATACATGTATATATATTCACATTTTAAATGACAATTAACTCTTTATAAAAAAATATAAAAAATATTTTAAAAAACCTCTTTTCTTCAAAAATTATTTTAACTTTATTTTTTTTACTAATCTATTTCTTGTGATTGGTTGGTTGATAAATTTTTATATTTGATATTGTTGAATTTTTCATATTGTTTGGTATTTTGAGTTGCCTTTTTAAAAAGATATTGCCCTATCTGTTATTGAGTTAAATTTTGGGATTTACAACTCTAAGAGAGTTGATGGTATTAAAATTAATTAAAAATATAAATATGGTATTCAAATATTGTGATTTTACTGAAAAATTTATGAGAAAGTATTTTATAATCATTGAGGTTAATACTTAAATAAATATATTACAGCTTTTATAGAAAAATAGCAACCAAATGTCATTAGCTGCAATTCTAACTAATGTAGTCTACAAGTTTGTAAATGTCATTTTCTAGATTTTAATTGTGTAATATGTAAACAATAAATCCTGAAGCATGTGTATATTTCTGTGATATTGTCTTTCCATGTGATGACATATAAATTTATTATTCATCTTATTAAAACAGCTGTTATTAATACTTCAACTTGCATATGATATTAAAAAATGTAATTATTATGATCGTAAGTTTTTTCTTCTTTTAAATAATGCATTTTTTAATGAATTGCTATCAATTTTCATTGAATTTGAATCATATCTTTTTTATCACTCACCTCGATAACAGCTTCAAGGGCATATGATATAGCCTTGCAAGTTTCAGGAATAATCTTCGAAAGGGTACTTTTACCAATCTTGTGTTACAAGCCTAAGTCCAGAAAGGATGATCCTATTGTAAAAAGATAAAATACATCAATTAAAAATTGATGTCAAAACATGTGTTTAACACATGACTGCCATTGCTACAATATATTGTGCGGTTTATGAAATAAAATGAACACAGATTAAAATGAGAGTATTAAATCTAATGCGTACAATTACAATATTCAGTAAATAGTCACATTTATTTTTCTATTTTTTTATAATAATTTTTCTTTTACCACTCAAATTGTCTCTTCCTCCTCCACCATCTCTCCAACCTCACAAAGCAGTTTATTTAGCACACCTCCAACGGACCTTAGAGTCTTTGAGGGAACATTGTGTATAGCACTAAGTTATACATACATAAAAACGTTTTTCTTACCTGATAAAAGATATAGAAGATTCACAACGAGCCTTAATTCATGTGAAATCCACGTAAACGACCAAAAATAGCTGGAGCTCCGTCAACAGACAGAACAAGAGTCTTCCCGTTTTAAATTTAAATAAACTTTATCAAGGAATTCAGTAACTTTATAGAGTACTGTATATCAATTCCTTGACATCGCAATTCGATAGTAGCACAAACCAACATATCCTCTTTGTTTCAAACGGAAAACCTTTGTATTAAAAGAAAGTACCACTTAATGAACACATTTAATAAAGTAATATACTATTAAATAGCCTTGCTCAATTTTAATGAATTAATTTTAAATGCCACATAGAGACGATATTGGATACAGTTGTCATGTAGATTAAGATTCTTGTCATTCATGTCAATACAAATGAAAGTGGAGAGGAGTTTGGTGTCTTTATATAGTACGTAGATAAGAAATGTTCATAGATAAACAATTTTAAATCAGTTTTCTGGAAGGAACCTGTTGAAAAGTGGGCTTCTATTCCAAGCGAACTGGTACACATGACGGATTTTTAATATATCTAGAGGGTTTTATATGTCCCTAATGAGTCTGAATTACCCCCAAGAATTCACTTTTTACCCCAAAAGGTGTAATTTACCCCTATTCGCCGACCCCTGGTATAAAGTATAAAGTCTTTCAAAGTGAGTATCAGGGTTTTCACACTACAGTACAGGCACAAATTAAAATCAAATACTTAAAAAAAAATAATTCGGGTCTACAAATCGTCGTTTCTCATCCATCAACTAATACTTCATCTGATAACCGTAAGCAACGTGTTTTTTCACTGTAATGTGATGTTATTCATAATAAAATAAAAGTTTGTTTGATATCCGAAATTAAATTTTAAAAAACGTACAAAACCAAGTTTTTGACTATAAATCCTTTTTTTTACGAGACATAATTAAAAGAATGTTCGTTATAATACGCAGCGCAAGACAATCCAAAAATACAAAATGTTAGTTATGTCTCGTAAAACATGTTTAATATAATGCGCACCGATCGGGAATATGTTTATAAAAACTATTGTCAATATAATACGCACCAAATCGCGCAACAGGAAAGTATTAATAAAAAGGTCGTTCAATAGGCTTGGTCATTATTTACCGGAAGTCTAATAATAGACTCGATCTATAACTAGGTCACCGCCTGAGGTGCCGTAAGGTCAAGTAGTTAATATTTATTCATAACTATTAGAGGGAATGCGCTCATTGAAATTATCTAAAACTTGTTCAAAAGCTTGATTTTATAGAATTTTAAAGAAAAATATAAGGTCATATTATTTGATATATTATATAATGCGAAATAGAGCTTCCTTGCGAGAGTGAATTTAATATTAATATGTAAATATACAGACTATACTTTTTTATTTTTAGTTCATTCGCTCATTCGTCCGAGAATTTTATACATTCAAATACTATTTACTTCTAAAACTTATGATGTAATACTATATAAATCATAATCTTTGTGTAAGTTTATTACTAATAAATACTAAGGCATATATAATTTATATGAACCAACGAAAACAATTTATATAAAATTGTTAGCACTAGTTACTAGTACTAGTGGCGACGGCCGGAACGACCGCTTACACTTTCACTCATCTTAAATAAATGCTTAGGCCTAGGCTTATTTATTTAAATATCAATAGATGGTTATATTATGTAATATTATATTATGCGAAATGGAACGTCTTTGGGAGCATGAATTATGTAAATTAATTATAATTAGTGACTCTACATCTGCTCTGACTGAGGCTGAGGCTCTAACTCTATTATCTAGTAATAAGTTAGTAGTAACTAGTTCTAATTGCTCGTTCGTCCATGAAGTTTATTCTTTCATACTATGATGTAATTATAATTAAAGTCATAATCTTAGTGTAAGTTTATTACTAATAAATACTAAGGCATATATAATTTATATGAACCAACGAAAACAATTTATATTAAATATAAGTTTGTTAGCACTAGTGACTAGTACTAGTGGCGACGGCCGGAACGACCACTTAGACTTTCACTCATCTTAAATAAATGCTTAGGCCTAGGCTTATTTATATAAATTAAAATATCAATAGATGGTTATATTATGTAATATTATATTATGCGAAATGGAACGTCCTTGCGAGCATGAATTATGTAAATGAATTAGTGACTCTAGTAATAAGTTAGTAGTAACTAGTTCTAGTTGCTCGTTCGTCCATGAATAATTAATAATTAATAATAACTGTAATAATTAATGGATCTAAATCTGCACCAATAAAGGTTAACTCTGCTAGGTCCCTTACTCTTTTTGATCTATATAAATGATTTACCCAACAACATCTCAACAGGTACAAAAGTTAGGTTATTTGCTGATGATTGTATAATCTATAGAACAATTAAATCAGAGCAAGATAGCAACATTTTACAAAAAGACTTAGATGAATTTTTAAAATGGGAAACTAACTGGAGTATGTCTTTCCACCCAGAAAAGTGTCAACTTTTAAGAGTAACAAAGAAAAAGAAACAAATAAATTCAAAATATTACATTCACGGAAAAGAACTGACCCAAACTAAAGATGCAAAATACTTAGGAGTCTTAATAAATGAGAAACTATCATGGAATCCCCATGTCAATGAAGTTATTAAAAAATCAAACAAAACCTTAAGTTTTCCTTCTTCCCGTCCGGAATTCGGGCGTGGAATGGGTTGCCTGAAGAATCCAGGAAAACCAACACTTTATCAACGTTTAAATCTCTAATAAAAATGCGGGACTAGACACAAACCATAGATAAGCGTAGGACGCAATAATCTTCTGTATAGAAGGAGCGTCTGTAAACAGATAAGATAAGAGAAGATAAGACGAAGTTTATTCTTTCATACTATGATGTAATTATAATTAAAGTCATAATCTTAGTGTAAGTTTATTACTAACAATTACCAAGGCATATATTTTTATAAGGCAAGGGCCAAGGAAAACAATATTAAAATACATATATGTTAATAATTGACTAAGCTAGGACTAGTGTTTACCGTAGTTACGACTATCGAACGAACGCTTACACTCATCTTTAAATAATTTAAAATATTATGTTACGGCTTATGTATTAAAGTTTTAAGTCTTCGACATTTTAATAACTTTTTTCGGCTGCAAAACTGAGTGAGAAGAAATATCTTTTTTGTCCAAAATAGCACCTGGAACATCGTTTTCAGATAGCACTATAACACTATTAAACACACTGTTGCTGGCCATGTTTGAGAAAGTTTGACCTTATGAACAACAAAGAGCAAAAATAGATATGACCGAATGGCTTATGACGCGTTCGGGTCTCAGAAATGATCAAATCTATATAATACGCACCGCAACACTCTATCTCAAAAATTTAACATGATACAAAGAGATAAATAAAATAATCTAAAAATTCAATAATTTATTTACAGTACATGCTATCGATCAGAAATTTTGATACATCGTTTTTATTATCGGCACGAGTCTGCCTGCAAAATTTCAGCTCGCCAGCTTACGAAAAAGTGGGTTAAAAATCGATCCAAAGTTTTTTTTCGACAAACAAGCAAGCAAGCAAGGGCTCAGACACCACGAGTTAATATAAAGGATTTAATTTTTAAAAAAACCTAAAAAAATTAAGTTTTTGACTATAAATCCGTTATACACGAGAAGTAACTAAAAGAATGTTCATTATAATACGCAGCGCAAGACCATCCAAAAATACAAAATTGCAGTTGTGTCGTAAAACATGTTTAATATAATGCGCACCGATCAGGAATATGTTACTAAAAACAGTTGTCAATAAAATACGCACCTTATTGCGCGACAGAAAGGTTGATCTTATCTTATCTTATCTTATCTGTTTACAGACGCTCCTTCTATACAGAAGATTATTGCGTCCTACGCTTATCTATGGTTTGTGTTTAGTCCTGCATTTTTATTAGAGATTTAAATGTTGATAAAGTGTTGGTTTTCCTGGATTCTTCAGGCAACCCATTCCACGCCCGAATTCCGGACGGGAAGAAGGAAAACTTGTATGTGTTTGTTCTTGCATACGGAATAAGAAAGGTGTTTTTATCCTTATGTCTATCTGAGGGTTGTATTAAGTTATCTTTGTGTTGTATTTCTAAATTAGAATTAATTGCTTTATGTATGATTACTACTTTGCTATTGGTTCTTCTATCCTCTAGTGTTTCAAGGTTTAATGATTTAACTAATGGTGTTATTCTTGTCAGTTTCGAATATTCTCCAGTAATGAATCTGGCAGCTCTTTTTTGAATTTGTTCTAGTTTATCAATGTTTTCTTTGGTGGATGGGTCCCATACAGAAGATGCATATTCTAGTACAGGTCTCACCAAAGTGAGGTAGCATTTTAGTTTTATATCTCTATTACATTTGTTAAAGTTCCTTTTTATAAAGCCTAAGGTTTTGTTTGATTTTTTAATAACTTCATTGACATGGGGATTCCATGATAGTTTCTCATTTATTAAGACTCCTAAGTATTTTGCATCTTTAGTTTGGGTCAGTTCTTTTCCATGAATGTAATATTTTGAATTTATTTGTAACGGTACATGTGATCGATCTGAAAATTTGATAAATTGTTTTTATCATCGGTACAAAACTGCCTGCAAAATTTCAGCTCGCTAGCTTACGACCAAGTGGGTTAAAAATCGATCAAAAGTTTTGGCGACAAGCAAGCAAGGGCGGGCGGCCGCAGACACCACGAGTTAATATAAAGGGTTAAAAAAACCCCGTAAAAAACCAAGTTTTTCACTATAAGTCCTTTATGTATGAGACGTAACTAAAACAATGTTCTGTATAATACGCAACGCAAGACCATCCAGCAATACAAAATTGTAGTTGTGTCGTAAAACATGTTTAATATAATGCGGACCGATCAGGAATATGTTTATAAAAAGTGTTGTCAGTAAAATACGCACCTTATTGCGCGACAGAAAGGTTGTTCAATATAATGCGCACCCTTACACTCTATCTAAAAAAATAACATGATACATAGGAATAAATAAAATAATATAAAAAATCAATAATTCAATTACGGTACATGCGATCGATCTGAAATTTTGATACATTGTTTTATCATCGGTACGAAACTGCCTGCAAAATTTTAGCTCGCTAGCTTACGAGCAAATGGGTTAAAAATCGATCAAAAGTTTTGGCGACAAGCAAGGGCGGGCGGCCGCAAGGGCGGGCGGCCGCAGACACCATGAGTTAATATAAAGGATTTTTAAAAAAAAAGGCACATTCACATTGTCATTGCACATTAAAGGGGGAATTCGTAATTTTACTATGGCTGTAGACAGGAATGCTAAGGACCAAGGAGATGAAGTCTTACCAATTGATCCCATATACAATCTGTACACTTTGGCATCTATATTAATTTAATTCAATATTTTAACAAATTTCACGTAGACGCTAAAGGGTTTCAACGTTCTGCACCACAACTTATCATTAAACTGAAAACATCTCCAACCCGCCCCCCCCCGCAAAGGTAGAAAGTCCCAAGGAGAAAATTTGCAGGAAGAAAATCACAGGGAGAAAGTTACAATGAACAACAACAAACACTATCATTTCAACTGACATGCACAATGATTTGGATATTTTAAGTTTAAAGGAAACTTAATTTTATTTTAAAAATACACTGTAAAATACAATACATTGAAGTCTTTGTAAATGTGAATACATGCATAGTTCATTTTACAAAAGCTGATGGAGCATGTTGGTGCTTCGGTCGTTCACGTATAAGTTTGTATGCATTGGCGCATTGATCCGTTTGATTGTACCTACAAGTAAGATCTATGCATCGCGCTTTGCATTCTATAGTACACTTTACTACTGTCGTTGGGGGTGGGTGGGGGTGGGGGTGGAATGCCTGATTTTCAAAATACCACTCACAAACACGCATAATGGCACAAACAAATATACCCTCACAAAATAATAACTTTTAAAAAGTCATTTCTAGAGAGAATGCCATCGCCATTCCATTGCCGAAGAGCATCATCTAACGCTCTAGTGAGCTTTATGAATGAATAAGTACCAAGAACTTCTCTAGCAGTCAAGTTGTGGTGTCCAGCAGTCTCATATGGTGTCTAGCATTCAGGTGTGGTTTCTATGAATTACTATTGGTACTAGCAGTAATATTCATGTATGACTGCAAAAATCCCGTGACCTCTTTTTTTTTGCTGATTCTTTTTTGCATATGATTCCCCCCCCCCAGTGCTCCCCCAGTGCTCCCCCCCCTCGCCAGTGATTTGAGCCATATTTTGTTACACGAAATAAAATTCTTATCCACAGGTTCCCAACCTTTTTCAGTCGGGTGGTGACCCAATTTAGGAAAACCAAGTGACCAGCACAATCGAGCAGATCTTCAACTGTCGTTTGCTCGTAGAAAAACATCTACAGTACAAACGCGAACTCCATCACAACTTCATAGACTTCAAGAAAGCCTTTGATTGAGTATGGCACGAGGAACTATGGCAAGTGTTGAGAAGTTTCAACATTGAAGAAGGGCTGGTAAATGTGATCGAAGAACTCTACAATCAGGCAAGCAGTGCAAGTTTATTTAAAGGCTGCTTAGGGGACTTATTCAAAACGACGATCGGAGTCCACCAGGGCTGCATTCTGTCACCTGTCTTGTTCAATATCTTCCTTGAAAAAAATCATGCAAGAAAAACTCAGGGATACCACACATCCATCTCTATAGGCGGAAGACCCTTACGCAACCTAAGATTTGCTGATGACATAGATCTTTTGGCTGGGAGCAGTAAAGAACTACAGGAGCTCACTTACAAACTTGCAGACAGATCAGGTGCATATGGGATGGAAATTAGCTCGGAGAAAAGCAAGATATTGGTAAATAACTCAGACGCCAGTATGGCCAACGAGAAAACATATTACTAATTCGTCTTGCCAAATTGTATATTGACTATATGAGTATGACAGAAAAATAAAATAATAAAAAATAATATACATTTTTATACATTGGCGTCACTTGGGGGTTGGTGGGGGGGGGCGATCCGGGTCACACCATCTCAAGGGGTGGCACAAAAATGTATGTTCCCGTTATTTGGCATTTGATGACTCGGAGGAGTTCTATGGGTTAAATCGTGAGGGGGTGACACCATGAGCTACCGCCCCTGGTGACACAAACCCTAGTGACGCCTCTGTATATATATATATAATATATATACATATACACACATTTCAATGTCCCTTTAAAGCACAGTTTCAATAGAAGTGGCCTGCTTTGTCATTTCTTTGAATTTGTCTTCCGCGTGACATTGAAAATTGCATATTGATCTAGAATCTACGCCTAGCTCATGTGCCGAAGATTATCGACTGCCGCACTGGTATATAAATTACTGTTGCATTCTCTGAAGAGGTTCAGTCGCAGTGGCGCTGGAACAGATTTTCTGGACGTGGATGGGGCGAGACTTAGAAATATGGAAAAGTTTGAGGGGAGGGGGGCTTTATAACCATAAAAAATACCCCCTCCCAGTGTAATTGGGACGTTAAAAAATCAGGGGCCCACTCCAGTTTTCACTAATCCTAGACACGCCACTGCACGGGCTGATCATACGTTTCCGCCATAGGTTAAAATGCTACATATAAAATCAAAACATCGCTACGGGTGCTGTCAAAATAATTTTACTAGTTTAAATTTTTTGTACATAAACATTAAAATAAAGGCTTATCTTATCTATTACAGAAGCTCCTTATTATTAATTATTATTAAACAAAATAATTTGTAATTGTCACGCAAGTAGTGTTTATCAGTCAGTCCTGACGCTAATAATTTTAGAAAGCAGGGAAAACCAAATTACTGCACCAAAGCATCAAAAGGTGTGCAAATTAAATATGCGCTGTAAAAAAATATTATATGACGTCATTGTTTTCGCTCATATTTTAATTTTGGAAAAGGGATCAATGTAAAATGAGAATTAGATGTTGGTTAATTATAAAATAAAAAAATAAAGGGGGTGCCGTATACTTTGTGTACATTTCAGAAAATTTTAATATTTCGTATTTATCAAACAAGGACAAGTAAGTTGTGCTTTTGAAAAAGGTCGGCGCCGTGGGCTTTCTAAAAAATGCATTTTTTAAATAAAATAAATAGACTTCAGCTGAGATATTCCGTCATTTTTGACAGGTGATACGCTAGTAAACTATATAATTTGCAATTGTCACGCAAAGGGCACAGTGGTCGAGTGGCATGCGCTCGGCTGGCGTACCGATGGTCACGGATTTGAATCCTTGTGAAGGCAAGAATTTGTTTCTGGGGCATAGGGCGTCCCTGAGTCCACCCAGCTCCGAATGGGCACCTAACATTATTTAGGGGAAATAAAGGCGGCTGGGTAATGCGTGGAACCCTTATAGCCGAGGCCTGTGAACGCTGCATCACTTGCCAACAGACCGGCATGGTCTGTGGACGCATTAATCTTCTGTATAGAAGGAGCGTCTGTATAGATAAGACATGTAGTGTCTGTCAGTCCTGACGCTACTAATTTTAGAAAGCAGGGAAAACCAAAATTACTGCAACAAAGCATCAAAAGGTGTGCAAATTAAATATGCGATGTAAAAATATTATATTTTAATTTTGGAAAAGGGATCAATGTAATAAAAAAAATGTAAAAAACAAAATTTTTGACTATAAATCCTCTTTCTACGAGACGTAACTAAAACAATGTTCTGTATAATACGCAGCGCAAGACCATCCAACAATACAAATTTCTAGTTGTGTCGTAAAACATGTTTAATATAATGTGCAGCGATCAGGAATATGTTGATAAAAAGTGTTGTCAGTAAAATACGCACCTTATTGCGCGACAGAAAGGTTGTTCAATATAATACGCACCGCGACGCTCTATCTAAAAAAAAAGCATGATACATAGGAATAAATAAAATAATCTAAAAAATCAATAATTTAATTACGGTACATGCGATCGATCTGAAATTTTGATACATTGTTTTTATCATCGGCACAAAACTGCCTGCAAAATATCAGTTCGCTAGCTTACGAGAAAGGGGGTTAAAAATCGATCCAAAGTTTTGGCGACAAGCAATCAAGCAAGCAATCAAGGGTTCAACCAGACACCACGAGTTAATATACAGGATTAAAAAAAACTACTAAATTGATGACGTCATTGTAAACTTAAACATTGTTTTCATCTATTCACTTTGAACCTTGTTTTTAGTTCATGTTCACGTGATATGGAGGCAGCGTATTAATACAAAATTTTGAAATGTGTGACAAGACGACCGTTTGATGAAAATTTGATGGGAATTTGATAGTGAGAACCGCCCTTTACTAGTGATGTCTCTAATATAGCCTCGAAAATGACCATATTAGGAGCAGACGAAGGTGCAGTGCAGCTTGAAATCATAGAGATTCAGCATAACACACCGCTTCGTGATGAACATACGAATTTGTCGCCAACTGAATTCAGGATGACTTATGTTTCTGCAGACGAATTTCCGCAACTATCGAAAATTTGTAGAAAAATATTAACCATGTTTGGGAGTACATACGTCTGTGAAGCTGGATTCTCCATCAGGAATAATATAAAATCTAAAAAACGAAACGCTTTGACTGGTGAGCATTTGGAAAACTTAATAAGAGCAACTGCATAGACAAGACAATTACAGAATACGAACCCCAAATTAAGAAAATTGCAAATACAGTTCAAAGCCAAATATCACATTAGAGATGTGTTACAGTTTTTATTCATGTTATTTTTTGTATTGATGAGGAGACAAAATTACATAAGGTAGGAAGTATTTATCCATTTAATTTTTTCTTAAGACGTTAGTTGCTTGCGGTCCCCGGCCTCATAAGGAAAAAAATTTGGCCCACGGGGTCAAAAAAGTTGGACAGCACTGCTCAGTGGCGTAGTGAGGGGGGCAGGGGGTGACATATGTCCCCCGGCGCCACGTTAGGGGGTGCAAAAATGAATATTAAAACTAATTCTTTAATCTTATTTTGATGTAAATAAATGTATCCCAAATACGTTTGGAAGATTGAATTTTGGAGCTCTACAAATATCTTCATTACAAACCAGTTGGCAAGCATGATTTTGGCGCCCCCACTGAGCATTAAGGGGCGCCATTCTACTCATAAACAAATGACACATCAAAAATGTAGGATTTCTGATGGCGTTTTTTTTAAAACTCTGAGTTTCTAGGAGTGAGACTAGACGAGAATTAGGAGACAAGGGCGATCAGGCCTGGATTAACCATTAGGCAAACAAGGCACGTGCCTATGGCACCACACGTTTGGGTAAGCATGATTTTTAGCGCCCCACTGAGCATTAAGAGGCGCCATTCTACTAAAAAAAAACACATCCACAATGTAGAATTGCTGATGGCGTTTAAAAACAAATGTGAGTTGCTGGGAGTGAGACTATGGGAGCAGTAGGAGACAAGAGCAATCAGGCCTGGATTAACCAATAGGCAAACAAGATACGTGCCTAGGGCACCACACGTTTGGGGGCACCACAAGTCCTGAAGTTTAATTCCACCCAGAATTATTTTCTGGTTTCAGACTCAGGAGGAACGTGTTTAGTTAAGTGTTCCACAAAAGAGAAAACTAGCTAAACAAAAAGATCATACCGTTTCTGTTGTAAAAGCTAAAAGCAGAAAATTAACGAATTATTTAATTTCAGTTAAGCAGCAGGTGGAACAGGATTTTATGGACACCATCAACCCTCTTGATAAGTCTACTATAGACTGACACCATCAAACCTCTTGATAAGTCTACTATAGGCTGATACCATCAACCCTCTTGATAAGTCTACTATAGGCTGACACCATCAACCCTCTTGATAAGTCTACTATAGGCTGACACCATCAACCATCTTGATAAGTCTACTATAGGCTGACACCATCAACCATCTTGATAAGTCTACTATAGGCTGATCTACAAATCAGACACTGCATTAGTGCTTGAAAATAAAATTAGTTGTGACCCACTTCATTGCGCTGAAGATAACGATAAAGATGAAAATAATTATAAAATAAATCAAGTAGTAGATCCAGGACCCATGGATTGACTTATCCACTGATGATGTGGCTTACTGGGTTGACTGTGGGCCCACTGTCAGCATCAATAGGGTCCCGTTGGCGCTTGTTTAGAGGCAGTAAACTTCTTGCATACAGTGCAACTTTTTCTCAGGTTAGACTAACAGATGAAAGATTCTGAAAGGATGTCTTGTGATACCTGATGGGAAGCTAATGCTGTTGCATCTGAAGCCATTCTTAAGTCTCATCCTTAGCTTATAGAAGCGTTAGAATGTTTACAAGAAGACCAGTCATAGGAGGGGACACCAAAAGAGAAGCAGAAAGTATTGCAAAGGAGATGCACAAATGAGAATTTGCCCTCATGCTTGTCTTTTGGGAAGAAGAGTTTATTTTCATTTTCACATGGTCTGTGAAGTGCTACAAGATGAGCAAGTGAGCTTGAAAACATGTGCTGCTTTGTATTCTTCACTAGCAGATCTCGTACATGAATCTAGGAATGAATTTGAAAGATTTGAAGAAGCTGCAAAAGATGTGTGGATTATAAGTCAACTTTGGCCCGTAATTGTAAACGAAAGACAGTGGTCATTGATGGTGATACCCATGAGGTATCTCTGAATGACCATAAAAACATTCGTGTAGATCTGATTTTTACGCCATTGTTGAAAAACTTGCGACTGAGATGAGTAGACGAGGACAGATATATATAATATAGCAGTTATATTATCTTGTTAGGACGATGTACCACAAACATCTCAATGTTGTGAAGAAGTAATAAATGCTTATCCTGAACATCTGAACAACAATGTATATACTGAACTACAACAGTTCCACTTTTATATTCGCCACAAATTTTGTTCATCAAAATCTGAAACAACACGTTCAGTCATGGAAAATCATACGAAGTAATAGAGACAACATAGAGTGTGCTTTTCAAAATGTAGAAATCGCCTTGCGTATATTTTAAACAGCAATGTCTACAAAACTTTTCAACTGAACGCTCTTTTTCTTAATTCAAATGTACAAAAAAATCCAATTAGATCGTCAATGTAACAAGGAAGGCTGATTTCTTATCTCTGCTGATGAGTGAGGCAGACTTATTGCGCAAAATTAACTTTGGTGATGTACTCAACAACTTAGTTAGTCAGACGTAAACGTATAAGAAAACACTTTAAAATGTTAATGCGTGCTCTCATTGACTTTCTCATCTATTAAAAAATTTACAGTATCTTTGTCTATTATTATTTTAAAAAATTTGGACTTTAATGGCAGCCACTGAAAGCAAGCTGCAGGCATTTGAAAACAAATCCATGAGGAAAATTCGACAGATTTCCTATTTAGAACATAAGATCAATGAATATGTCTGGGATATAATAAACTATATTGCAGGCCATCAAGAAACCATCATAACAACAATTAAGAGACGTAAGATGGCATGGTTTGGTCATGCACTCCGACATGATATTCTGACAACAATTATCCTTCAAGGCACTGTAGAAGGAGGCCGGTGAAGAAGAGGTCGAAAACGGAAAAGCTGGCTAGAAAAAATAAAGGAATGAACATGGATGAAATTACATGAATTATTTGCCGCCGCTCAAAATAGGCATATGTGGAGATTGTTATCTCTTGACGTGTCCATGAGCTCCACACAAAGACCGCAACGGTAACGGGAATGATGATGATGATGATGATTACAAAATCAATTAACTATTAATTTAATTCAGAAATACCTTATTATGGGTTTTATATGCATTAATAGAAGTATAAACATATGTGTTAAAAACTGTTTTTCTTTTTTTGTTTTTTTTGTGTGCATAATATTGAACCTACCAGCGGTCAGTGGAGGATTGGGGGCCTGTGCAGAAAGGGGCACCCGTGATGTTTTGTGCCTAGGGCAACAAGACGGCTTAATCCGGCCCTGAGGGCGATTCTATTAATAGAACAAATAGAGATGACACTACAAGCAACCTCATACTGTATTAGGATAACTGTCGTTTCGAGCCATTAAAAATCAATCACTGGCTATTACATAACTTATTAATTTGTGATTAAGTTTTTTTTGGAACAGCTAAAAGTATATATTTGTTTTTCTCTTGTTCAACAACTCGTTGTGAAGAATTAAAAAGAGTTGTACAAATCAAAGTGAAGAGGGAATCTGAAATACGCTGCATAGCACGTTCGGAAGCTGTTAAAGCTTTTTATGAAGGACTAGATGAACAAGTAGGGCTGTTTGAAAAATAATCAGAAGATTCAACTATGACGTCTTGTACCAGAAGTGATGACGTCTTGTACCAGAAGTGATGACGTCTTGTACCAGAAGTGATGAAGAAACTATTTTGACAAGTTTATTAAACTTTAACCTCCTAGTTTTGTTACATTTCTGGAACATCATACTTGGCAAATTGATCGTGTCCAGAAACGGTTGCAGTATCTTACTATGAATTTCAAGAAAGCAGCATCTGATCTTGAAACTCTGGAGCAAGAACTTGTCAACTTTCGTGATAATTTGAGCCGGGTTGCTCAGCGCCCACAGAATCTGTCGGTCCGAGAAGGGGCGCATACTTTTTGCCATGTCCCCGGGCGCAGATGATCCTAGTTACGCCACTGGACATCACTGCCCTATATCATTTTTAATTTGGGCTTTGAATTATTATATGTTTTAAGTTTTGTCAACATTCATTTAAACCGTAGGAAAAGTTTAAATACTTTTTATATAGTTCATCTTAAAAATAGACATTTTTATTTCCCCGGCCTCTAATGAATGGTATTTAATTATTTTTTATGCCAGAAATTGTTGCAGCAGTGAACTCAACAGCTTCCCGAAATTTCATGACTATCGGATGTCGAACATTGAAATAATGTTTATAGAGCTTGTATACAAAAAAAAAGACATTAAGGGCTCCGTGGTTCAATCAGTGTATGATATTAAGTTTAAAACTCCTTTCGATTACAATTTGGACCATGGTGTACTGGTGGTGTGTATTGGTGGTGTGTTTTGGTGGTGTGTGTTGGTGGTGTGTGTTGGTGGTGTGTATTGGTGGTGTGTGTAGGTGGTGTGTGTTGGTGGTGTGTGTCAATATTTGTAAAGATCGTTAAAAGTGTCATGCGAAATAATGTCTCAAACTATGTGGTGTCCCGGCATAAAAAGAATAAAAATTACAATTTTGATTCCCTATATAATATTAATATGGGCCCTTAAGTATTTATGTATCATGTTAGTTCAAGAAAAATAAGTATTTACACAGTAACCAAAGTTTATATTAATATGTATATAGCTAATGTAAGGAAAGAACTATATTTTTGGCCCTGGTACCTAATAATTGGCATTTTTTAAAAAATATTTATTTTTCCAGAAACTTTTGTGGGAACGCACTCAAGAGCTTCGTAAAGTTTTATAGCGATCGTATGAATACAATAATATCTATCAAGCTTACATACAAAAGAATTACATTAAGGGACCCCAGGGCCAAACTGTTCTGGGGTGTTAAGTTGCCTTTAATCTGGATCATGATGGATAAATTGGTCAACAATGGTGAAATCTGGATCGTGATGGATAAATTTGTCAACAATGGTGAAATCGTGTAAAATCCAATACTGAACAAAGAAATTTAAAGTTAACAAGGGAAGAAAAAAAAAGATTATCGGGCCCCCGGTCAAAAAGGAATGGGGATTAGGAGTTCATTGCCCTACAGTATTTTAATATTATTCATCAAATTTCTATGTACCATATTTGATCACGATCCATCCATTTAAACAGTAGCAAAATTTAAGGCTAATTTTAATATAACTTATAAAAAGGAAAAAACTACATTTTCGGTGCTGCCCTAGCGCCTACCCTCACATGAGCGGAAATGTTAAAAAATATAAAATATAAAAATATATTTGAACCTTGATTGTTCATAAAATTTACATAAGCCTAATTTTCTAAATGTATGTAAGATATTTTAAAACTTTTTATATGTAACAGAATGTACCGTAAAATTAGTTTCTCTACTTTTCACAGAATAAGTCGCTAACAGCCTCTGGTCGTTTTTCTGCCATCCCTGGTGATATAAATGTAACTCAGCAACATCCGAATCAGGAAGTTTAAGGAAACTGGCTGAACACATCACAAAAAGTCGACCACCTTCCTCGACTTCTTGCTGGTTTATTATATCTTGACACCCTCCTGATTTATGAAGGGAAGTAATGGCAACATGGTGGGTTATGTATAATTTATAGAATACAATGTGTGATTATGTTTCTTAAAACAATTGTCGAATTAGAAAATATTTCTGTTAAAGTGATAAATATAATATTTTATACTTATGTTTAAAGATTTGGTAGACTGACAAAGTAGTTCAAGTAGGGCTAATACAAGTGATAAATATAATATTTTATACTTTAGTTTCCTGTTTTGGTAGACTGACAAAGTAGTTCAAGTAGGGCTCATATGACGTGTATGTGACGTTTTAGTACGTGCTTTTAGTTGATGATGCTCTAGAAAAGCCATTACGATTACGTACACGGAAAGTTTGAGAAATAGGGACGTGTCACTTAGCCTGTTTGTCGTTCGTGTCATGGTCCGTTAGGGTCATTGGACCATAACATTCTATATCTATAAAATTGATGTCATTTATTGGCTTACCCTGGACAGGAACGCGATCTTCGCTGCAATCGACACCAAGGATTATAGTAGTGCGATGAGGATTCCTTTGACCACTTGAAAGACCTGTGAAACAGTATATATATATATATATATATATATATATATATATATATATATATAAATACATAATATAATATAATATAATATAGTATATATAAAGCTAATTTGGTGTTTGTATCTGTGCATGTTTGCATGTTTGTATGTTTCACTTTTCGACTCTCAGTTACACAATCACGGAAAAACCAAGTGACGGACTGGGACCAAATTTGTCGGTGGTAAAATTTTGAGATCTCTAGTAGCATTAGAAGTGGTTAAATTTTACATTGGAATGCTTTAAATTTTGCGGACAGACATGAACGAAAACAATGGGGACAGGACGAAAACAAGTTTACAAAAACGTGAATAAACAAGTAATTGCTTCCCTTATTGAAACAGCAACATATTAAATATGTGATTCTATTAGTAAAAAGCACTATTTTTTCGTAAACAAAATGTAACATAAAATGTATAAAATCAGTATTAATTTATTTTAATTTTGGATTTTTTTTATTGATTTAATTGAATTTTTAAAAACTTTCTAGCGACTTATAAAATACTACATGTGTTTTATTCCAAATGCATTTATTTGCTAAGATAAATATTTACCTATGAGGTAGTTTTATATGCAGGTTTCTAAAATGAAATTAATACCCTATTGAATTGTTTGATTGGGGTTATCGCGCTCTTTGTTATACGTACAATTGTCTCAGAATTAGAGAATGACATTTTTCATATGTATATTTCTGACCAACTGTAAGTTGTATTCGTAAGAGTAAGCTTAGCACACAATTTAGTTATATTATAACTAGAAAATCTATCTTAAATCGTTGCATGCATTTATACACTTGAGAAATAATTATTGCATATTTTCAACAACTGTGTAATAAAACTTTTGAGGCAGTACACTCCCGCTGTAAAAGCGCGGGTATATTTCTTGCGTGTGTTTGTGTTTTTTGTGTGTGTGTGCGTGTGTTTGTTTGTCTGTGTTTGTTTGTGTGTGTGTGTGTATAGCTCAACGGTCCGTGCTTAAATTTAGAGAATAATTTGGCAAAATGTGTTTCATTTCCGATATATATTTTTATCGGTTATTTTACATTCGCTTCTTCTATACAGAAGGTTATTGTAAATGGTTTACTTTTATATGTGTTTTGTAGGCGTTCTCACAATACAAATTTTCGTGCAATAAATCCTTGAAATACTATTGTCAACAAGATAACTTTAATATGCACACTATATACACAAAAATAACTTTGAGGTCTCACAACGTGGAGACATCAGCCACACAAACGCCATTACTCCCAGAACTCCCTTTCGCGCGCTTTCACCCATGTGACCTCTCTGTCACTAATCTCGTGATTCTCACTGACAGTTATTTCGTCATACGTTTATCCATGGTTTACGACTAGTCTTTATTAGAAATTTAAATGTTGATAGTGTTTTGATTTTCCTGGTTTGATCATCAACCCATTGCGCGCCCGAAATCCAGACTGGAAGAACAAGAATTTGAATATGTTTGTTGTTGCATACAAAATAAGAAAAGTGTTTTTATCCCTATGTCTATCTGAGGGCTGTATTATAATACAAACCTACCTATAATTAAGCTTGCAGTAATCATGGCGAGCATCATTTGTTTTTAATTTTAAGAATCAAGAAGTCTTCTTCACCATCCTACAATGAAAATAGAAAACGTTTTCAAATTAAATGTTTAATTCATTATATGTGAATGCAATTCTTTTTGTGTCTTTATTTATGAACATTATTTGTTTATTATAAATCAATTCCTAAAATTATTTATGTGTTCTTAAAAACAAAAATCATTTGTACATTAAACAACCTGTAAAAACAAAGTTTTTGGCTATAAATCCCTTATATACGAGACATAATTAAAGTATTTATTATTTTTAATATAATACGCACCGAGTGACAGACTAGCACAAACTTTTACATTTTACATAGAGATCAACTAAAAATTCCTTAATTTAAATACGGTACATTCGATCGATCTTAAATTTTGCAACAATGCCTTGTTCGATGATAAAAGTCTATGTGCAAAATTTCAGCTCGATAGGATCACGGGAAATGGATCATTTTGTACTATTGTTTTTCCGCGGAACTCCGACAGACAGAGAGAAACAGGGAGACAAGACCATGAAGTTAACATGAAGTATTTAAAAAGGTTGACATTTGAGAATAAAAATTAAATTTTGAAGAAACTCCTGCTGTTTCCTCATGATGTACTTATAATATATTTTCTCTTAACGACGCTCCTCTGCAGAATATTTTTGATATAGCGTCCTGCGCTTAACCATGTTTTATATTTTAGGTCGATCTAAACATATTTACACATGTAAACAGATAGTTTATGTTAAAGTGGCCGTGTGGCTCCAAAACATACTTAGGGCGGGCACGCCACTGCTCCCTTCCGCTCCCCCTTTCTCACGCACCCAACAAAGAGCCCTCTGTTCACTCCGGCAGAGGTGTTGGGTTACAGATGGGTGACAGAGACCGGGGATAAGGACTTCCGGCTTGAAAATATATGCGCCACCCCCAGCCTATCACACTGTTGTGGTGGAGCTTGGAATGCTGCGGATATATTGGACTTCCGGCAGAGGTGATAATTATCGGTCCTTTAAACAATACCGCCCCCAGCCCAGCACAATGTTGTGTATTTGGCTGCCGGATGTGAGGCCTTCTGAATTCCTCCTAAACAAATGACCGGAAATGAATGAGACAGGTTAGAGTATATGACAATACTGCTAGACCGGATCAAACACCTTCCGGCTCACCCAATATAGAAGGGAGGAAGCAGCTCGGTTAGAGAGAGAGCATATTTGGAGAGTACATTTAGGTAAATGTACGAGACATAGGACGGTGCTTTAGAGATAGTCGTCAGTAGGGCATAGACTGTAGAAAACTGTATATTCTGTTTCCTGTGGTTGTTCAAGTAACTATGTGTTTGCAAGAAAAGAGCGTATTTCAATAAACAGTTATTTAACACTATAATCCTCATGACCTGCATTTAGTTAGTTGTATCATTAGCTGTTCAATTACTGTGTGCTGCAATAGCATATAATAAGCAATAATACATCCATCATAGCCACCCCTCGACTACATTAAGAAATCACAACATTTAATGTTTGTGACATATAAGTGTAATCTATAGCTCTTGTTGACAAATCTCCTCGTATTGAATGTATAAATTTTCTAAATATACAAATTATGGTTTATATATAGCTAAATATTAAGCAAGTAATGTTCTAGAAAAGTTACGCATGTGTAATATAAACGTCTTCCAAATTTTAATTTAAATTTTTGCTGATCATTAAGTTAAACACTGAGTGCTCTAAGTTAGGTTTTCAATGAAATTTTTTTTTAAAAGTCTTATTTCAAATTTTCAAACTTACGCGTTCAGTAACCGTTCATACATATTTTTTTGTTTTGTTTCAGAAGCATAAGTTATATTTTTAAAGTATCTTTTTAACAAAGTCATAATTTAGTACCGTGCTCTGGGTATTGTGTTTGCGCACCATCGTCTGCTCCTATTTAATCTACACACGAACCATTCAAATTAATTTGATGAAGCTTTCAATAAAAACAACCCGTAAAAAACCAAGTTTTTGACTATAAATCCTTTACGTATGAGACGTAACTAAAAGAATGTTCATTATAACACGCAGCGCAAGACCATCCAAAAATACAAAATTGCAGTTGTGTCGTAAAACGTGTTTAATATAATGCGCACCGATCAGGAATAGGTTTATAAAAAGTGTTGTCAGTAAAATACGCACCTTATTGCGCGACAGAAAGGTTGTTCAATATAATACGCACCGCGACGCTCTATCTCAAAAAATAGCATGATACATAGGAAAAAATAAAATAATCTAAAAAATCAATAATTTAATTACGGTACATGCGATCGATCTGAAATTTTGATACATTGTTTTTATCATCGGTACGAAACTGCCTGCAAAATTTCAGCTCGCTATCTTGCGAGCAAGTGGGTTAAAAATCGATCAAAAGTTTTGGCGACAAGCAAGCAAGCAAGCAAGGTCGGTCGGTCTGTCGGCCGCAGACACCACGAGTTAATATAAAGGATTTAATAAAAAGGTGATCACCTTAATCAACACATGAGGGATCTCCCCTTCTCCTTTTATTACAACTAAAACAATATTTTTTGTAACCAAGAACCTTCAATCTCATTTTAACATTTCATCTGATCTGTTACAGGCGCTCATTCTATACAGAAGATAATTGCGTCATACTCTTATTTATGGTTTGTGCCTAGTCCTGCATTCTTTTTAAACGTCGTTTAAGTGTTTCTTCAGGCACACATTTCGAGCCTGAATTCCGGACGAGAAGAACGAAAACGTGTAGGTATGTGTTTGTTCTTGCATACGGAATAAGAAATGTGTTTCTATCCTTACTTCTATCTGAGGATTGTATTAAGTTATCTTTGTGTTGTATTTCTAAATTAGAATTAATTGTTTTATGTATAATTACTAATTTACTCCAGTGCTGCCAGCGCTAGGTTTTTCAACCTAGTTCTAGGTTTTTTCGACCTTGTCTAGGTTTCTAGGTTTTTTATTTCAAAAATAGCCATAATCTAGGTTTTTCTTTAGAAAATGTAAACAAATTATGTTAAAGTAGAAATATTAATAAATATGTGCAATTAATATCCTAAATAAATTCGATTTTTCAAAAATAAAATTAAATAGTAGGTGGCAACAGTTTTGTCTGTTACATTATGATAGCCTATATATATCTATATCTCACTGAATTCAAAAGGTGGCGCTGCTGTGGTGCAATCTGTCTCAAGAAATCTGGTACACGATAAAACAGCTTGAATGAGCCAAAATATTCAATTCCATTATACAAACTTAACAGCTCTACCATTTTCTTCTCCCTGCGTTGAGAGAATATTCTCTTAAGTATGCATGGTATAGACCAGATAATCTAATACAACCATCAGATAGACATAGTTATAAAAACACTTTTCCTATTCCTTATGGAAGAACAAACACATACAAATTATCGTTCTTTTCGTCCGGAAATCGGAAGTGGAATGGGTTGCCTGATCAAACGAGGGAAACAAACACTCTATCAACATTTAAAACTCAAATGAAAATGCAATACGAGACATAAACAATGGCTAAAGTTAAGACTCAATAGAGGCCGTCCATCAAGTACGTCACGCTACAGAGGGGGGTGGGGGGAAGAGTGTAAGAAAGTGTGACAGTCTGTGACATGGGGGAGGGGAGTCAAGTGTGACGTCACGGTGTTTTATATTAAATTTTAATTATTTTGTTAATAGTAAAACATTTTTTTGTTCGAAAGTGTGACAGGGGGGAGTTTAAAATGGTCAAAAATTACGTGACGTACTTTAAGAATGTTGATAAGATTAACATTTATACGGAAGATGACATGAGTGATGAATAAATGCAGATGTAAGTAGGCCTATATCCTACAAATTCTTATGTAGAACATACTAATACCTTAGGGGCCGTTCTTAAATGACGACATGCATGTATGGGAGAGGGAGGTTGTCACACTATTGTGAGATGTGTGACAAAGGGGAGGGGATGTGAAAGAACTGTGACGTCACATAAAAAAACAACGCGAAACTTTAAATGAAAGCTCTACTTAAATATTTTATTGCTTACAATTTATTTAATGAAGTTTCAAATGGCTTCGCGCGTAACGATATTAGACTGCAGACTCACACTTAATACATACATAAATGACAATAAAATGATTGGAAACATGCTTATTGTCAAATAAGAAATACGGCTTTTTTGTTGGGGGGGGGGTGGTGGGGGCTTTGTGACGTCATAATATTTATTTTTAGCGTGTCTAGGTTTTTTCTTTCGGATCTAGGTTTTTTTGGACGTGTTGGCTAGGTTTTTCCAAGAATTGTCACTGGCAGCACTGATTTACTCATGGTTCTTCTCTCCTCTATTACAGTGGTCCCCAACCTGTGGTCCGCGGACCACTAGTGGTCCCCGGAGATGTGCCTGGTGGTCCGCGAGCAAAGCAACATTAAATTATTTAAATTTTTTTTTACTGTGGTGTATTTCTCTGGGGATGGTGCGTCTTTCCATACACACGATGGAAAAGCTTGTTACCCGTTTTGGCGGCACCACGTCCAAAGAACATCAATGACACATTAGCGCATATCGGACAACCACCTACAATCAATCTTTGCGCTCTGTGTCGGCGCTCTTAAGTCTGCGCTCTTTTGTCGTGCGGGATTTTGATGGGTCGCCCATGTTGGCAAGCTGATCTACTTTTATTTCCGTTTTTTTTCCTATTTCGTTTTTGTGTTCCTAAATTTCATTGATATCTCATCAAAGACGGGATTCGAAAGGATTACGGAGGTTGCACCTGAGAGTGAATCTAAGCATTGTATCATTCACAGGAAAATGTTGGCAAGCCGAAAAAAGGCAACAGAATTTAACAGTGTATTGATTGATGTCGTAAACGTTATAAACCACATCAAGGCTCACGCCCCTAGCTTAGCAGCTTTGTGAGGAGATTGATACAGAGCATAGATGCCTCCTTTTGTACACAGAAATATGATGATAGTCCAGAGGAAAACCGCTAAACAGAGTATTTGAATTACGAGAGCCATTGCAAAGATTTCTCTCAGAAAAAAAGTCACCGTAAGCAGCACATTTTAGTGACAAGGTATGGGTCGCGAAACTTGCTTACCTGTGTGACATATTCAGCCACCTCAATGAACTCAATCTGTCCCTTCAGGTGAAAATGACAGCAGTTTTCTATTTGGCTAACAAATTAGCTGCATTTAAAGCTAAACAGGAGTTGTGGGAACGGCGCGTAAAGAAAGGCGTTTTGGATATGTTTCAAACATTAGCGGGGATTCTAGGGCGAGACTGAGCCTGAGCACTCTTTGTCCTAGTTGGTGCACGATCACCTGTCTTTGCTTTTATAAGAGTTTGAGCGCTACCTCCAAACCACAACAGACCCAAGCACTGGTAGGGAATGAATCCGCGACCCATTTGTCATCAAACCAGGCGCATCTAGCATGACTGTGCAAGGAGAAGTTCAACTGCTCGAGATTGCAAATGACGGTAGCCTTAAAACTACGTTCGAGAAACCAACACTTCCAGTCTTCTGGATTAAAGTCATGGCGGAATATCCTGAGATTGCCACCAAAGCAATTAAATCCCTATTGCCATTTCCGACATCCTATCCTGAAGCGGGGTTTTCTGCAGTGACAGCAACGAAGACAAAACAACGGAATAAAATGGACATAAGCAGCAGACTTCGGGTGTCATTGTCTACAATTACCCCCACCCCCAGATGGAACCGTCTCGTTGCAGAGAAACAAGCTCAGGGTTCTCATTGATTTCACATTCTAGAAAATTAAAATATTAAATAATGATTAATTCACTGTGTGTGTAACTGTATTTTATTTTGAAGGCATGTTTAAGTAAAATTAAATTAAAACTAGAAAATCAAAACAATATAAAATACCTGTATA
>CALYLW010001235.1:160000-167368 GCA_944989445.1 Ampullaceana balthica | reverse complement strand
AAAAAACCTATTTATATAATAATTGTGTCAGTATTTTTTCAAACTACTTAAATTTAGGATACCGGACCTATTAACATAAGTAGATTAAACTAAATAAAGTGATCCTGAAAACGCTTAAGTACTTTGTATTGAGAATTTAATATGGTATGTTCATTCCTTTGATGATGGATTAACATAGGTCATTTTTAAAATCAATTATTGTCATGGTTTCACAAGCGTTTTTAACATAAAATTGATTTGTTTTGTTTGTTTTTTAAAAATTAGTAATATAGCCTAATTTCTTTATTTATATTTATTATCTTTATCTCATAGACGCTGTTGCAAATATTGCATTAATTACAATTGTGTTACGATGCAGTGTCGTAAATTATATAAGAGCTTTTTTTTTAGAGAAGACAGTGGCAGAGATCTTTTGGAAAAATGTCAAAAAAGCAGTGGCCTTTTTTTGATGGATACAAACAAACAAACATAAAAATTATCAACTGAGCTTTATATATTACATATGCGTTTAAATTATTTTATTTCAATTATTTTCAAGATGCATTGTATGAATATTTTACATGCAATTAGTAAAATTGGGTTTTTTTTAAAATTTAATTCATAACTCGACATTTAATTAAAAACCATAGATGTAGCGAGTTTATTTTATGTTGAAAGTGATGGCCTATGTCAAATAAACTTACACTTTAAAACAGTTTACTTAAGCTTTATATACACTATACATTATAACTTTCGATACCAAATTTATTAACAAAACTTGACTAAATTTAATGAGGTGATCCTGAAAAGCGCTTAATTAATGTGAATTGCGAATTGAATATGTTTTTATGTTCATTCCTTTGTATTCAGAATAGCATAGGCCATTTCTAAAATAGCCTTCTAATCATTTTTAAGATGCACTTATGAACAGACGGTTGAATCTTTTTTTTTCATTTTTATTTTTATTTTTTCAGATATAAAATCTGGTGTGTATGCATTGAATATAATTTACAAAAATATGATGCCTCATCCGAAATAGGGAACACAAAAAAATGATTCCTTTTTGAAATTATACACATTGCTTATAAACCGTAAATATAAATCGTAAAATATAGAGACATAAAAATGTTAAATATTATTTCCCTGTGCAAACAATTGTGAATACGTCAAAAGGAGGAGTTATTTTGGTCCAGTACATTTACTTTATAACAAGACTTTATTTTATGCGGCCAGCTTTCTATATTGTCTAAATATGGTGTGCACATTATTTTGATATCATTTTAATACGACCGTTTTAAAAAAAAATTATTTTAGAAAGTACATTTATAATTTTGTTTATTTGCGCTATGATTCACTTAGCGTTTGCCTTTTAAAATGGATAGTGCCACATGTTCTTATCACATAGACATGGTTACAAATATTATATAACATACAATTGTGCTACGATGCAGCTTCGTAATTATATATGAAATTTTTGATTGACGAGAGTGGTAGAGCTCTTTCGGAAAACCTATAATTTATGTTAATTTTGTACAAGTGGGAATGAAATTGTAAATTTAGTTATCATGGTCGGCAAGAATCATTATTTAATAAATCATATCTTTTAAATAGTAAGGTTATTTTAAAAGGCACTGCATTAAGGGAAAACAACTCACGCGGAATAATGGCATATCTCTATTCCTCATAACGATTTTAACTAAATAGATAAATCTAAAATTTAACTTGGAAAATAAAAATTGTAATAACCAGCAACTGATACTTGGATAAAGGGTCAGCACACTCCCGCTACAACGTGCGGGGTATTTTTCTAGTATTTAATATATAAAGCTCAGTTGGTGTTTGTATGTTTGTATGTTTGTATGTTTGTATGTTTCACTTTTCGACTTTCTGTTAGACAATCACGGAAAAACCAAAATGCGGACGGGGACCAAATTTGGCAGGTCGGTTCCTTTTATCCTGAAGGTGGTTTTTCAGTTAGTTTTTGTAATTGCCCTTTTGCCCGAATGCCGTAAATTAAATAATCAGAAACATGCAGATACAAAGAATAAAAAATTTTTAACCTCATTTCTGTATTGAACAAATTTACGCGGACGTTCAAATGCCGTTTAAAGCGAGTTACTTTTGGTGACGTTTTTTATCCCCAATAATTTATTTTCAGCGCTGCGCATTAAAAAATATAATGTCTAATTACGGTGCGCACATTTTCGTGTACGCTTCATAAATTAAGCTGTGTAGTACAACGAATTGTCATTTTCTTTACTGTTACTTTCTATATATTAGATAGATACAACTACCATACGATGCATTAGATTTACTTGTTTACACGTTTAAATTTAATTGCGAATTCGTTTTAATTATTTTCTGTTCCATAACTCGACATTTAATAAAAACCTATTTATGCAATAATTGTGTAAGTTTTTTTTTCAAACTATTTAAACTTAGACTACCGTGCCTATTAACATAAGTACATTAAACTAAATAAAGTGATCCTGAAAACGCTTAATTATTTGTATTGCGAATTGAATATGTTATGTTCATTCCTTTGATGATGGATAAACATAGGCCATTTTTAAAATCAATTATTGTCATGGTTTCACATGCGTTTTTAACATAAAATTGATTTCTGTTTTGTTTTTTTTTAAATTAGGAATATATTCTAAATTCTTTATTTATCTTTATTATCTTTATCTCATAGACGCTGTTGCAAATATTGTATTAATTACAATTGTGTTACGATGCATTGTCGTAAATATATAAGAGCTTTTTTAGTGACGACAGTGGCAGAGATATTTTGGAAAAACGTCAACAAAGCAGTGGCCTTTCTTTATTGGATACAAACAAACAAACATAAAAATATCAACTGAGCTGTATATATTACATATGCGTTTAAATTATTTTAATTTTAATTATTTTCACGATGCATTGCATTAATATTTTAAATGCAATGAATATAAATTGGGATTTATTAAAATTTAATTCATAACTCGACATTTAATTACAAACCATAGATGTAGCGAGTTTATTTTATGTTGAAAGTGATGGCCTATGTCAAATAAACTTACACTTTAAAACAATTTACTTAAGCTTTATATACACTATACATTAAAAACTTTCGCTACCGCCCGTATTAACAAAAAGTTGACTAAATTTAATGAAGTAATCCTGAAAACGCTTAATTAATATGAATTGCGAATTAAATATGTTTTTATGTTCATTCCTTTGAATAGCATAGGCCATTTCTAAAATTGCCTTTTAATCATTTTTAAGATGCGCTTATTAACAGACGGTTGAATCTTTTTTTTCTCATTTTTTTTCAGATATGCAATCTGTTGTGAGTGTGTGCATTGAATATAATTTACAAAATATGATGCCTTATTAGAAATAGGGAACAAAAAAAAAGATTTCTTTTTGAAATTATACACATTGCTTATAACCCGTAAATATAAATGGTAAAATATAGAGACATAAAAATGTTAAATATTATTTCGCTGTTAAAACAATTATGAATACGTCAAAAGGAGGAGTTATTTTGGTCCAGTACATTTACTTTATAACAATACTTTATTTTTTGCGGCCAGCTTTCTATATCGTGTAAATATGGTGTGCACATTTTTTTAATATCATTTTAATAAGACCGTTTTTTTTTAAAAAGTATTTTAGAAATTACATTTATAATTTTGTTTATTTGCGCTATGAGTCACTTAGCGTTTGCCTTTTAAAGGGATAGTGCCACATGTTCTTTATCACATAGACATGGTTACAAATATTATATAACTTACAATTGTGCTACGATGCAGCTTCGTAATTATATATGAAATTTTTGATTGACGAGAGTGGTAGAGCTCTTTCGGAAAATCTATAATTTATGTTAATTTTGTACAAGTGGGAATGAAATTGTAAATTTAGTTATCATGGTCGGCAAGAATCATTATTTAATAAATCATATCTTTTAAATAGTAAGGTTATGTTAAAAGGCACTGCATTAAGGGAAAACAACTCACGCGGTATAATGGCATATCTCTATTCCTCATAAGATTTTAACTAAATAGATAAATCTGAAATTTAACTTGGAAAATAAAAATTGTAATAACCAGCAACTGATACTTGGATAAAGGGTCAGCACATTCCCGCTACGAAGTGCGGGTATTTTTCTAGTATCTAATATATAAAGCTCAGTTGGTGTTTGTATCTTTGTATGTTTGTATGTTTGTATGTTTGTATGTTTGTATGTTTCACTTTTCGCCTTTCTGTTAGACAATCACGGAAAAACCAAATGACGGACGGGGACCAAATTTGGCAGGTCGGTTCCTTTTATCCTGAAGGTGGTTTTAAGTTAGTTTTTGTAATTGTCCCTTTTGCCCGAATGCCGTAAATTAAATAATCAGAAAATGCAGAGACAAAGAATAAAATTATTTAACTTCATTTCTGTATTGAACAAATTTACGCGGACGTTCAAATGCCGTTCAAAGCGAGTTACTTTTGGTGACGTTTTTATCCCCAATAATTTATTTTCAGCGCTGTGCATTAAAAAATATGTCTAATTACGGTGCGCACATTTTCGTGTACGCTTCATAAATTAAGCTGTGTAGTACAACGAATTGTCATTTTCTTTACTGTTACTTTCTATATATTAGATAGATACAACTACCATACGATGCATTAGATTTACTTGTTTACACGTTTAAATTTAATTGCGAATTCGTTTTAATTATTTTCTGTTCCATAACTCGACATTTAATAAAAACCTATGTATGCAATAATTGTGTAAGTTTTTTTTTCAAATTATTTAAACTTAGACTACCGTGCCTATTAACATAAGTACATTAAACTAAATAAAGTGATCCTGAAAACGCTTAATTATTTTGTATTGCGAATTGAATATGTTATGTTCATTCCTTTGATGATGGATTAACATAGGCCATTTTTAAAATCAATTATTTTCATGGTTTCATATGCGTTTTTAACATAAAATTGATTTGTGTAATTAGGAATATAGCCTAATATCTTTATTTATCTTTATTATCTTTATCTCATAGACCCTGTTGCAAATATTGTATTAATTACAATTGTGTTACGATGCAGTGTCGTAAATGTATAAGAGCTTTTTTAGTGACGACAGTGGCAGAGATATTTTGGAAAAACGTCAACAAAGCAGTGGCCTTTCTTTATTGTATACAAACAAACAAACATAAACATATCAACTGATCTTTATATATTACATATGCGTTTAAATTATTTTAATTTTAATTATTTTCACGATGCATTGCATTAATATTTTACATGCAATGAATAAAATTAGGATTTTTAAAATTTTAATTCATAACTCGACCTTTTAATTAAAAACCATAGATGTAGCAAGTTTATTTTATGTTGAAAGTTATGGCCTATGTCAAATAAACTTACACTTTAAAAAAGTTTACTTAAGCTTTATATACACTATACATTATAAACTTTCGATACCGAATTTATTAACAAAACTTGACTAAATTTAATAAAGTGATCCTGAAAACGCTTAATTAATATGAATTGCGAATTGAATATGTTTTTATGTTCATTCCTTTGTATTGAGAATATCAAAGGCCATTTCTAAAATTGCCTTTTAATCATATTTAAGATACGCTTATTAATTTACGGTTGAATCTTTTCAGATATAAAATCTGGTGTGTGTGTGCATTGAATATAATTTATAAAATATGATGCCTTATCCGAAATAGGGAACAAAAAAAAAGATTTCTTTTTGAAATTATACACATTGCTTATAACCCGTAAATATAAATGGTAAAATATAGAGACATAAAAATGTTAAATATTATTTCGCTGTTAAAACAATTATGAATACGTCAAAAGGAGGAGTTATTTTGGTCCAGTACATTTACTTTATAACAATACTTTATTTTTTGCGGCCAGCTTTCTATATCGTGTAAATATGGTGTGCACATTTTTTTAATATCATTTTAATAAGACCGTTTTTTTTTAAAAAAGTATTTTAGAAATTACATTTATAATTTTGTTTATTTGCGCTATGAGTCACTTAGCGTTTGCCTTTTAAAGGGATAGTGCCACATGTTCTTTATCACATAGACATGGTTACAAATATTATATAACTTACACTTGTGCTACGATGCAGCTTCGTAATTATATATTAAATTTTTGATTGACGAGAGTGGTAGAGCTCTTTCGGAAAACCTGTAAGTTATGTTAAATTTTTACAAGTGGGAATGAAATTGTAAATTTAGTTATTATGGTCGGCAAGAATCATTATTTAATAAATCATAACTTTTAAATAGTAAGGTTATGTTAAAAGGCACTGCATTAAATGAAAACAACTCACGCGGTAAAATGGCATATCTCAGCCTCACATAAGATTTTAACTAAATAGATGAATCTTAAATTTATCTTGGCAAATAAAAATTGTAATAACCAGCAACTAATACTTGGATAAAGGCTCAGCACACTCCCGCTACAAAGTGTGGGTATTTTTCTAGTATATATATTTTTGCATTTGGGTGGGGGGGGGGTAGTACCATATTATCTTTATCTCATAGGCGCTTATGCAAATATTGTATTAATTACAATTGTGTTACGATGCAATGTCGTAAATATATATCAGCTTTTTTAGTGACGGCTGTGGTAGAGATCTTTTGGAAAAAAAGTCAACAAAGAAATGGCTTTTTTAATGGATACAAACAAACAAACATACAAACATCAACTGAGCTTTATATATTACATATGAGTTTAAATTATTTTATTTAAATTTTTTCACGATGCATTGTATTAATATTTTACATGTGTGAATTAAATTTCGATTTTAAAAAATATAACTCATAACTCGACATTTAATTAAAAACCATCGATGTAGCGAGTTTATTTTATGTGGAAAGCGAGGGTCTATGTCAAATAAACTTACATTTTAAAAATGTTTACATAAGCTATATATTTACACTATACATTATAAACTTTCGCTACCGCATGTATTAACAGAAGTTGGCTAAATTTAATAAAGTGATCCTGAAAACGCTTAATTAATATAAATTGTGAATTGAACATGTTATGTTAATTCTTTTGTAGTCGGAATAACATTGGTCATTTCTGAAGTTGCTTTTTAATCATTTTTCAGATGTACTTATGAACATACGGCTGAATCTATTATTTAGTGTTGATAGATATATACAAATATTTTTCAGAAACAAAATCTGGTGTGTGTGTGTATTAAATATAACTTACAAAATATGATGCCTTATCAGAAATAGGGAACAAAAAATAATTCCTTTTTTAAATTATACACATTGCACAAAAACCGTAAATTTAAATCTTAAATTTAGAGACATAATATTCGTTAACTATTATTTCCGTGTTAAAACAATTATGAATACGTCAAAAGGAAGAGTT
>CALYLW010001235.1:72500-157500 GCA_944989445.1 Ampullaceana balthica | reverse complement strand
TATAATGTTCCTACTTACAAAGAAAAATCGGCTCATGATGTTCCTTAAGAACGTCGTAACGCGAGGACTCCCTGAATATAAATCACAATATATACCACATTTAGTCTCTCTGAGCCGAGAGTGTCATGTGACAATATCTCTGCAAATATCGACGCCTTTTAAAGTACAACAAAAAGTATATAAGTTTCAAGAGGTGGCGTTAAGTACGCGCGAGTCCTGGTGCAAGAATAATCCCGCGGGGCAAGAGTACTGGTTATGATCTCGAAGTAACAAAATGCACAAACGGTCATAATATCTTGATTAGATCAATTATTGCGCAAACTTAATAGTGCAATACCTGTCGGCTCTTTAGTTACTAAAATATATTTATATTCGCGTTTTATGAACAAGGATTTCTTATCGAAAAATACCGTAACGAATTACGTTAAAATGCAATGTATTGTACAAGGCCATATTTCAAATGCATGTTTCTAATCGCGAGTGCATTTTGTACATGACTACATGCAGAGTACCTCGACATGCAGGATGACATTCTCATATATATTGGTCCATCACATGAGCGAATCACTTTATATTCTCAAGTCTGGAACGCGGGCCCGCCCTTAAGCGCGGGGCCTGCGGTGATTGCCCCAGCTGCCAACCATAAAGGCCGCTACTGTAAGTTTATTTCGTCCCATAACCCCGCGATCGTATGGGGTTCTAATGTTTTCATTACAACTTCATCGGGGCTTATTAGACCTGGCGGCTCCTACCTCCTCTCCATGTCAGTGCATGACTTTTTAGATATAGTTAATAATCATTTTTTGTGTGTGTGTGTGGCTTTAACGTGGGATAAATAATACGTCCCTCAGCTTGTGAGGTGAGCGCACTATTTGACGTTCTTATCCAGCCGCCGGTATAAACAATCAACAACTGTAAGCATCAAAGCATCTGACTCTTATTGTTTAAGAATGTCAATCTAAATGTTTTGACCGAAATTCGTTATAACGTTAATATTTTTTTCTCTTATAAACACAAATTGAAAATTATGGCTGCTCTTAAATTTAGAAAGGCAAAAACTACAAAACAAAACGTAAGACAGCTATACAGTTTGTTTGAATGCAACACAAATACGTGATCAATGTGATGTAATTGACACGTGTGAATCACGAGTTGGATGACGGAGAGGTCAAGTGAGTGGAAGCGCGGGAAGATGAGCTAGTGTTATTCAAGATGGCTGAAGTGTAGTGATGATGTTTCCACGAAGTGTAACCACAATTTTATATTTCTGTACATAGTGTTTGTATTAAAGTTATTTTGTTGACAGTAGTACTTCAAGGATTCATTGCGCGAAAGTTTTTGTTATATGAGAACGCCTATAATATATATATATATATATATATATATATATATATATATATAAAAGTAAACCACTTACAGTAATCCGTGTTAGATTAGTGGAATGGAATTATAAAGCATTGTGAAACAATTTATTAATATTCACTGTGAAGTCCAAAATTGATGCATATACTTCTTACAAGAAATTCAGCAAATATGACGTTTATCACATCAATCATGTGTGTAAATGTTAGTGTAAGCAAGGTTGTTGTTGTTTGTAAGCAATAAAATGTTGGCATAAAAATGCGAATGCATTTAAATAAATTTATTAGGATGAAAATATGTTAGAAATTTAAATTACTTCTTTTGCTGGTATTTGGTAGGTTAATTTTGTTTTCGCAAAATTGATTTTACTGTGATGTTTATTTTATTATGGGTACTTGCACTTAAATTGTGCTGAAGAAGAAATCTAAAATAAATAATGATACAATTATAACTACACCTCAAAAAGAAATACAATTACTTACAATCCTTAACATACAGGTGAAGATGTTGACTTTCTTCTATATCCATATATTTGCTCGAAAAACGTATGTCATTGCCACAATAAAATTCTCCTATATTATCACATGTGACATTGAAGATTATGAACTCTAGTTTTTCTTGAAAAGTCACTTCTATTATTTGTTCTTTTTCAAAATCATAAACATATGTAGTCTTATTACATGTGACATTCCGTTTACATACAAATTTAATGTCGTCATTAACAGGCACTAACAATGAATTTGTATCAATTTTTACATTTTCAGATTCCGCTGAAATTTCCAATTCGTGATGCCCTGCAATTCATAAAGGAACGTGTTCATAAAAGATATAACTAAGAATTGTAATATAAAACCATAAATAAAAAGTATTTTTGCATTTTAAAAAAGTTAAATAGATATTTGTTTGAAATACAAAATAAAACAGCAAATTATACTTTTCCTCACTGAACAATATACCAACTATTCAATAAAGAGACGAAAACAATTTGCTTAAATAAAACACTCGCATTTAATTTTTATTTATAGACTAGCATACCCGTCGTGCGTTGCAACGATATCAGTAAAAAGGAATACATATATAGATAAAAAAAAGAAATTACTTAAAGTGTCACCGGGCCCATCAGTTTAACATATGATGTTCGAAAATTTGTTCATTGTCATACAAATACATACATACTACCATATCACCGGTCAAAAATTACGGATGGTTTCATCTGAAATCTATTTATTTAGAAAAAAATGCAATTTTTTGAGGGCGCCTACGGCGCCGACCTAAAGAAACTAACTAGTCCTTGTTTGATAAATACGAATTATTAAACTTTCTGAAATGTACACAAATTATTTTATAATAGTGGTTGTAGGGCGCCTACGGCGCCCCCTTTGTTTTTTTATTTTATAATTAACCATCATCAAATCCTATTTTTACATTGTTCCATTTTACAAAATTAAAATATGAGCTAAACAATGACGTCATATAATATTTTTTACAGCGCATCTTTAATTTGCACACCTTTTAATTCATTGGTGCAGTAATTTGGTGCGCTGCTTTCTAAAATAAGTAGCGTCACGGATAGACACCACAGGCGTGACATTGCAAATTATATTGTTTAATATTTATCTATATTGCTTAACATAGCTTTAACTTGAATGGGGAATACAATACACAAAAATTTTGATAAAAATACATTTTGGGCCCCCAGCCTCGAGGAAATGGACATTAGGAGTTCAGTGCCCTATAGTAATTTAATAAAGGGTCTTGAGTTTTTATATACCAAGTTTGGTCAAAATCCAGTTATCTTCGCATTATCTAACAATTAAATTAATTTTTATTTAGTTTATTGTAGCATGCTGCTACAGTAGGTTTACTGCAGGACACGCCGGTGGGTCAGTGACACACTGCCCCTGGCCTGGCATGTATACTCAGGTACGAGAGTACATATCCACATGCAGCCGCTGCACAATGGGACGTTCTCCTGGCACGCTGCATACTACGTCAACTCCGATTATCGCGACATATCCTGGTGAGATAATAGCTGTTGACTTCACCAAGCTAGAGACCGCCAGTGATGGCAGAGAGGATGTGTTGGTAATCACCGACGTGTTTACCAAATTTTCTCAAGCTGTACCCACCCGTAATCAGGAGGCGGTCACCGTGGCCACCGCACTAGTGAGAGATTGGTTTCAAAAATATGGCGTCCCAATGCGAATTCATAGTGACCAAGGTCGGTCTTTTGAATCGCGACTGATGGCTGAGTTGTGCTCCTTATACAACATCAAGAAATCGCATACCACGCCATACCATCCTCAGGGAAATGGACAGTGTGAGCGGTTCAATCGAACACTGCACAAGCTCCTGCGATCTTTACCACCCGAAAGGAAATGTCAATGGCCTGTATTTCTACCAGAATTGGTACAGGCATACAATAATACACCCCATGCCTCTACGGGATTTGCACCTTACCATCTACTGTTTGGCAGGGCCCCTAGGCTCCCCATTGACGAACTTTTACATCGACCCATGGATGCCGCGGTAGCAGGTACCGACTGGGTCAGACAACATCACTACCGGCTACAAGAGGCCCACCGCCTCGCTTTACAGAAACTGAAACAGGAGGCTAGTGAAAGGACATCGTTCAAGGACAAGCATGCGAGCGAACATCCTCTATCAGTAGGCAACTTTGTCTATTTACGTAATAGAGTGCAAGGACGGAATAAATTCCAAGACTATTGGAGACCAGATTTATACTGTGTCACTGCCCGCTTACCGGACAGACACGTATATAGACTGCTTCCCCTGGCCGGAGGTGAGGAAAGAACAGTGAATCGGAAGGATCTTCTTTTGGCAGAGGAACCTCTATCGGAGCTCGTACCAGAGTCAGAGGTAGTCCTCACAGATATACCACCCCCTGAAAGTGGAGATGAAGAAGAAGATATGGTGATCGTCTCTACAGTGCGACCCAGAGACAATCGACCCGGTGCAGGAATAAACTTACCCCTCCCGGTTGAACCGCGCAGATCAGCACGTATTGCTGAACGCGCAAGTTGAGACATCCCCCAGAAGTAGACGAGTGACCAAACGTCGAAGGGACGCTTTTCGAACAAATTGACTTTTTGTTGTTGTTATTTGTCCATATCCTTCATGCATTGTTGGGCACGCAGTTAATTTTTCGTCCTTTTCAGCAACGGGCTTATTACTCAGACCTGCTGTGTAAATTAGAGTTCAATCCAAATTTATCATTATATATGCCGTTTTTTTAATGTATTGACCAGCGAGGGCGCTGGCATTCAGGGGCCTGGGGAAACTGTAGCATGCTGCTAGAGTAGGTTTACTGCAGGACACGCCGGTGGGTCAGTGACACACTGCCCCTGGTATGTAATGTAATAGTGTACACAATGTGCAGACCGACATAGTGCCCACATAGCGCCGCACCATGTACACCGCACCGAGATGCACTGGAGAGAAGTGACTGGGTGACGTGTGGGTGCGTTTGTGGTTGTTCCGGTTCTAACGTGAAAAGTGTTTGGTTGTAAAATTAGAAAGACAAATAAACCTTGATAAATATAATTCTCCATCTTGTTGTTGACTGTGACATGCTGTTTATGAGAAGCCTACACTCGGCTACATTATATTAAAAAAAATTAAGGGGCCCCTGGGCCCATTCGGTTCAAGATATACATTTTGAAAACCTGTTAATTTAAATTCAGTTTCATCATGGATATATTTCTCAAAATCGTTAAAAACTGAGTGGTAAATAATATCTTAGAATATACCAAAAAAAGACATTTGTGGGTCCCAGCCCATTCGATGTAAGATGAAATTTCAAAATAATGTTCATTTTAATTCATTTTCATCATAGATATATTTCTCAAGAACGTTAAAAATAGAATTGCAAATAATATCTCAAACATATACGAAAAAATTGCATTTGGGGCCCCCGACCCTGAACAATTGAACATTAGAAGTGCAGTTCCCTTTGTTATTTTAATATCTGCTACCAAGTTTTTATATACAAAGTTTGGTTAAGATATATTTATTTGCTCAGTAGTTAACACATAAACTAATTTTATATAGCTCACATTAGCAAAAAACTACATTAAGGGCCCAAGGGCCCATTTAGTGCAAGATGTCAAGCTCAAAACACATGTTTATTTCAATCAATTTCATAGTGGATATATGTATCTATATTTCTCAAGATCTTTAATAATTTAATGGAGAATAAAATCTTAAACGTTTGTGAAAAAAGTTATTTTGCGCCCCAAGCCCAGAAAAAAATGATTATTAGGGAATAAGTGCCCTATAGTATTTCAATATTGGCTACAAATTTGTTATATACAAAGTTTGGTTAAGATCCATCAATTTAACTAATAGTTAACGTTTAAAGTAATTTTTATAATGCTCATATAAAAAAAAACATTAATATTATGGGCCCCCGGTGCCCCCTGAGTGTTAAATTTTGCAAAAAAAAAGTTGCCAGTGACCATCCCAAGAGCGTACTCAAAATTAGCATGCCCATCGCATGAATGTAATTAGAAGTTACATGACATGCATTGAGACATGCATACATACATACATACATACATACATACATACATACATACATACATATTTTCATGTTATATGTATAGATCAGAGGAAAAATACATTAATTGGCCCCCGGGCCAATTCAGTTCAAGATGTACATTTTGAAAACATATTAATTTAAATTCAGTTTCATCATATTTAGTGAACAGCTAAGTGTCGTGTTCTAGGGTATTGTTGACTCACAAGGCTTGAACTCAATAAATCAGAACACCATTAGATGAATCTATCATTTATTTACAACAGGAATCCTCCATCACATAATCCAACACTGTCGTTCATACACACTAAACCGTCCCTCTAGCCTATCTTCTATTTACGTCATCTACCCCACACTACGTCACACTAAAACATGTGTTAACAATAGTGCGCACCGGCGCAACATTCTAACATTAACATTACCAAGGCGGGATAACCCCATTATACTATAACAATTCCCTGACATATCCCCCCTCTTCACTTTAGATTTAACTCACGGAGTTAAATCTATACCCTGCAATTTATAGCGACTCAAAATACATCATCATCAAGGCATAATCATAGTCATCAACAAAAATACATCATTCACATCATAGAAATACAATAATTATATCTTACTTATGTACATGAATTAATACATAGCCAAAAAAAATAATTTATACAACAAAAATCATAGTGATTGTTTTTGATGGTGGAATATTACGTTTGTCCCCCATCATAAACAACAAACGACCCTGGTTACCGTTATACAGGCTGATGTTTTCTAACTCAAGCCTAGAAGGCATTTCCCACACGGCAATAACTATGCCGCCTCTGTCAATCTCACCCTGACCGCCTTTGGATTCTATTTTTTGACCACTAAAGTTTCCGGTTGTGGTTTTTAATATCTCATCTTCACCCACACGAATCATTGTTTTCACCAGGACCCCAACTAACAATAAAAACATTAGTCGTGACGGACCAGCAAAGCCGTTATCTGTCTTTTGGTCTTCGTAACTGGACCGAATCCTAAACCTGTCTTGTGCGTTTTTCTCGGTCATGTTCTTATGATTTCTGGCCCATCCTGACCCAACATTGTCAATGTCAATGTCCTTGTGTAACTCCGTATTTGCCCTGCTGTAGTCATAAGCGTCACCTTTGTCTATCATCTCAAAACAATTTTCCGCTGAGCACACGTCATATTTTTGCGTGAACCCACTGCAGTGGTCCTCCTTAATTTCCTTATTTCATCTTTGAGGGCTATCACTTTTGCCGCTACCTGTGCAGTATCTCTATCATTATCTTCATTACATTCAACACATGTAATTTTCTCCACCTCTGTGGCTCCAGTCCGTTCGGAATTTTCCTCATTAACTTCTATTTCATCTGTAACCCTCTGGTTTGAATCAAGTTTTGTCTCCGTGGCTACTATTGCTATTGTAATCAATTGATATTCAGTATCCTTCACATCATCTTTACTATCTGGGTCAATGTATTTTTCTTTGTCCACTTGATGATTTTCAACTCTAATTTTCTTCTTCCCAATTAGCACTTCTTTGTTCTCATTTTCATTAGGTTTTTCATCAATTCTCTCAAGCGTTTTGGACCTTTTATGCACCCTCGCCATCATGTCTGTATCATTCCCTGTTAATCTCTGCATTAATTCAGTCATTTTTTCTTCTTTTCTACAATGATTCGCCATAATTCAGTTATGTCTTCTTTGTTACGTGCTACGTTTAGGGCTAACTGATTATTCGCATCTTCCTTATGAGTCAGTCTTTCTTTCATATCTATGTTTTCTAGCTCTAATTCCTTTAGCTCCCTCGGTAATTTCTCCAAAAGTTCATCTTTATTAGCCACTGTCATCTTCAGCTCTGTTGTCTTGTGGTTTGCCATGTTTAGGTTTAACTCCATCTCCGTAATTTTTTTCATCTTTGACCCTGAATATTTTTATTAAGCTAGAATACACTTTATCCCTTTCGTTAATTTTATTTATCAAGTTCTTGGACTCAACTTCCGCTTCATTTAGTTCTATTGTGTGTTCCCTCTTTAATTGTTCCAATAGCTCATCTTTGTCTGCTAAATTCTTACTCAGATTGTTGTGGGTAATCATTAGGTTTTCCTCCCTTGAGTCGATTTCCAGTTTTAAGCTCACTAGCTCAACTTCCTTTTCATTTAATTTTGTTTTGTGGTCACTCTTTAATTTTTCTAATAACTCATTTTTGTCGTTTAGCTCTCTCTCTACTTTTCCCAATACTTTATCTTTTTCAACCAACTGACTGTCTAGTTCGGCAATTTTCATTCTTATTTAAATTGAATCAGCTTCAGTTTTATCTACTCTTAATTTGTGTTCTTCGTCTACTTTTTCTAGTTCTGTAAGTTTACTTTGAACACTGTCTAATGTCGCTTTTAATTTATTTAATGTCTCTTTGTGTTCTGCTAGTTCCTTGTCTTTGTCAAACAGTGCAGTTTGTAGTCTGTCCACGAGGCTAAGGTTTTCTGTCAATTCACAGTTCAACAAATCTATTTCTTTCTTATCTTCGGTATTTCGGTTTTTAAGGAACCTAATTTCCTTTTCTTTTTTGTCATATTCTTCATCTTTCCTTATATATTGTTTTGTGTTCTTAGGAAAATTCTTCCGAAACTCACTAGCTGTATTACTATTATGACCACCATGGATCATGTTTTCATTTTTATACTTTACGATATTGACCGGTTTTTTTGGATTATCGTGTCTATAATATTTAAATTGGCCAGCTGACGGGTCCGCCACCCTATAAACGTCTTCCGTTAGGTACGGATCTTCACAATATATACTAGCTATTCCATAGAGTTCTTCACAATATATACTAGCTATTCCATAGAGTTATTCACAGCTACTAACGTCACAGTCGTAGTCTTTCGTCTCTTTTGTTTTATACCAGTTCTCGCAATATATGCTGGCTAACCCATACACTCCCTCCTGACCGTTACTATCGCTACTTTTTAAAGCTCGGTGGTTTAATCTCCGTTTACTTCTTTTCTCTTCATCATTTTCCCATAATTTCTTTTGTCTCTTTTCGTATTGTCGCTGTTTCTTTTCATCTTTTTTCTGACGCTGTCTTTGTTTTTCTTCGTTTTGTCTCAGTGATTCTTCATCGTCTTTCTGCCACTTTAACCGTACCTCTTCAATTTTGTTTACCCACCATCTATCCATGTCCGCCATTATTTGATCCGTCTTATATATATTTTCTCATATTTTATTTATTATTATATATATTTTTTAAAAATAATAAATATTTATTCTCTAAATTTTTAATTTTTTTACAAATTTTTTTAAACTGCAAGCAGAAAGATTATTATTTCAAAATCACTTTATACAATTTATTTCAATATAAAAAATAACTACTTAAGTAACTTGCCTGATCTTATGAATCCAAGTGTCCATAATGATTAAAAAATACACTATCACAATATCAAAAAGAATTGTTAATATCAAACACTACTACTAATTCCACAATGTCTGATCTTCGTTGTCTGGTCAGCAACCCATTAAGTACGTTCACAGTCCTGCACAATGAATTGTTCTCTGCGTGGTACGATGTTCTGGTTGTCGTTGTCGGTCTTTTAGCAGATACCAGATATGTAATCGAGTAAAAAGTTCGACGACTCACTGGATGAACATAGTCCAGTTGATGGACAAGAATAGGTCCCGACAGCACAGGCCCACGTTGTGATGAACAACAGGAAAAGCAAATCGACAGCACACTAGACGTGAACAGCACAGGCCCACGTCGCGATGATCAATGGGAACAGCAATCAGACAGCACACGGGATGTGAACAGCACAGGCCTACGTTGTGATGATCAACGGGAACAGCAAATCGACAGCCAACTGGACGTGAAAAGCACAGGATCACGTCGCGACAATCAACGGGAACAGCAACCCGACAGCACAAGGGATGTGAACAGCACAGGATCACGTCGCGATGATCACGGTAACAGCAACCCGACAGCACACGGGATGTGACAGCACAGGCCTACGTTGTGATGATCAACGGAACAGCAAATCGACAGCCAAATGGACGTGAACAGCACAGGATCACGTCGCGACAATCAACGGGAACAGCAACCCGACAGCACACGGGATGTAAACAGCACAGGCCCACGTCGCGATGATCAACGGGAACAGCAATCCGACAGCACACAGGATGTGACAGCACAGGCCTACGTTGTGATGATCAACGGGAACAGCAAATCGACAGCCAACTTGACGTGAACAGCACAGGATCACGTCGGGATAATCAATGGGAACAGCAACCCGACAGCACAAGGGATGTGAACAGCACAGGCCCACGTCACGATGATCAACGGGAACAGCAACCCGACAGCACACAGGATGTGACAGCACATGCCTAAGTTGTGATGATCAACGGGAACAGCAAATCGACAGCCAACTTGACGTGAACAGCACAGGATCACGTCGGGATAATCAATGGGAACAGCAACCCGACAGCACACGGGATGTGACAGCACAGGCCTACGTTGTGATGAGCAACGGGAACAGCTCAGTCAGCACGCTGGTCACCGAGCAAAGTAGAGCGAATTATAACACCAGCATTGTTTGAAATAAGACCACCATACACGTCTCACTCATCAAAACTTGTTGTCTGTTACTACACTGACTTGCCTTTAAATCGATTCCCTCTGTTCTGGATCTGTGATGTTGACTCTGAACTTGAGTTCCTTGTTGCCTCCGTCAACAATTTATCCCGGACGGGCCCCCAATGTCGTGTTCTAGGGTATTGTTGACTCACAAGGCTTTAACTCAATGAACCAGAACACCATTAGATGAATCTATCATTTATTTACAACAGGAATCCTCCAATGCATAATCCAACAATGTCGTTCATACACACCAAACCGTCCCTCTAGCCTATCTTCTAGTTACGTCATCTACCCCACACTACGTCATACTAAAACATGTGTTAACAATAGTGTGCACCGGCGCAACATTCTAACATTAACATTACCAAGGCGGGAAAACCCTATTATACTATAACAATTCCATGACACTAAGACTTTATTCATTATTACATTTTAGATGAGCTTGACACATCTCCATCATGATAAAGATTAAAATCGTTTAGGGTATCGAGACCCTTAAGATCATATTTATTTCATATTTAAGCTATTTAAATATGTTTGTTTAAATTTAGTATTTGACTTCAACAGAATGTATTTGATTACAAATATGTGACCCATATTAAAATAATATGTTAAATTAAGGTCTTAAATTTATAGATTGTAATTTGACCAACAAAAAGACCCATTATTCAATGTTGAAATAATGTGAAACGTTGTCACAACGTTTTCGTGTCCCTCAATATATTTTTGAGAATCGTAGTAATATTAGAACCGATGAGTTCAGACATAATGTGAGACGTAACCTTGAATAGTGCAAAGTTGTAAAACTATGTTATGTATAGGTCACCAAATGTTATGGGAATGAACTATGCTACTAAGACCTTGACTTTCTCACCTAACTGGAAACATACGATCTGTCAGGGACATGTTATAGTATAATGGGGTTTTCCCGCCTTGGGAATGTTAATGTAAGAATGTTGCACCGTGGCGCACTATTGTTGACACATGTTTTAGTGTGACGTAGTGTGGGGAAGATGACGTAAATAGAAGATAGGCTAGAGGGACGATTTTTTGTAGTGGATGAAAGGAGAGTGTTGTTATTATGTATTGGAGGATTCCTGTTTCAAATAAATGATATATTCATCTAATGGTGTTCTGGTTTATTGAGTGCAAGCCTTGTGAGTAAACAATACCCTAGAACTCGACATTGGGGGCTACGTTCAGGATAATTTGTTGACCGAGGTAACAAGGAACTCAAGTTCAGAGTGAACATCACATATCCAGAACAGAGGGACTCGATTCAAAGCAAGTCAGTGTATTAAGAGACAACACGTTTTTATGAGTGAGGTGTGTATGATGGTCTCTTATTTAAAAAAAAATGCTGGTGTATAATGCGCTCTACCTTGCTCGGTGACCAGCGTGGTGTTCACGCCCAGTTTGCTGTCGGTTTGCTGTTCCATTGATCATCGCGACGTGGTCCTGTGCTGTTCACGTCCAGTGGGCTGTCGATTTGCTGTCCCCGTTGCTCATCACAACGTAGTCCTTGCCTATTCACATCCCGTGTGCTGTGAAGTTGCTGTTTCGTTGATAATCACAACGTAGGCCTGTGCTGTCACATCCCGTGTTCTGTCGGGTTGCTGTTCCCGTTGATCATCACAACGTAGGTCTTTGCTGTCACATCCCGTGTGCTGTCGGTTTGCTGTTCCTGTTGATCATCGAGACGTGGGCCTGTGCTGTTCACATCCCGTGTGCTGTTGGGCAGCTGTTCCCGTTGATCATCGTGACCTGGGCCTCTGCTGTTCACGTCCAGTGTGGCGTCAATTTTCTTTTCCTGTTGTTCATCACAACGTAGGCCTGTGCTGTCGGGGCCCATTCTTGTCCATTAACTGGACTATCATCATCCAGTGAGCCGTGAACTGTGTACTCGCCTTCAGATCTGGTATCTGCTAAAAGATCGACAACGACAAGCAGAACATCGTACCACGCAGAGAACTATTCATTGTGCAGGACTGTAACGTACTTATTGGGTTACTGAACAGTCATCGAAGATCAGACATTGTGGAATTATTAGCAGTGTTTGATATTAACAATTCTTGAGAACAGTGACATTGTTATTGTGTATTTTTTAATGTTATGGACACTTTGATGGTGATATTCATTAGACCAGGCAAGTTACGTCAGTAGTTACTTTTATATTGAAAAAATAAGTGTGTAAAGTGGTTTTGAATTAATAATCTTTTCTGCTTGCAGGGAAAAAAAATCAAGAGAAAAAATATGTTAATATATATATATATATATATATATATATATATATATATATATATATATATATATATATATATATATATATATATATATATATATATATATATATATATATATATATAATTAATAAATAAATACTTTTAAAAAAAATATTGAAACTAGAAGTAAAATAAAAGAGATTGATAACATAATGGCGGAGCTGAGGGCGATGGGAGAACAACACCTAAAGTTAGAGGGGCAGGAATTAGATAAATGTGTATTAGACCAATGGTGAAAATTGGAAGCCGAACAAATAAGAAAGGCAGAAGGCGAACGAGAAGAAAAGAGGAGAAAGGAAGCCCGTTTATTAGAAACGAAGAAGAGGCACGAGAAGAAAAGAGAAGAAGACGAACGAGAAGAAAAGAGAAGAAAGAAAGCGGCACAAATTAGAATTCGTGAAATTGAAATAGAGAGAATGAGATTAGAAGCAGTGAAAAACAACAAAAAAGAAGAGAGAATAGGAGGCGAAACGCACAAAAATAGAAAATTATTACTTGCTGATAAGCCTACAAAAGTAAGACAGATGTACTGATCTGGACGAATACATTGATAATTTTGAACATGTGGCCCAGCAAAATGGAGTGCCCAAAGAAGAGTGGTTGGCCGAATTACAGTGACGGGGGATCTACAGTCATTCTTATTAACAGAGGATGTTAGAAAAAATATCATGACTATGCCACCATCAAGTCATTGTTGTTGACGCACGCAGGATATAGTGCAAAGAGATATAGAGAGAAATGGAATTACCTTACGCCACAGAGTGATAATTTTAAGGAATTTCATTCACAATTAGTAAGGAGCTTAGACAACTGGGTGGCTAGTACAGGAAAAGACAGGTCGTACGAGGGGATAGGAGACATGATGTGCCGTAATAAGCTACTAATAAACATGAATCCCGAGATTGTGAAAACATTATTATTAAACAAGACCCACGAGTTGCGAAAGTGTGCTGACCCAAATTGAAACTATCAAATCAACAAGGCAAGATACAGTGGCCAAAAAATAGCAAAACATTGTTTTTCATGCCGGGAGTGCAGAGCTATGGGGAGGTCAAAACAAAACTAGAAGGAGGTCAGCAGAAGGTAGATTAACAAGGGGACAAGGGGCTTGTTTTATATGTGGACGAGAGGGACATTGGAGAAATAACTGCCCTCTACGACAGGGAAATAATGCTTGGACACAGGCTAGAACAGAAGTATACCGGGGAAGGCAGACGGGTACACGCTACAACAAGAGGGAGTACGCGAGAGACTCTCCAAACATGCAGAGAAACGATTTAATATGACTACAACCTCAAAATGGGGCAAATGGAAGAGGGGGTGCAAAACGAAGTAATAGAAAAAAAGTTAAACCATTTGTAAGGGAAATGCAATATACTAGCAGAAGACATACAGTGAAAATCCACGGGAAAATTATATTTAGAGAAAGCAAAGTTATTTGGTAAGGAAGTTTCCATACTCAGGGACACGGGGTGTACCATTATCGGGTGTAATAAGAAATTGATAAAGAGAGATCAGATAACAGATAGACGCTACAAACTAAAACTTATAGATGGAACGGTACTGGACTATCCAACAGCATACATTGAAATTGATACTAGGTATGTAAAAGGCGTAGTCTTAGCTGCATTATTCGACGATCCAGTGGCGGATCTCATTTAAGGAAATGTGGGGGAAAATAAGGAATCGGTTCTTCACTATGGCAATGTAGTAACAAGGGCACAAAGTAAGAGAGACGTAGATAATGTCGTAACAACAGAAGAATTCAGTACAAACATACCAGCAGTACCGGAGAATATAAACATGAAAGAGGAACAAGCAATTGACCCAGAGCTACGCAAATTTTGGGAGAAAGCTAAGAATAATGACGTAGATCATACAAAACAGGGACATATTACATTCCAAGTTATAAACGGTTACTTATATAGAGTATTAACAAATTCAATAATAAAGTTGATGAAAAACTAATCGTTCCATCAGAATGCCGAGATATTGTTCTCAATAACGCTCATGAGTCAGTCATGGCTGGACATATGTCTGTCAGAAAGACAAAACATATCATCTCGTCAGAGTTTTTTTGGCCCAGGATGAACAAGGAGATCACGGAATATGTAAAGACATGATTGATATGTCAGAAGGCTCAGCCTCCGGGCAATTTTAAACCTATAGAACTTGGGTACATGCAGATAATTGGGGTGCCATTCACAAAAGTACCAATAGACATCGTCGGACCCCTACAAATGACGAAGAACAAAAATAAGTATATCCAAACAGTATTTGATATGGCTACCAGGTGGCCTGAGGCAGTACCATTAAAGAGGGTAACAGCAGAAGACATATGTGAGGTGGTTCTTCTATGGGCCAACGGGCAAGAGGCGATACACAGCAAAGCAATGTGGAGTGCTAAGAGCTTGACGAGACACATAGGACGTCCTGGACATCCACTGCATCCAACCCCATTCCCAGCTGTCTCGACAACGTCTTGCTGCTGGACCAGATGGTTTTGGGCGAGAGAGTGAGGTCGACGTGTTGCGCGAATCCTCCTCACTTTAAACAAAGTCACAGCGCAAGTCACTCTCATCATCATCATCGATTCATTCCAAAGCCCTGTAGCGACAGGCAAGTGGCGAAGCGGCAGGTGAGGGTACACTGGCAGCCGTAGTCACAAACCTGCATGCAGGCGGCTCAGGCCATAGGGTCGTTCACCACTGACACTGAGCAGCAACGGTGTCCGGCAGCCCCCTGAGCGACTGAGCAGCCCTGTTTAGGAATGCACTGCTCACCTCCATGGCACGAGGAAGGGGCTAGAAAAGGTGCCCTAAACATTGCCCGCTCAAATCGTCCCTGGCCAGACTATTGCAGCTGGCGGGGACCCTATTTCTGCGGTCGCAAACTAAAGAAAAAGCCGATGACTATTCCTCTCACCCTGGGCACATGGAATGTGCGCACACTAATGGACAGAGATGAAACTATTAGACCCCCAAAGGAGGACTGCCCTGGTGGGCCACGAACTTTCAAGATATGATGTCGACATTGCCGCTCTCAGAGAATTAAGTGAAAGAGGCTCCGGCTACACATTCTTCTGGAGTGGCAGAGGGAGCGAGGAACGCCGTGAGGCCGGTGTTGGCTTTGCCATGAAGACATCATTAGTATGCAAACTCGCTAGTCCACCAAAGTGCATAAAGGACAGACTCATGACGATGAGACAGCCTCTGTTAGCTTGGAATAAATATCTCAACATCATCAGCTGCTTTGCCCCAACAATGACTAACCCTGATGAAGTGAAATCCAAGTTTCACGAGGACCTTCACTCTATCATCGCCAACATTCCTTCCACTGATAAGCTTGTCATACTAGCTGACTTTAATGCAAGAGTAGGCTGCGATGACGCTCTTTGGGACGGTGAGATAGGAAAACATGGAGTGGGCCGGTGTAATAGCAATGGTCTCCTGTTGCTTCAGACATGTGTGGAACATGACTTGTTGATTACTAACACAGTAGTCAGTCTTCCCACAAGAAACAGGACCTCATGGATGCACCCTCGCTCCAAGCACTGGCACCTAATAGACTACGTCATCACAAGGAAGAAAGATAGACAAGACGTTCGTGTGGCCAAATCACTCTGCGGTGCTGAATGCTGGACAGACCATCGTCTCATCATCTCTAAACTTAAGATATGCATTCTGCCCATAAAACGGCCCCAAGGAAAGAAAACCCTAAAACGGCTAAACATCACAAAGCTAAACTGTGCAAGTACAATCTCTGGAGACAGCCCTGGAGGGTAAACTGAGATCCACCACTCTAAACAATACGAACATTGAGACTGTTTGGACGAACTTCAGAGATCAAATCTACAGCACAGCCTCCCAAATCCTTGGACCCGCGACGAGAAAGCACCAAGACTGGTTCGATGACAATTGCGATGAAATCAAGCAAATGTTGGCAGAGAAACATCAACTCTACAAAATACACATCAGCAATCCTATGTCTTCAACCGTAACGGACTCATATAGTAGCATACGCCACGTCATACAACAAAAACTTCGATGGGTGCGAGACTCATGGCTATACAAGAAAGCTGATGACATTCAACAATATGCAGTCAGGCATGATATGAAGAATTTTTACAACGCCCTTAAGGAAGTGTACGGACCCACAACGTCTAATTCATCCCCGCTTCTCCATGCTGACGGGACATATCTAATTACTGACGGGGAGAAGATTCTTGAGCGCTGGGCTGAACACTTTCATGCTGTCCAGAACAGCAACTCAAGTATTAATGAAGATGCTATCAGTCGCCTCCCTCAAGTACCAATCAACCTGGCAATTGGATGACCCGCCTACACTTCTTGAGACGCAAAGAGCTGTACATCTTCTGTCATGTGGAAAGGCTCCTGGAGCAGACTCAATTCCAGCAGAAATATACAAAGAAGGTGGCATGGTTCTACTGGAAAAGCTGCATGAAATCTTCCTAATGATGTGGCAGCAAGAGGCTGTCCCCCAGGATTTTAAAGATGCCTCTATAGTCCACTTGTACAAGCGAAAAGGGAACCGCCAAGCCTGCGACAATCATCGTGGAATTTCACTGCTATCAATTGCAGGAAAAATACTCGCCAGAATTCTCCTAAATCGCCTAAATGCACATCTGGATCAGGGACTTTTACCAGAAAGCCAATGTGGTTTCCGGAAAGAACGTGGGACCATTGACATGATTTTTGCAGCTAGGCAATTGCAGGAAAAGTGTCAAGAGCAGAATATGGACCTATTTTCCATTTACATAGACCTTACGAAAGCCTTTGACACAGTCTGCAGAGAGGGCCTATGGAGGATTATGGCCAAGTATGGGTGTCCAAATAAGTATATAGCCATTGTAAGGCAATTTCATGATGGCATGCAGGCTCGAGTCCAGGACAACGGAGAGGTCTCTAAACCATTCCCTGTCACAAATGGCGTTAAGCAAGGCTGTGTTCTGGCCCCAACATTGTTCAGCCTCATGTTCTCAGCCATGCTCACAGAGGCCTTCAGGAATAGAAATGTAGGCATGGACTTCAGGTATCGCACTGATGGTCGTCTGTTTAACCTCAGGAGGCTTAAAGCTAAGACAAAGGTCAAATCAGACAGCATCCTGGAACTTCTTTTTGCTGATGATTGTGCCCTTAACGCAGGCTCTGAAGCACAACTGCAACTAAGTGCTGATAAATTTTCCAGTGCGTGCTCTAACTTTGGGCTCACCATCAGCACAAAAAAGACAGAAGTGCTATACCAGCCGGCCCCGGGCAAATCCTATACTGAGCCTAACATATTCATCAACGGCAACAAAATCAACACAGTGAGCCGCTTTACCTACCTTGGCAGCACACTGTCCCAGAAGGCCAATATTGATGACGAGGTGAACTCCAGAATCTCAAAGGCCAGCGCAGCATTCGGTAGATTGCATGACAGTGTCTGGAACAGAAGGGGAATCAGCACCCAAACAAAACTAAAAGTATACAGAGCTGTAGTGCTCCCCACCTTATTATATGCATGTGAAACTTGGATTGTATACCAACGCCATGCGAGGTTGCTGAACCACTTCCACACCAAAAGCCTTAGAAAAATTATCAATATAAAATGGCAGGAAAAAGTTCCAGACACCGAAATATTAGCCAGGTCAGGACTCCCCAGCATCCACACTATCCTCATGCAAAGCCAACTACGCTGGGCGGGGCATCTAGTGCGCATGCCCGACCATCGCCTACCCAAGAGGCTCTTCTATGGTGAACTTACCGAAGGGCATAGAGCACGCGGAGGTCCACGAAAGCGCTACAAGGACGCACTTAAAACTGCTCTGAAGGCCTTCGACATCGGACATGACTCCTGGGAAGCAGCAGCCAGTAACCGAGCCCACTGGCGCTCTACGATATGGAATGGCGCAGCTGTCTGTGAAGCTAATAGACAACAGGCTGCCAAGTTAAAACGCCAAGCCAGAAAGGAACGTAACCAAAACCCACCTGAAGGGACCGCTTCTATCTCTTGTCCGACATGCGGACGCTTCTTTCGTGCAAAAATAGGGTTAATAATTAACCAGAGAACACATGTGGCGGCCCAGCAAATATGATGAGAATGGTTATCGTCGATCACGACGGACGAACAACACATGTGAGGCGTTATACTCTATTTTCACGAGAATGTGTTTCCCTGAAGAAATCTTGTCAGATAACGGACCTCAATTTTCGTCTGACCTGTACGTGCAAGTGTTCAAACTACTCAACATAAATATCAGCCACTCGTCAATTTATCATCCCCAGTCTAATGGAATGGTGGAAATGTTAAATGGCACACTAAAGTCGATGTTAAGGAAATTAGCTATGGACGGGCTAGAAAACTGGGATAATGTACTACAGTCGGTTCTCTTCGCATATAGGGAAGTTCCCAATGAAACCACATTAATCTTACCTTATGAGTTAATGTTCGGCAGGAAGGTGAGAGGGCCGATGGCAATATTGAAAACACTATTCACACGTGAAAGAACAACAGATGGCATAAAAACAACTTATGACTACATTATTGAATTGAGAAATAAACTAAAAACAGGGTTAGAAAAAGCACGAGCGAACACATTAGCGCAGACAGTTAAGAATAAAATGTACAATATTCGACATGCAGTTGAGAAAGACATTCAGGTGGGATACAAAGTATTACTTCTAAAGCCAAGAAAGGGGAAGAAATTGGTTTTGTATTCAGATGGAACTTATGAAGTGACCAAGGTGTTGTCAAAATTTAATGTTGAGATAAAAAAGGAAAAAGAAAAAAAGATTTACCAAATCAATAGAATTATCAAATTCCTTGAAAGAAATGGACAAAATGTCGTTGATGGTAATACGAATAAAATTATGTCTGGCGGGGCAGCAGTAGTAATAACCGAGGACAGGGGACAGGGGGAAGAATTTTCAGTGCCAACAATACATTTAAAAGAAAAAACAACAGAGCTAGATATTAATATTGATTTAAATAGAAAACAAAAAGACGAAATCCAGGAGATAGTGGAGGAAAGTAAAGAAGTGTTTTCCGAGATTCCAGGAAAAAACAACAGTAGATAAACATAAAATCAAACTCTCGGATAATAAACCGATAACATTAAAACCTTACTTTATTCCATCGCATATGACATAACAATTAAATGAAGAAATCCAGTCGATGTTACAATTGAGTACCATTGAATAATCCAAATCACCATATTATTCACCCTTGGTATTAATTAAAAAGAAAGATGGCTCAGTACGCACATGCGTCGAATACAGAAAACTTTTTAACAGTATAATGAAAACCATTGCGGACGTCATTCCAAACCCAGAAGATATATTAAACCACATGACAAAATCAATTTATTTTTGTAAGTTAGATTTAACAAAAGGTTCCTGGCAAATACAACTACACAAATATATTTAAGAATATAAGCATTTCAAGGGCCAGATGCGTTATATCAATTCAAGTACATGCCCTTCGGATTATCGACCGCCCCAGCAACATTTAACAGAATAATTAGAAAAATATTCAATCAGGTAGAGAATGTAGAGACGTATTTTGGTGACATATGTGTGCATACAGAGGATTGGGAAAAACATACTAAGACCCTACGGCAAGTTTTTGAAATACTGAAAGAAGCTGGGTTTACTGTAAAACCAAGTAAGGTAGAGTTAGGAAAAAACATACATTAATTTTTTGGGACACAGAGTAGAAGGGGGACTACTGAAACCAGAATATGCCAATGTAAATAAAGTGTTGAAAATAAAGAGACCAAAAACTAAGAAACAGGTTAGAAGTTTAGTGGGTCTCATCTCCAAATTACAATAAATTCATACCTAACTTTTCAAAGCTATCGGCACCCTTAACCGCCCTTACAAAAAAGGTCAACAAAATAATATCCGTTGGACGAGTGAGTGCCAACAAACACTGGATGTAATCAATAAATATCTGAGTAGTGAGCCTATCTTAATTTTACCAGACAATAAATCTAAATGTATAGTAAGAACAGACGCGTCCACGAAAGGGATAGGGGCGTGCTTATTGCAATCTAGGAATAATACTCTACATCCAGTCAAATTCATAAGTAGGAAATTTATGGTTATGGAAACAAGATACTCCACTATTGAGAGAGAGTGTTTAGCTATCATATGGGCTGTACAAAAATTGGCATATTATTTATTGGGTTCAAGTTTTATTTTACAATGCGTTCACTAGGCCTTAAAGTATCTAAGAACATCTACCTAAACTAACTCAAGAATAACAAGGTGGTTATTGATACTCCAGGAGTTTAATTTCGAAGTACAATATATCAAAGGGGAACAGAATGTTATAGCAGATTGTTTGTCTAGACTTGAGGGGTGGGTGTGAGGAAATGATGAGAAGAATGAAAATATAGTGAAAAATAAAAAATGAAGTTACTCCTGAGGAACGTAAATAAATACTTTGTATTTTCTTATTAGGGGTAAGACAAAAGAAATTTACCCCCCAATGTAAAAATATTATGTTTTAATTTTACATTACTCATGTTTTATGTCAAGAATTGTATTTTTTGTCCTAATGATAATGAATTGTTGCAACAAATGTTTTGTATTGCACATTATTTACACATTAAATCTGCTGGTGTAAATAAAGGCAGTGTTGGTCTGTTGGATAAGATGTTATCCAATAACATATGCCGCGTGCAGAGGACATTCAATGAATATTTTTTATTTATTTTTCTCCAATTTTCACAATTCACATTGCTATTTTTGTATTGTATTTTTAACAATGTTGTGATAAGTTTTAACGTCACTAAGTCACTATTTATGTTTTTGGGAATGTCTTTTTGAATTGCAATAAATTTCAGGGTATAGATTTACTTCCGTGAGTTAAATCTAAAGTGAAGAGGGGGATATGTCAGGGAAATGTTATAGTATAATGGGTTTTCCCGCCTTTAAATGGTAATGCTAGAATGTTGCGCCGGTGCGCACTATTGTTGACACATGTTTTAGTGTGACGTATTGTGGGGAAGATGACGTAAATAGAAGATATGGTAGAGGGACTTTTTTTTGTGTATGAAAGTAGAGTGTTGTTATTATGTATTGGAGGATTACTGTTTCAAATAAATGATAGATTCATCTAATGACGTTCTGGTTTATTGAGTGCAAGCCTAGTGAGTCAACAATACCCTATAACTCGACACGATCTCATGTGCTAAAATATTTTAAAGTTAAGGTTTGACCAACCAGTAAAAAGGTCTCACATGTTCGACCCAATTCACAAAAGAAATAGCCAATAGAAATTGATAGGAACTTATGACAGATGTTGATGGCCTGGTCTCCAAGGTCTTATATACTTGGGCAAAACCATCTCTTCCATATCTCAGCTCACGCTTATAATTAAGTTCTAGCTGATTGACTGAGGTGAGTTGAGCCTAGCTTATAGAGTCTGTCTTAGCTTTTGGGGAATAACAAGGTATAACACAGTAGTCAAGCCATCGAAGTTCAGAAGCAGATTAGACAGGAGACGTGCTAGTCTTTTACGAAAGGGGACAATGCGACCCCATCCCAAAAGCGCTTGAGATATCTCTTGAATCAATTGGTAGACGCTACGGATCGGATAGAAGCAGTTTGGCTTTAGACACCACCGTCAATCATCTGTTGGCTACACCCACTGACCAGAGGGAAGTTGGGTCATAGTCAATCATATATGTACTGATTCTGTCTAATGAATTAGTGATTTGTCTAAGTATAACCGTTATTGTCTACCTAAATATTTTAATCTATCTATTGTATTTGTGTTTATTTTTATGTAATTAAATGTCATTAGAGAATACAGAGGAGTTGAGTTTATTATGTATAATAATGTGTTTAACGTATTTTAGCTAGAGTATAGAGTTATAGAGAAAAATACTTAACATTTTTCCTAGACAAGTGAGTTAAACCTTAACATAAGTTATTCCATCAAATACGGCATATGTCTACAAAAGGATTTAACCGAGATTTGGATTCCATACGCAAGATACATGTATTTATGATAGGGTATAATATGCCCACAGATTCTGGAAAAAAACCGGAAAAAGGAACTCCACTAAAACACACTGGGGACAGGAATTAAATCCATTATGAGATAGCATTTTTGCAACGGGACACGTTATCCAATAATCGATGGGATCTTTTCAGTGAAAGAAATGACACCATGCTATAAATGGTATCGGATGAAAGAATAAAATGTGGACTCCAACAACAACATAATTAAATAACTACAAGTACAAGAAAGAATAACATGCTATTTTTAATTATTTATATGATTTCTATTTTGTTTTCTATTAGAAAAACCAAAGTATAAAAAAAAAGGATTCAAGTCAATTATTCATAATGAGATCATAATTTAATCAAGTAATCACTTAACCTATTTGATCGCATTAATTATGTTATTTAAAAAAGACAATGGTATTATTAAATTCTATTATTCATTTTAAAGGAAAGCTTGATCGAAAGTTGATGATTATATTTATTTTATTAGGACGTTTCTTATATTTAACAAGTGCGTTATTTTTTTACTTTGGAATTTCAAAATTTTAATATGTTGATAAATCTTAAGAACTGTCTCTTTAAAAAAATGTTTAAATATATTATGAACTTAAATAAAATATTTAAATTTTCTTTTTAAAAAGTGCATTTTTAACAAAGTTAACAAAATTAAAGTGTAGCCAAATTATCGGTTTCAAAAAAAGAAACAAAAATAAAATATGCATCTAAAATATAAATTAACCCTATTTTTTGTACTAGGATTCTTATGTCTCCATTTTTCATATTTTAACGAGATAGCTTTTTCAGTTTTCTTTTTAAAATGTTGATTTTTTTATGATAGATTCTAGGGTTATATTGTTTATTAGTTCATTATTTGTAACGATTTTTAAAAAAAACAAACAAATATTTTACCTCTTTTATATTTTTACATTTTTGTATATGGTTTTGGCTTCGGAAACATATCCATTACTTTTCTGGTTGGGTTGAATTTGAAACGAATATGTCAGTTTCGACTAGAGTATTATGAAGATTAATGCATCATTGAAACATATTTTTTCTAGTTATAAAATAACTAAAACTGAAAAAACAACTTTTCCTTTAAATAAATTATTTACTTACTACACTCAGCCATTAATTTGGCTAAAGCAATTTGAGGGTGAGTCCAAGATGGTGTCGCGAGTGTACATCTGCACAGTTTTTGGACTTTTAATCCAACAAAATAGTTCATATTTAAATAAATGTGTTCTTTTCCTATGAATGTGAGTAAAACTTTTACACAATCAAAACGCGACAAGAACGATTTCAAACAAAATTCGCCATGTGGTGACCAACATTCACACGTAACCAAAGTAATAATGTCTCCAGCACTGCTGTAGGTTTTCGGGAACTTATCATCTCTTGTGATGACACTGAAGTTGAAATGATCAAATATTTTGTCCACATCGGAAGCTTGAGATAAAGTCAAATAAGTTTGTTGGTTATCAACGATTATAAACAACACAAGGTAATAAATACATATATTATGGCTAATTATCAATTATTATAAACAGCATGTGTTTATTAAAAACATAACTAAAAAATGGACTTTTAAAAATTTTGTAGTAGGTTAAAATATCAATGAAATACTTTGATCATACATTAAATTACAATTATTTTTAAATTTACTTTTTTTCTTTTACAACTATTGCCTCAATTTAAAAGGTAAGATTGGTTTTCTCAATTATGCCAACCAAAAAAAAAGGTTAATCTAGTTAGTCATTTCTATGTATAGACTTGAATATTTTATGTGCTTCATCTGATCAATGATTTTTGACGAATATTAAAAAGACATACATATTATTAATTAAAGTAAGATTCCTGTTATATGTTGAAAGGTAAACATTTAGAAGGCAGTATTAATGTTACTGAAGGAAAGAGTTTTGTTTAAGAGGACATACTTAAATTTCATCTGCGGTGCTCTCAGTATTATACGTTGATACATTATTGTCAACGTTATATATGCACAACAAACTTATAGTTAAGGACACACTGGTATAAATATCGATGCTGTAGAGTTGTGTAGGTGGACATTACTCTGACGTATACTGCTACTTCTCACAATGTCCATCTAAGAAACCTTACTCAATAATCAATGGACAACACAGAGACAAAATTTGAGTTTCTTTATTGGCTTACAATATTTTTCCATCACTCTGACCATTGTATCTAATATCTCTCTTCATCAATTCTCTTCCATAAACTTTGTTTCTACTCCGTCTTCAACCAAGTCTCGAAATATGTCTCGTCTTTGTTACCAAATAATCAATTGACTTCATCAAACCAATGTATCACAAACTTTGACACAAACTCTAACATATTGTCCCAACTTTTATCTTTAAATTTGCTCTTGTGTTTGCTGACACTACCCATGAATTTCCTGCGCTAATTTATTTGAATGTATTAAATGACGTACTATGCAATGAGCCAATATAATAACATTCCTTAGTCTCATAATACTCATTTTTTAATAAACATGAATTCAATTCTTATAAAAAAATTTCTAGCTCAAGTGTCCTCCAAAATTATTTAATTTCATTGGTTAAACATGCAGATATGAAACTTTCTTGGTATATAAAACCTCACAGATTGTCCTGACTTATGTTCATTAAAGCTGACAGATGTTTTGTCTATTAAGGTCATTACTCCAACCCACTGCAGGCGTATATCAACAGTTGTTATTTTATAGAGTGGGGAGGAAATACAGAGGGATTGAAGAGATATATAATTGTAGAGAGAGTTTGGCACAAAAAAAGAACATTGGCTTACTGATATACAGAGCAGACTGTAACATATTGATTCAAGTTTTTGATTCTGTGTTTGATTAAGAAGACACCCAATCACACTATGACGGAAAAAGTAAATGACGGACAGGGACTAAATGTGTTTTAAAGGTTACTTTTAACATGAATATGGTTTTAGTAAAGTTTTTGTGAATGTCCCTTTTGCTTGAATCAATTGTAAGTCATTCTTACACTTATTGTATCTTATTTTAGTGTGATATATTATTTTATTATTTTTTAGAAAAACAATCCTGTGTGGGAGCAATGAATAATATTTACATAATATGAGGCCATATCTGAAAACACAATACAAGGGGGGAAAATTCATTCCTTTTTTAAAAATTACACCATTTGCATAAAGGTCATAAATTTATATAGTAAAATACATATTGACATAACAAATAATTAAACAATATATTCATATTGACAAACTGATAAAGACGTTAAAACTAGGGTAACTATTCATATAAATATGAAACTTTTAAAATGGAAATATATTGTGTTCTTGTTAAAACTCTTAAATGTACAGATACAAAAATCAGTTATTTAAAAGCATGTGATAAAAACTCGAATAAGTATATAAACAAAATTTCCGATGAAGAATTTCCGATTTTTTTATCAAGCGAAATCATTATAGATTACATGAAAAGTAATTTCAAATCAGTAATTATGAAATTAAACAAAATGTACGTCACATACCTCACGCTACATCACACCAAGAATGTGTCAATATAATGCCAATCGCGAAACAGTCTAACATTAACATTCACAAGTGGGAAAACCCCATTAAATATCATTCTAGATTACATTAAAATTCATTTCCAAATCAATAATTATAAAATTTAAATAAAAACAATTGCTATTTACAAAGTACTGCTAAAGTTACGGGAGTCGAACACAAAGAGATTGTTTCAAAAATTCCTTCCCCAACATTGTTCTAAATAATATTAGCTATTTTTCCCTAAGCGAAATTGCGTTAAAATTATGGCTACTTATATATTACATTTTTAATCAATATTTACTAGTTACGTTTTTTGTTTAAAATTAAAATAAATAAAAACAAAACTAATGGAAATTATAACACTTAGAACTCCAAATGTGTTTATGGTAAATTTAACGTATTATTACATTTTTAAAAAAAATAGAATATTTACCACTTTGTACATGAAAAAGTCTCGTAAAAGCTATTGCGCACAAGTATAATAGTTGTGTAACTATTTTGAATTTAAAAGTAGACATTGTAGCCTATTACTGAAATAAATTCATTTGATTTGCACAGATACGAAATAATAAAAAACACGTGTCTTCTTGTGTTTAAATTGTATGAGCTGACAGTTAATGACTAATGCGGTAATTATTTCCTCTTAAATGAGTCAATCGGAAATATCTTAAATATATCTTGAATTTAAATGGGACACATTGTGAAACGATTTCAAAAAAGTTCTTTTCAAAAAGATGTAGGGTATTTCCTTTAAAAAAGTTTGTTAGTTTCTTTCCTGTTTTATTATTAAAAACTAGATTGTGCTGGGGCGTCGTGGTGCCTGCGGCGCGCACTTTTTTTTACACTTGTCCTTGTTTGATAAATACGAAATATTAAAATTCCTGAAATGTACACAAAGTATTTTAAAATTAACCATTATGAAATACTCTTTTTACATTGTTCCCTTTTCCAAAATTTAAATATGAGCTAAAACAATGACGTCAAATAATATTTTTTTTTACAACGCATCTTTAATTTATAATCATTTTGCGCACCGATGCATACCTTGTATTTTAAAATATAAGATCAAACAATGACGTCATATAATTTTGTTTACAGTGCTAATCACCACACCATTTTTTAACTGCTATAGACTATTGTACATTGATCCTCAGCGTTCCACATCCAATGAGTCAGTGAGTGACTTGGACTATTATGTTATTTATGTGGCTCTATTTTAATGTTAGTAAAAGTATTAGATGGACAAGAGAATTATTTATATTAAACACGCACCGAATGTTAAAGAAAGTTTAACTGACGCCTGCTTACAACATGTAAGGTGTTTTGGTCTCTGCCTAAGATTGGTATGTGTAATTTACCCATTATGTATTAGACTCTTTCAAAACTAATGAATTTAAGATTGACATTGGATGTTGGAAATTAACAATGTTTTATTCAAAAATGAAAAATTGATTGTTTCGTATATTCTTGATAAATTATTTAAAAACACAACGAAATAAGTTAAACTTGACATTACACTTAGTTTTGCATGTGTTAAATTGTGAGCAAAACATAGTTATTTATTCACTGATTAATTTTATATATATATATATATATATATATATATTAGGGCTGCGAAAATTAACGATTAATTTCTCGATTAATCGTTATTTTTTTAAGCTTTGACTGCATCAGAGGGTGAAGTTGCTGGTGAGACCTGCCTTGGTCAGTTCCACTGTGTATGGAATTTTATCCTGCCACTTTATGCCAAGGATCTTCCTGATCGGTGTTGATTGAAAGTGGTTAAGCTTCCTAGCATGGCGCTGATACACAGTCCATGTTTCACACGCATATAGCAGAGTGGGTAGCACCACGGCCCTGTATACTTTCAGCTTGGTCTGGATGGTAATGCCTCTACTGTTCCAGACATTTGGATACACCCTGCCAAAAGTGGAGCTGGCTCTGGCAATTCTGACGTACACTTCGTCATCGATGATGACATTTTGCGACAGTATGCTGCCTAGGTATGTGAACCGGTGCACTGTGTTGAGTCTCTGACCGTTGACAGTGATGTGGGGCTCTACGTAGGGCCTTCCAGGCGCATGCTGATGGAGGACTTCAGTCTTCTTACTGTTGATCGTCAGACCAAAGTTTTTGCAGGCGCTGGAGAACAGGTTAACGCTGCGTTGCATGTCGGCTTCTGAGACAGCATTGAGGGCACAGTCACCAGCAAACAGCAGGTATCTGATGATGGCTGCCATAACCTTGGGTTTTGCATGGAGCTTCCGAAGGTTGAACAGTTTTTCTTCTGTGCGGTACCTCAGGTTGACACCAACATCCTCGTCTCTGAAGGCCTCTGTCAGCATGGCGGAAAACATGAGGCTAAACAGTGTTGGTTCAAGGACGCAGCCCTGCTTGACCCCGTTTGTGACTGAGAAAGGATAAGAAGACTCTCCGCTGTCCTTGACTCTTGCCTGCATGTCATCGTGGAATTGTTTCTCCAAGTCGATGAACTTCCTTGGGCAATCGTACATGGCCATGATCTTCCACATACCCTCTCTGCCAAAGGTGTCAAAAGCCTTGGTCAGATCGACATAGGTGGAGAACAGATTGAAGCTCTGCTCCTCACATTTCTCTTTCAGCTGCCTGGCAGCAAACACCATGTCGATGGCTCCTCGCTCTTTTCGGAATCCACACTGGCTTTCAGGCAGGAGTCCTTGGTCAAGGTGGACCGTGAGGCGGTTGAGCTGGATTCTGGTAAGGATCTTTCCTGCGATAGAAAGCAGGGATATGCCTCTGTGGTTGTCACAAGCCTGTCTACTTCCTTTTTACTTATATAGATGTATGATGGAGGCATCTTTGAAGTCCTGCGGGATCGTCTCTTGCTGCACCATCAAGGGAAACATATGATTGAACCTTTCAGTCTGGGCTGTTCCTCCCTCCTTGTAGACCACAGCTGGTATGGCGTCAGGACCGGGTGCTTTGCCACTGGAGAGAAGATAAATTGCTTTCTGGGTCTCGAGCAAGGTTGGGGTGGTCAACCAGTGCTTTTTTTGTGGGTACTTGGGGGAGACGATTGATGTCTTCTTCGTTGATTGTCGAAGGGCGATTTAGGACGATTTCAAAATGTTCGGCCCACCTCTTACAGATCTTCTCTTTGTCTGTGATGAGAGTGTTACCGTCTGCGCTGAGGAGGGGGTTTGATCCTGAGGACATGGAGCCATACGCTTCTTTCAAAGCGTTGTAAATTTTCTTATATTCACGCTTGTCTGCATAGCCTTGGATCTCATCGCCTTTGTTGCTGAGCCAATCGTCCTGCATCTGACGGAGCTTCTGATGTACAGTCCTGCGTATGATATTGAGCGCATATCTCCTTGCCGTGGACTCGAGATTATTGAGGTAAGCTTGGTGTAGGGGGTGTTTATCATCCAGTAACTGCTTGTTGTCTTCGCGGCATTCGCGCTCGGCTGGCGTAACGATGGTCACGGGTTCGAATCATTGTGAAGGCAAGGATTTTTTCTCGGGGCCTAGGGCGTCCCTGAGTCAACCCAGCTCCGAATGGGCACATTCCATTAGTTAGGGAAATAAAGGCGGCTGGGTAATGCTGGAACCCTTATAGCCGAGGCTTGTCAACGCTGCATCACTTGCCAACAGACCGGCATGGTCTGTGGACGCATTAATCTTCTGTATAGAAGGAGCGTCTGTATAGATAAGACAAGTTATCATCGCACCAGTCCTTATGTTTCCTGGTATGGTGTCCCAGGGTCTCTGAAGCCGTGGTGTAAATCAGCTCTCTGAGTGACGCCCAGTCTACCGCCCAGTCTGCCTCCACATTATGGTTGTCCGGAGAGGTGGATTTCAAGCGCTCTTCCAGAGCATCCATCAAGGACTGCTTGCAGCTGGCGGTCATTAGTTTGGCAACATTTAGCCGTTTGGGGGCCTTCTTCCCTTGCGGGCGCCGTTTAGCCTGAATTGGCATGTTGAGCTTGGTGATGATTAGGCGATTGTCTGTCAAGCATTCAGTGCCACACATAGACTTGGTCACTCCTACATCCTGCCTGTCCCTCTTCCTCACGATGACATAGTCAATATGATGCCAGTGCTTCGGAAGATCGTGGTGATGATCAGCAGTTCATGTTCAGCGCATGTCTGGATTAAATGAAGACCGTTGCTTTTGCAGTGACCCACTCAATGATGTCAAAAGACTTCTTCCCAGGCAACGTTGTCCTTGCCAACTCTTGCATTGAAGTCACCTAACAAGATGAGTTTGTCCGCCTTTGGAACGTCGGCAATGACAGTGTGAAGTTCTTCGTAAAACTTTGCCTTAACTTCATCTTGATTGGTCATGGTTGGAGCGTAGGCACTGTTAATGGTGAGGTGTTTTTTTCCAGCCAGTGTGAGTTTAATGGTCACGAGCCTGTCGTTCACTCCCTTGGGAAGTCCAGCCAGCTTTCCGACAAGAGTTGTCTTACCTGATAACGTAACGCCTGCTTCAAGCCGCTCCACGCTGGGTCTGCCAATCCAATAAAATGTGTAACCAGATCCTTTTTCTTAGAGCTTCCCTTCTCCCGCGAGACTGGTCTCGCTCAGGGCTGCGACGTCGATACCTTATCTAGCGAGTTCTTTTCCATTCAGGGCTGTTCTCCTCTTCGGTCTGTCTGCATCGTCTCGGTCCAGGAGTGTGCGCACATTCCATGCGCCCATTATGAGAGGAACTATTATCGTTTTCTTCTTTTGGTTTCGATCGCTTTTATAGGGTTCCCACCAGCCGCAGTGTGCTGGCAAGGGTAGGCTGGAGCAGGCAATGTTTATGACACCTTTTCTAGCCCCTTCCTCATGGAGGTGAGTAGTGCATTCCTGAAGAGGGCTGCTCAGTCACCCAGGAGGCTGCCGGACTCCATCGCTGCTCCGTGTCAGCGAAGAACTACCCAATGTCCTGGGTCCCTGTGTGCATGGTTACGGCTACGGCTCCTAGTGTACCGACACCTGCCGCTTGACTGTCGCCACATGAATTGTCGGTGAATGATGGGATGGGATGGATGACAAAAGTGACTTGCGTGATGTCTTGGATTTAAGTGAGAAAGAGTTGCGCAGTTCGTCGATCTCACTCTCTCGCCCGAGACCATCTTGATCCAGCGGCAGGACATAGTCGAGACGTCTGGTGATGGGGATGGGTGTAGCGGATGGCCATGATGTCCTGTGTGTCGTGTCATGCCCTTAGTGTTCCACAACGCTTTGCTGAGAATCGCCTTTTTGACCGTTGACCAACTAGTGGTTCATCCGATCTGTCCACCAAATCCAGTCTTCACGTGCATAGGTAGACATACCTAGATCAACGAGGGTTTAAGACCCGTCGGCTACCCTCACCAGGTTTAGCCAGCCAGTCGAAGCCGTTGCCCGGGTGTGGCCACTGCGCAGCTACAGTTTCTAGGAGCCATTGTTGAGAGCTGAGTGACAAGTAGGGACCAATGATGGGCGAACTACCCCAAAGAGAGTACTACGTGTACGCCCACCGGAGGTACTACCCCGCCTTGAGCACCCAATAAACCCTAAAATGACAGACAAGAGACTGCCAAACAAAATCTTCTATGGCGAGCTCCAGCATGTTCAGCGGTCCCACGGTTGGCAATATAAACGCTTCAAAGACACAATAAACGCCTCACTGAAAGCGTTTACCATCAACCCGGACACGTGGGAACGAACTGCAATGGACCGATCCACCTGGCGCTCTTCCATCCACGAAGATGTCAAGTCATGCGAGTCAAACCGGATCACCTCCGCAGAAAAGAAGAGGCAATCCAGAAAGGCCCGTGCTGTCAACACCTCCTGGAGATGTCCCACTCGTCCCTTGTCCCTTCTGTTCCCGAACATTTCGTGCAAGGATCGGCTTCATCAGCCATCTGCGCACGCAGACAGAGCCAGTCCCAGCAACCCTCAGATGACTAGAGTGGTCTTCGTCGAATCGACGGACGAACAACATATTCTTAATAAGACAAGCACATCACTTGAATCAAATAATGTCAATACACTTGTCTGTTTGCGTCGTTGGTTAAAAGCTGTCATATAAAGAAGACATTCCATTGTTATGTCGATTCACGACAAGTATTTTTATAAAGTTTACTTATGACACCATACATTCCGATTTTTGGCTTTAAACGAAATTAACGATTAATTAATCGTTAATTTTTCAAAACTTAACGATTACATTTAAATTAATCGTTAACAGCCCAAATCTATATATATAATATAGATTAAACATTAAACATTTATATAAATATAAATAAATGTATATACATACTAGCTGACCCGCGGCGTAGCATACGCCGCTAATGATTTAGTGACGGCTGAAGACTTCCTGAAAGACACAGTTGGCAAAATGGGGTGGGTTTTGGCAAACGACAGTGAATGAATGAACAGAAGGAACTCTGGAGAAACCCGCGGCGTATTACCAGTCAAAAATGACGGAATTTTTCAAAATAAATAAACATCAGATTAAAAAATAACGTAATACAGAAACCCACACCCTTTTTTAATTCATTTATTATCATATTGCACAATTTTATGCGAGCGTTCGAAAAGAGTTATTTTTGGTGCAGTAAATTGGTGCGCACTATTGAACAAATAGCGTTACATTCACACATACATACATACATACATACAGTCGCCGGGAGTTATTCATATTGAAATTTTATATATATATATATATATATATATAATATATATATATATATAATATATATATATATATATATATATTATCAAAAGTTACTTTAACGCTCATGCTATATTAACACATTTGGAAATAAAAAATTTAAAATGTTTATTGCGTTAAACATAGAATGAACATTTCATATTACTGTTTATGTTTATTTATTAAAAGAGTGGTAGTGAGACTGAACTCTCTCTACAAGGTGACTCGACTCAACCTGATGGAAGTGATACTGACTATAACGAACAACCGGACGACCATTGCGATTAAACTTCTGGGTGGAATCTTGAGAACGAGGCTATTCCTAAAGTCATGCATAACCTTGAACGCTTGATTTGGTTGTATGTATTTGTCTTGATATTATTTCTGGATCAGGATCTTCATCATGGATTCCTGTTTTGCTAATGACATTCTTTTAGTACAGGACACCTGTTTCGGTGGACGAGCGATGAGGTGCACGAATCTCACTCAATCAAATTAACAGTCGATGACGTGGTGCGTCGATTCCTGAACATTTATATGAAACTGTATGTGTGTAACTATGTTTTGGAAGATTAAAGGTGCCATGTTTTTCTGTAGTGAACAAATAATAATAATAATAATAATGTATTTATTAAATCATGTTGTAATGTTTTTACAAAGATTATCTTAAAGCTGTCATTAACAAGTTGTAAAAGTTAATATCATTATAATATTTTCCATTACATTCCTTGAAGAACATTGTCCTACATTCCAAGTCTTCCCCTTTGCGTGGTCTTTTGTCAGTATTCCCAGCTTTTTCCCATCTCCATGCCTCATCAACACGCCTACAATATGATCATGAGTCTTTGGAGATTTTTGCTATGTGTGTTACATTCTAGTTTTTGTCTTGATTTAGTGTTTCTTTCCATAGCGTATGTCCTATCAATCTTCTTTTTCTTTATACTTTTATTGGACAAATGTTTTTTCTTGACACATCTTGCACATATTGATGTTTGCTAACTTGTTGTACCATTTACTTATTTTAAACTTTGTTACTAAGACATCAGGTGATAAATGTTTGAGTTATGTTTGAAACAGCAATGTTAAGGGAAAAAGTTTCTGAAACTGTCCATAAAAATCTTTAAATTCCATACTTTAGTTTTAAAGTAGCATTTTTCATTAAAAGAAGTAGGTGCAAGATTAATATTTGTTTAAATTAGATTTAAACCACTAAAATGAATCATACGAATTAAGATTTTTTTTCCCGGTTAAGGTAGAGCTCAAAAGTTAAGTGAGAGTTTTAAATATAGTTAAATAAAATATGAAGTACTTTATAAGGGTAATTTTACGTTAATTGTTAATAAACAAAGTAAAAGTTCATCCGAGGGAGGACAAAAGCGTTCTTTTCAAAACATCACTTTTTTTTGGGGGGGGGGTAAGAGGGGGGATGGGTTTTGTTTAAATGAATAATCGCTATTTATAAAAACTGCTTGTATGCATGTTAGTTCTTTTTGCCTTAATAAAAAAAATAATCCGATCGCAATAAAAACTTTGGAAGTTGTTTGTTAGATTGCTGATAAATTAACATTTAATAAATATAAATTTAAAAATTAATACTGGACTGGGAGCCTGGGGCCCTACTTTTTTCACTCTTTATTTGAGCTATATAAAATATATTTTAAACTTTGCTTACGCGGTAAATAAATGGGATTTGACCAATTTCGGTACATAAACATGGTATGCCGTAAAATACCATATTAAATGGAATTGAACTCATATTGTTTTTACATTTATTTTAGAATCCTAAAATATTTTTTTTCCCGAATAACTAATGCGACTTTACACAATCTTGATTACATGATCAAGTACTGAAAAATTATTTAAATTTTGTAATTAAATTTTAACATTGTGCATAATGCAGTGTACTGATAACAGCATCTGCCCAAATGTCTTTCCTTATTGTCACGTGAGAGAGGAAATTGTTAGTGGTCACATGATAGAGAGAATAAAACATGGCGACTGAGTGTGTGGTTCCATTTTATGGACGTGAGATATACTGGATGTAAATTAATGTAAATAGAAGTTGTGATTAAAAGTTATATTATTCAAACAAAGTCTCATAGATTCATTGTGAGACAGAGTTAATAAGGTCACGCCCACTCGGCTATGTGACATATATGGTGTCAGAAGTGGGATGTGAGGTGACATATATGGTGTCAGAAGAAAATAGAAATAGAAGAATTTAACATTGACATTGTGAGTGATTGTGACATTAAAACATTCGAAATGAACTCTATTTTTGAAGATAGTGCCGGTTTGAGTTTGAGAAATACCCTGTGTTTCAGGAGACTGTTTATTCTATTAAAAGGAGGTTTGTGAATTATTAAAAAGAAATTTCTTGTCTGATTCAATACAAATAGAGACAACTAGACGCCCCGCGGCGTAGCATACGCCGCAGACTTGCTCATAGATAGTGCAAGAAAAAAAGGGAGGGGGAGAACGGACACAAACAGTAGCACGAACAAATGGGAACAACGCGGGTGAACGATGGGGGACCACCGAAGCATTTCTGGTAAGTATTTAGGACATCGCCACAATATATAAGCAAATATTACAGCCATGAAGCCAAGTTGGAGAGCAACAACTTCGTCCATGAACGAAATATGCGACCAATAGAAACAGACAGGTACCTGGTGAAGGAATTGATATAACATTGAACAAAGCTTTTTTCCGTGACATGCGAAGCGGTGTTTATGTTTGCTAAGAAAGGGGGGAAAAGAATAGGCATTGACATTTTTAAAAATTAAAAAAAACATATGTTGCCACTTGGGCTTGAACCTAAGACCTTCCGCATGTTAGGCGGATGTAATAACCAATATACTACGAAATACATACACACTATGCATGAACTTCGAAAGTGAATGTAAAAAACATTGCTGCTCTCAAGACATGCCCCACCCCTCCACTACCTTCGCTTGCCAACCGTTAACTGTGTTTAGTTGACCCGAGCGAGGGTCATTCGTCATGCTCGGTTGCATATATTTTTGCTGCTTACTTGCCTGGCATGGTCCCATGAAGAGAATTATATATATAGATTTGACATCGAATACCATTTTTTCCAATATGGCGGACAAGTAAAAACGTGCTCATAATTATTTTAAATAACAAGTCGAGGTCAACGCATCTAGGTCAAAGTCAAGGTCAAGAAACATTACAACAATGAAACTATTTGGGTCAGGTGCAGTGACACACAGATATCCAGGTCAAGTGGTACAAGCCTAGTGTGTTGATTCAAAACAAAACTGTATAAAAACAAGCGTGAACTAGATAGAGAAAAACACTAAGCAGTAGGATAATCAAAGGAAATAAAAGATTAAAGAACACACATAATTAAATAATTTTGAATCAAGAATGGAACACTATGAAAAATTCACGGCCATAGCCAAAGAATTTGGTTTGAGTGGCACAGACTTACGAGAATTCGTAGAAGACAAAGTGAAAATTTCTGAAGAAAAAGAAAAGCAAAGAATCACTAAAGAAGACGAAAAGCTAAGAAAAGCTGTGAAAAAGAATATCAAAGAGAACTGAAAGCTGAAAAAGAGAACTAGAACAATTGAAAAATGATAATTTAAGATTACAAATAGATCTGGAAAGTAGAGGCCACAGCAGCGACACCAATGAAAAGATAATACAGAAAGATCCGATAAAAGTCAGGAAATATGACTGCAAAAAAGAAAAAAATGGATGTTTACCTAGACTACTTTGAGTCAATAATGGAAATGAAAGGATATGAAGAGAAAGATTGGACAACACAATTATTAACTAAATTAACAGGGGAGTCATTTGAAGTTTACAACTCCGTACCAAAAGAAGATAAAAGTACATACACGAATGTTAAAAAAGCTTTGCTATGTCATTTTGGCAAATCAGAAAATAATTACAGAAGAGAATTTCATGAAATCAGGATAAAATCGACAAGGATCCACAAATCATAGTGCATGACGCACAAGTAAAGCTAACAAAATGGTTAGAACTAACAACAATAGCTATCACAGATCCAGATGTGACACTTATATAAGATGTACGTGCAAAATACTGACGCTTTGCTGGGGAAATTAGGATTTCAGTTACCATTGAGAACCCGCGTAACACAAATTCAAAACACAAATGGATTTCTACCTGCATCATGATTTATGTACTACATACATTAACTTCACTGTCTTGTCTATTTGTCTGTCGTTGTCAACTACATAAATTAATAAATGACATACTTCCAGTGATCACATCCAGCTGATAAGTAATGTATTTTTTAGTATGTTACCATTGCGGTTGTGTACTCAAATACCTGAGAGATTATCATGGAATCCCCATGTCAATGAAGTTATTAAAAAAATCAAACCTTAGGCTTTATAAAAAGAAACCTTTACAAATGTAATAAAGATATAAAAGTAAAATGCTATCTCACTTTGGTGAGACCTGTACTAGAATATGCATCTTCTGTATGGGACCCATCCACCAAAGAAAACATTGATACACTAGAACAAATCAAAAAAAGAGCTGCCAGATTCATCACTGGAGAATATTCAAAACTGACTAGAATAACACCATTAGTTAAATCATTAAACCTTGAAACACTAGAGGATGGAAGGACCAAGAGCAAAGTAGTAATCATACATAAAGCAATTAACTATAATTTAGAAATACAACACAAAGATAACTTAATACAACCCTCAGATAGACATAAGGATAAAACACCTTTCTTATTCCGTATGCGAGAACAAACTCATACAAATTTTCGTTCTTCCCGTCAGGAATTCGGGCGTGGAATTGGTTGCCTGAAGAAACCAGGAAAGCCAACACTTTATCAATATTTAAAACTCTAATAAGAATTCAGGAGTAAACACAAACCATAGATAAGCGTAGGACGCAATAATCTTCTGTATAGAAGGAGCGTCTGAAACAGATAAGATAAGATAAAGTTTCATGCTTCGACTTACATGGTAAGTTCGAGAAATAGTGATGAGTCAGTTTAATATAAATATATATATATATATATATATATATATATATATATATATATATAATATATATATATATATATATATATAATATATATATATATATATATATACTAGGGGCAAGTACCCGGCTTTTCCAGGGTTTAACAACAACAGCAACAACAGCAACAACAACAAAAACAACAACAGCAACAAAACAACAAAAACAAACAACAAAACAAAACAACAACAAACAACAACTACAACAACAACAGCAACAACAACAAAGCAACAACAACAAAACAACAACTACAACAACGACAAAAACAACAAAATAAACAGCAACAGCAACAAAACAACAAAAACAAAACAACAACAAAAACAACAAAATCAACAACAAAACAACAACAAAACAACTACAACAACAACGGCAACAACAACAAAGCAACAACAACAAAACAACAACTACAACAGCAACAACAACAAAGCAACAACAACATGAAGGACATTGTCATCGCAGGGCAAGGGATGTGGACAACAACAGCAAAAACAACACAAAAGTAACAACAGCAACAGCAACAACAACAAAAACAACAACAACAAAAACAAAACAACAACAAAAACATCAACAACAAAACTACAATAAAACAACAACAACAGCAACAACAACAAAGCAACAACAACAAAACAACAACTACAACAACAAAAGCAACAACAAAAGCAACAACAACAAAGCAACAACAACAAAAAATTATTTTAAGGCGATAATTAAGTAACCCTATCTCCCTCTTCAGACTGCATACCTTTTTACCCGCCGAGTCGCCCCCTCTCCCCCATCTACCTCATATGCTCCGTGTTAACGATACTCCGGCTCAAAAATTTCAATCAAAATCACATTGTTTCCATGGCAACCACGACTATTCAACATATTTAAACTTATATTTTATATCCCAAAAGTCCAAGGGTTCTCAAATGTTATCCTAAATGGTAATCCCAGTCGTAAATCTATCATGTTCAGTCTATGTATAACAACAAAGCAACAACAACATGAAGGACATTGTCGTCGCAGGGCAAGGGATCTGGACAACAACAACAACAGCAAAAACAACACAAAAGCAACAACAGCAACAGCAACAACAACAGCAACAACAACAACAGCAACAGCAACAACAACAAAAACAACAGCAGCAACAACAACAAAAAAACAACAACAAAAACATCAACAACAAAACAACAACAAAACAACAACAAAACAACTACTACAACAGCAACAACAACAAAGCAACAACAACAAGAAAACAACAACAACAACAAAAGCAACAACAAAAGCAACAACAACAAAGCAACAACAAAAAAAATTAATTTATGGCGATAATCGCATTCTTGTTAATCTCGACACCAACATGTTTATTATTTTGCGTCATTATTTTACGTCTTAATTTTCAATAATTTTTTATTTTATATAGCTCATATAAGGAAAAATTACATTTTGGGCCCCCGGTCCCCAGTATCTTATATATATGGAACGAAACCTGTTTAATAACCTTTCCGATATAATTTTGTGTACGTGTACCAAATTTCACGTTATTTTGTTGTCTGGATCTTGAGTTATTAGGGAACAGACAGACAACCAGACAGACAACAAATGCGTCTTATATGTATAAAAGATAATAAAGATATATATATAAATATTAGGGCTGTTATCGATTAATTTCAATTTAATCGTTAACTTTTGAAAAATTAACGATTAATTCATCGATAGTTTCGATTAAAGCCAAAAGTAGAAATTTATGAAGTCATTAAACTGAACATTTCAAGGGAAGTAACAAAAACAGGTAATTGACTTTTTAAATTTTTTATTGAGTTATTTCCCCTGTCTCACAGACATAGCAAAATAAGAATATTTTGACCTAAAGTTTATTACAATGAGTCGATACTTGATCGGATGTTTGTGATGAAGTGGTACGTCAGCGATTTATTTGATCCTTTAAAAGAGAATAGTTTATGGCAATGAAAACAGTATATTTTTTCAACATCTTCGACTTTGCCATCCGCAGTTAGCTTAAAAATAAAATTTTTGCTCAACTCTCCAGTTATATGTTTACATTTAACTGCGCTGATGCTGTCAGCCATTTTTTAGTTGACGTCTGCCAGTCCACATAAATTAATAAAATAAATTATAATATTACGCGAGAGAAGTTTGTACGTAAAAAATATATACATTATTATTAATTATTAATAAGTAATTATTTATTAATACAATCTTTCTAAAAATATTATAAATATTTTCTTTAATTTTAAACGAATTTGTATCGATTAAAAAAATTGTAATCGATAAAAAAATTACGATTAATCGAGAAATTAATCGTTAATTTCCCCTATATATATATATATATATATATATATATATATATATAATATATATATATATATATATATATATATATATGACAGTGGCCTTCATAGACGAGGATGTTGGTGTCAACCTGAGGTACCGCACAGATGGCAAACTGTTCATCTTTCGGAGGCTCTATGCTAAAACCAAGGTTATGACGGACATCATCAGAGACCTGATGTTTGCTGATGACCGTGCCCTAAACATTGTCTCAGAAGCTGACATGCAACGCAGCGTTAACATGTTCTCCAGTGCCTGCACAAACTTTGGTTTGACGATCAACAATAAGAAGATTGAAGTCCTCCATCAGCCTGCGCTTGTAAGGCCCTACGTAGAACCCAACATCACTGTCAACGGCCAGAGACTCAACACAGTGCACCGGTTCACATACCTAGGCAGCACACTGTCGCAAAATGTCATCATGACGAAGTGAACGTCAGAATTGCCAGAGCAAGCTCCACTTTTGGCAGGGTGTATCCAAATGTCTGGAACAGAATAGGCATTACCATCCAGACCAAACTTAAAGTATACATGGCAGTGGTGCTCCCCACGTGCTATATTGGTTTGAAACATAGACAGCGACATGCTAGGAAGCTTAACCGGTTTCATACAACAAGCTTCAGGAAGATCCGCTGCATAAAGTGGTAGTATACAATTCCAGACACAGTGATACTGTCCCAGGCATGTCTCCCCAGCATCTTCACCCTCCTGTAACAGTCTCAGCTTCGCTAGGCATGGCACGTGGTCCGAATGACAGACGAGAGACTGCCAATGAGACTATTCTATGGCGAGCTCCAGCATGGCCAGCGTTTCCACGGTGGGAAAAGAAACGCTTCAAAGACACACTGAAAGCCTCACTGATAGCCTTTGCTATCAAACCAGACACCAGGGAATGTGCTGCAATGGACCGATCCACCTGGCGTTCTTCTATCCAAGAAGGTGCCAAGTCATGCGAGGCAAACCGGATCACCGCCGCAGAAAAGAAGAGGCAAGACCGAAAGTCCCGTGCTGTCAACTCTCCTGGAGATGTCCCACTCGTCCCTTGTCCCTTCTGTTCCCGAACCTTCCGTGCAAGGATCGGCCTCATCAGCCATCTGCGCACGCACAAACACACCCCGTCCCAGCCCCTCGGATGACTATAGTGGTCTTCGTCGAATCGACGGCATATCTAATATATAAAGCTCAAATGTTTGTATGTTTCACTTTTCGACTTTCTGTTAGACAATCACGGAAAAACCAAATGACGGACGGGGACCAAATTTGGCAGGGCGGTTCCTTTTACCCTGAAGGTGGTTTTAAGTTAGTTTTTGTAATTGTCCCTTTTGCCCGAATGCCGTAAATTAAATAATCAGAAAATGCAGAGACAAAGAATAAAAAATTTAACCTCATTTCTGTATTGAACAAATTTACGTGGACGTTCAAATGCCGTTCAAAGCGAGTTACTTTTGGTGACGTTTTTTTTCCCCAATGCCAATACTTTATTTTCATTGAAAAAATATTATAATGTCTAATTACGTTGCGCACATTTTCGTGTACGCTTCATAATTTGAGCTGTGTAGTACAAAGAATTGTCATTTTCTTTACTGTTACTTTCTATATATTAGATAGACACGTAAACATATTTAATTACAACTGCCACACGATGCATTTGATTTAATTGTTTACACGTTTAAATTTAATTGCGAATTTGTTTTAATTATTTTCTGTTCCATAACTAGACATTTAATGAAAAACCTATTTATGTAATAATTGTGTCAGTATTTTTTTCAAGGCTTCATATTTAGTGGCATTAGCGGTGCACGTTTTAAAATCTTTTATCGCCTGATTACTGTACGCACATTTTCGTGTACGCATCTTAAATTTAGCTGTGTCCTATTAATATAACATTTATATTTTGTTTGTCTTTTACATAAGCTGTTGTCTTTTACATAACCTATACACTTATACTATTTAAACTTAGGCTACCGGACTTATTAACATAAGTAGATTTAACTAAATAAAGTTATCCTGAAAACGCTTAATTATTTTGTATTGCGAATTGAATATGTTATGTTCATTCCTTTGATGATGGATTAACATAGGCTATTTTTAAAATCGATTATTGTGATGGTTTCACATTCATTTTTAATATAAAATTGATTTGTTTTGTTTGTTTTTTAAAATATATAGCCTAATTTTTTTATTTATCTTTATATCTTTATCTCATAGACGCTGTTGCAAAGTATTGTATTAATTACAATTGTGTTACATTGCAGTGTCGTAAATATATAAGAGCTTTTTTAGTGACGACAGTGGCAGAGATCTTTTGGAAAAATGTCAACAAAGCAGTGGCCTTTTTTTAATGGATACAAACAAACAAACATAAAAATATCAAACTGAGCTTTATATATTACATATGCGTTTAAATTATTTTATTTCAATTATTTTCACGATGCATTGTATTAATATTTTACATGCAATGAATAAAATTGGGATTTTTTAAAATTTAATTCATAACTCGACATTTAATTAAAAACCATAGATGTAGCGAGTTTATTTTATGTTGAAAGTGATGGCCTATGTCAAATAAACGTACACTTTAAAACTGTTTACTTAAGCTTTATATACACTATACATTATAAACTTTCGCTACCGAACGTATATTAACAAAAGTTGACTAAATTTAATGAAGTGATCCTGAAAACGCTTAATTAATATGAATTGCGAATTGAATATGTTTTTATGTTCATTCCTTTGTATTCAGAATAGCATAGGCCATTTCTAAAATTGCCTTTTAATCATTTTTAAGATGCGCTTATTAACAGACGGTTGAATCTTTTTTTTTAATGTATTTTATTTTTCAGATATAAAATCTGGTGTGTGTGTGTGTGCATTGAATATAATTTACAAAATATGATGCCTTATCCGAAATAGGGAACAAAAAAAAAGATTCCTTTTTGAAATTATACACATTGCTTATAAACCGTAAATATAAATCGTAAAATATAGAGACATAAAAATGTTAAATATTATTTCCCTGTTTAGACAATTATGAATACGTCAAAATGAAGAGTTATTTTGGTCCAGTACATTTACTTTATAACAAGACTTTATTTTATGCGGCCAGCTTTCTATATGTCTAAATATGGTGTGCACATTTTTTATATCATTTTAATACGACCGTTTTTTTTTAAAATAGTATTTTAGAAAGTACATTTATAATTTTGTTTATTTGCGCTATGAGTCAATTAGCTTTTGCCTTTTAAAGGGATAGTGCCACATGTTCTTTATCTCATAGACGTGGTTACAAATATTATATAACTTACAATTGTGATACGATGCAGTTTCGTAATTATATATTAAATTTTTGAGTGACGAGGGTGGTAGAGCTCTTTCGGAAAACATATAAGTTATGTTAATTTTGTACAAGTGGGAATGAAATTGTAAATTTAGTTATTATGGTCGGCAAGAATCATTATTTAATAAGTCATATCTTTTGAATAGTAAGGTTATGTTAAAAGGCACTGCATTAAGTGAAAACAACTCACGCGGTAAAATGGCATATCTCTGTTTCTCATAAGATTTTAACTAAATAGTTGAATCTGAAATTTAACTTGGCAAATAAAAATTGTAATAACCATCACCTAATACTTGGATAAAGGGTCAGCACACTCCCGCTACAAAGTGCGGGTATTTTTCAAGTATATATATATATATATAAATATTTAAATGTTTGTGTGTGTATGAATGTCCTTTATAGCTGTCTAAACCATTCACCCGATCGTCATGAAACTTTTCAAGACTGTTGAGTATGCTCCCGGGATGGTAACTATCACTTTTTTTCAAAATTTAACACTCATGGGGCGCCGGGGGCCCATATCGTCATGTTTTGCTTATACGAGCTATATAAAAATTAGTTTAAGCTTTAGCTACTGTGTAAATTATTGGATCTTAACCAAAATGTGTATATGACAACTTGATAGCCAATATTAAAATACTATAGGGCACTAAACTGCTAATATTCATTCCTTTGGGGCTGGGGGCCCAAAAATTCACATTTTTTAAGCGTTTAAGATTTTATTCACCATTCAGTCATTAACAATCTTGACAAATTATGACACATGTATCAATTATTATACTAATTGAAATGAACAGATGTTTTGAACTTTATATCTTGCCCAGAATGGGCCCTGGGACCCTTAATGTCGTTTTTATCTTATATGAGCTATATAAAAAATAGTTTCTACGTTAGCTACTTAGTAAATGAATAGATCTTCACCAAACTTTGCACACAAAAACTTGGTAGCCTATATTAAAATACTATAGACACTGCACTTCTAATGCCAATATCTTCGTGGCCGGGGCCCCAAATATCTTTTTTCGTATATGTTTAAGATATTTTTCCTATTTACTTTTTAAAGAGCTTGAGAAATATAGCCACAATAAAAATGAACTAAAATGAACAGGTTTTTGAAATTGACCTCTTGCACCGAATGGGCCAGGGCCCCTTAATGCTATTTTCCCCCTATTGTAGGTATATAAAAAGTAGTTTAAGAGTTAGATATTGAGAAAAAAACTGGATTTTGACAAAACTTAGAATATAAAAACTTAAGAGCCTATATTACTATAGGGCACTGAACTCTTAATTTCCATTCCTTCGAAAAAGTCTTTTTACTGAACTTTAATCATTGTATTCCCTATTCAATTTTACACGATATTGAGGAATATATATTGAGTACAATAGATAAAAACAACATTAAGGGCCCCAGGGCCCATTCTGGGCAAGATATAAAGTTCAAAACACCTGTTAATTTCAATTTGTATAATAATGGATACATGTGTCATTATTTGTCAAGATTGTTAATGACTGAATAGTGAATAAAATCTTAAACGTTTAAGAAATGAGTACAATGGCAATAAAAAAAAACTATAATATCACTCATTTTGGGGCCGGGGCCCTTAATATCGTTTCTTCTTTTGTACGCTATTTAATTATTAATTTATTTATCCGTTTGCTATGAAACTTGGATTTTTTTTTCACACTTCCACGAAGATTTCTTCAGAATTATTTTTAAACATACCACTCATTGGTTTCTTTAAATTTATTCCTTTTTACTTTTTTAAGTGATGGCCTATGTCAAATAAACTTACACTTTGAATCAGTTTACTTAAGCTTTATATACACTATACATTATAAACTTTCGCTACCGAACGTAATAACAAAAGTTTACTAAATTTAATAAAGTGATACCGAAAATGCTTAATTAATATGAATTGCGAATTGAATATGTTTTTATGTTCATTCCTTTGTATTCAGAATAGCATGGGCCATTTCTAAAATTGCCTTTTAATCATTTTTAAGATGCGCTTGAAACTTTTTTTTTCATTTTAATTTTATTTTCAGATATAAAATATGGTGTGTGTGTGTGCATTGAATATAATTTACAAAATATGATGCCTTATCCGAAATAGGAAAAAAAAGATTACTATTTAAAATTATACACATTGCTTATAAACCGTAAATATAAATCGTAAAATATAGAGACATAAAAAATGTTAAATATTATTTCCCTGTTAACACAATTATGAATACGTCAAAAGTAGGAGTTATTTTTGTCCAGTACATTTACTTTATAACAAGACTTTATTTTATGCGGCCAGCTTTCTTTATTGTCTACATATGGTGTGCACATTTTTTTGATATCATTTTAATACGACTGTTTTTTTTTAAAAGTATTTTAGAAAGTACATTTATAATGTTGTTTATTTGCGATATGAGTCACTTAGCTTTTGCCTTTTAAAGGGATAGTGCCACATGTTCTTTATCTCATAGACGTGGTTACAAATATTATACAACTTACAATTGTGATACGATGCAGTTTTAGTAGTATATATTAAATTTTTGAGTGACGAGGGTGGTAGAGCTCTTTCGGAAAACCTATAAGTTATGTTAATGTTTGTACAAGTGGGAATGAAATTGTAAATTTAGTTATTATGGTCGGCAAGAATCATTATTTAATAAATCATATCTTTTAAATAGTAAGGTTATGTTAAAAGGCACTGCATTAAGTGAAAACAACTCACACGGTAAAATGGCATATCTCTGTTTCTCATAAGATTTTAACTAAATAGATGAATCTGAAATTTAACTTGGCAAATAACAATTGTAATAACCAGCAACTAATACTTGGATAAAGGGTCAGCACACTCCCGCTACAAAGTGCGGGTATTTTTCTAGTATATATATATATATATATATATATATATATATATATTATATATATATATATATATATATATATATATATATATATATTCAGCTCACGGCCTCCTAGTGAGTGATAATTTAAATATGTTTTCGCCAATTACCATTTTTGGATGTTACGCAACAATTTCTCAAAGTTTCATGCTCCTTACTATAAGGAAAATTTGAGTTTTAATGATGAGCCTTTTTTATATAGATCATTTCAGAAAAAAAACAGTTTGGCACCCGGCATCCCAGTTAGTGGTAATTTTATTATATTTTCGTATCTTAACATTGCAGGAGGGAACTCAACGACTTGACAAAGTTGCATGCTTCTACCTACACCATAAGATGAGGAATTAGTGTTTATTAAGTTTTATATAGCCCATATGTGAGTTTTTGAGCTACCGTCCACCATGACTGTGAATTTTAAAATTCGTATTCGCCTGTTACCATTGCGGAAGTGTACTCAACTTCCCAAAGTTTCATGCTTCTACCTACACGAGAAAATGAATAATTAGTGATGAGTAATTTTTTTTTATATAAGACGAAAACTACATTTGGGCCCCCGGCGACCAAAAAGTAATTATTGTTTCTTAAACCTGTTACCATTGTAACATGTTACTTAACAACTATCAAAAGTTTCATGCTTCTACCTACACCAAAAAATGAGAATTATTGATGTTTTAGTTTGTATATCCTATATAATGAAAGGCAAGTTTCTGTCCGTTCTGTCCAGTCATCTATAGCGATTGGTCCCTCAAACACATATGACTCCTACAGCCAATCATATTGAATACGTTTATGCGGACGTTCAAAACAAGTTATTTTTTGGTGCAGTATTTCTTGGAAGACTTTATTTTGAGTTATGCGCGTTTGGATTTTTAGTCAAAAGCTTTATTTTTACGAGTTATTTATTTTAACTAATATGCATATAATTTTTGACGTGTTGCACATGTATGCCGTTCGAGACGGCTGTGGGGGGGGGGAGGGGAGTTACAACAACATGCCACCGAAAGGTGGCGGACTGTCCTTGGACGGGCTTTGTTTCTCGTAGCTCATATTTGGAAAAAACTACATTTAGGCTCCGGCGCCAAGTAGGGGGTTATTTAAATATTTGTTCACCTGTTCCCATGACGGAAGAGTACTCGACATCTTCCCAAGGTTTTATGCTTCTACCTGTTTGGTAAATAGGAGAATTGGTGATTTTAAATTTTTATATAGATCATAAAAGGGAAAAAAACATCTTTTTGGTAACCCGGCCCCACATGAGCCGGACTTTTAAAATGCCTTTCCGTCAATTATGTGGTGAGAGGGTACTTGACAACTTCCCAACGTTTCTCCTTCTACCTAAACAGGAAGTTGGAGAATTAGTGATGAGTCAGTGAGTGAGTCAGTCAGAGCTTTTGCTTTTATTGTTATAGGCTAGCAAAATACCCGCGCATGGCTGCGGAAATTAGAATTTCAGGTACCATTGAGAACCCGCTTAACACAAATTTAAAACACCAAATGATTTCAATCTGGATCGTGATAAATAAATTACATATATTAAATTCAATGTCTTGTCTGTCTGTATGTCTTGGTCCCACAGGCAAACAAAAACGAAAAGTAAAAAATCACTTCCATTAATCCTATCGAGGTGATAATTTTTTTCTTCTTATCTTACCATTGCGGGAGGGTACTAAACAACTTGCCAATGTTGCATGCTCCTATCTACACGGTAAATTGAAGATTTAATGATCATCCTTTTTTGCATAGCTCATTTTAGGGAAAAAAAACATTTAGGCCCCCGGCCTCCCAGTTACTGATTTTTTTTTCCGATTTTTACCAATGTGAGAGGGTACTCAACACGTTTCTAAAGTGTCATGCTTCTACCTACACAAGAAGTTGGAGAATTAGTGATGACTCAGTTGTAAATAGAAGAAAAAAATTTACATTTGGGCTCGGGTCTCCCAGTTAGTGATATTTTTTTTTCGATTGTATCCATGCCGGGAAGGTACTAAACAACTTTCCAAAGTACCATGCTTTTACCTACACGAGAAGATGAGAAAATAGTGTTTATTCAGTTTTATATTGCCAATTTAAGGGAAAAGAAACGGGTTTTGGCCCCCGGCCACCCATGAGTGGAAAATATTAATTCATTTTCGTCAGTTATCGTCATAAGAGTGTATTCAGAACGTTCCCAAAATTTCTACCTTCACGGGAAGTCGGAGAATTAGTGATGAGTCAGTTTAAAATATAAAAAAAAATACGTTTTGAAACCCCGGCCCCCAGGAAGTAATACTTTAGAGAATTATTTTTACCCTTTACCATCGCGGAATCTTGCTTAAAAACTACTCAACATTTTATGCTTCTACCTTCTCGGCAAATAGGAGAATGAATAATTTTTAACTTTTGAATAGCCCATGTAAGGGGGAAAATATTTTTGGGCCCGCGGCTGTGATTTTTAAAATTCTCTTTCGCCTGTTACCATTGCAAACGTGAGCTCAACACATTCCAGAGTTTTTTCCCAGATGCTTCTACTTACACGGAAAAATAAAGAATTAGTGATGAGTCAGTTTTGTATATAAGGGAAAAAATACATTTGGGCCTCCGTAAGTAAAACATTATATAGTTTTACCTGCTAGAACTGCGAAATGTTTCTTGACAACTACCCAACGTTTCATGCTTCTACCTACACGTGAAATATTAGAATGAGTGAATTTACGTTTTTATATAGCTCATATTAGGAAAAAACTTCATTTGGACCCCTGGCCCCAAGTATGTGATAATTTAAATATTTTTTTTGCTTGTTAACATCGCGGAAGTGTACTCAACAACTTCCCAAAGTTTCATGCTTCTACCTACAGGGGAAGTTGGAGAATTAGTGATGAGTTAGATTTGTATTTAGAAAAAAAAACTACATTTGGGCCCTCGGCCACCAGTAAGTGACAATTTAAATATTGTTTTCCGCTTGTTACCATCGTGGAAGTGTACACATCAACTACACAGAGTTTCATGCTTCTGCATACACGGGAATTATGAGAATTTGTGATTTTCAATTTTTATGTGACTCATATTAATAAAAAAATACTTCATTTGCGCCTCCGGCCCCCAGGAAGTGATAATTTAATTATTTTTTCACCCTTACTATTGCCGGTTTGTACTGAACAATTTCCCAAATTTTCATGCTTCGGCCTACTTGGAAAATAGGAGAATTTGTGATTTTCATATTTTATAAAGGCCACATTAAAGGCCGTCCATAAATGAAGTCACGCACCTAAAAGGGGGGGGGGAGGGGGCCACACTTTTGTGACGATGCATGACGAGGGGGAGGGAGGGGAGTGAAGAAATGTAACGTCACATCAAAAAGGTAACGTTAAATAAAACTTCTACTGAAATATTTGGTCGCTTACAATTTATTTAATGACTTTTTTTTCTTCTTTTTGTAATCTTTTTTTTTAATCAGTGCTTCTCAATGTGCTGGTCGGTAGGCCATCAGACGCCCCTTGGCGTAAGCTATCAAGACACGAAAATTAAATCTAATTATAATCCTTAAGTTTGAGAACCCCCAAGACAACGTATTAAATTGTTACCCTGCTTCTTCTGATGTTGACATCAAAGCATTTGTGATGTAATCGCATCTCCGCTTTATTCTCTCACGGCAGGCGACTTTTTTGCCCGTTACCCCAAAATATACAAGTTAATGTGTACGTCCCCCCCCTACCTCCAGACTCTAGGTCCTGTTCACATGACTCGGGGATTTGGGGGAGCGTCGTTATCCCCTCCCCCGAAAATACTACTGGTGAGTTTTAAAAGCATGACAAGTGTATAAAAATGATCTGAATAGGATTAAATGTAGATATTTTAAGTCAAAATGACACGGAATATCATTTTTCTTTGAAATAAATGGGGGGGGGGAATATATTTGATATAATTATAAACATATTAAGTTTGATATAATTGTTCGATTGGTTTGTGGTCAATCGCCCCTGGCCATTCTAGATATAATGATAAATGAGCCCATTTAAAATTAGTCAAGTATTCATTAACTTTAGTGAATGCATCAAATTCTTGAAATCGCAATTCGAGAGGAGCACAAAACAACTTTTCTTCGTAGCTCAGTTTTTAAGGCACTAATTTTAAATATCAAAGAATGATACTTCATATAGTGAAGTCATTTGGATTAAGATTAGGTCTATTGTCACTCGTGTCAATATGAATGAAAGTAGGGTGGATTTAGGTGTCTTCGTATAATACGTAGGTAAGAAATCTACATAGTTGTCAAATTTAAAAAAAAAGCATTTTCTGGAAGGAACCGGTTCAATAGTAGGCATATGCTCGAAGCGTACACGTACAAATTACGGTACACATGACGTATTTTAATATATATAGTGGATTGTAGTGGATGTTATATGTCTCAAATGAGTCTGCGTTACCCGCAAGAATTCCCTTTTGAACGCATATTAGGTTATTTACCCCTGTTTGCCGACCTCTTTCTTACTGGATGCCCGTCAGTCAATTGAGGCATTTAAAAAAAAATACATTTTACAAATATTATTTTCAAAAAAATTTTTTTTCTAAGCAAATACGTTAACCGTGATGATTAATAGTCAATGTTTAATTTGTATGCATGAAAATAAAATGTAATCGAAGAATGTTAATACATATCATATTCTGAAGGCAGGTTAAATGTTTTAAAAAACGTGGGTTCCAATATTACAATGTAGACCTTCACTAAATAAATAATAAATGCTTAAATGACAATAAAAGTAATTTGAAAATCCCTTTTTTAAAATACAAGCTTTGTGACGTATTTTTAGAGGGGGGGGGGTCTAACTTTTTGTGACGACGCGTGACGAGGAGGGGAGGGGGACAAAAATCGGCAAAAATCTAGTGACGTCATTTATGGACGGCCCCTAAGGGAAAAAAAAACGTTTCTGGGCCCCCGGCCCCCATGAGTAGTATTGTTTTATTAAATCCCTTATATTAACTTCACCGCCGTCTCTCTCTCTCTCTCTCTCTCTGTCGTTCTGTCGTCATCTCTCTCTGTCGTGATCTCTGTCTGTCTTGGGCGGGCGGAAAAACAAAAGTAAAAAATAACCCACTTCCCGTGATCCAATCGAGCTGAAACTTGGGCACACGGACCCGTCCAACCTAACAATGCATCATATCAAAATTTCAGATCGATCAAACGTACCGTAATTAAATTAATGCATTTTTAGTTTATCCTTATATAACGTATGTAATTTAAATTCACTGTTTGTTATTGTTTTTTTCTCCACGTGAGAGTTTGAGTTGACGCGTTGACGCAACGCATCGAAGTACCGGCGTGCTTTTGTTTACATTTTACGTGTCACGCTGAGCTCGGTCAAGCGATCGGTGACCAGACTTTTCCCCTCTCCCCCCACCCATCCCCTCCCCCCAGGGTTATGAAACAAAGTTGAGTTAAGACAGATTAGTCTGTAAATGTTTGTCGCGTTTGAAAATAATCAATACTGTTAGTTATGTCTCATATATACGGGATTTATAGTCAAAAATGTGTTTTGACGGGTTTGTTTTATTTTAAATCCCTTATATTAACTTCACCGCCATCTCTGTTTGTCGTAATCTCTCTCAGTAATGGGCGGGCGGAAAAACAAAAATAAAAAATTACCCGATTCCCGTGATGCCATCGAGATGAAATTTGGCACATGGACCCGTGTCACATAACAATGCATCGTATCAAAATTTCATATCGATGGAACGTACCGTAATTAAATTAATGCATTTTTAGTTTATCTCTATACGAGGTGTGTAAATAAATTTCACAGTTTGTTATTGTTTTTTTTCACGTCAGAGCTCAGTTCGCGCGTTGACGCGACCCATCGAAGCACCGGGTGTTTTTTTTTACATTTTACGTGTCACGCTGAGCTCGGTCCAGCGATCGGTGACCAGACCTTTCACCTCTCCCACCCCCCCCCGGTTATACAGCAGGAGTTAAGGCAGATACAGTCTGTAAATGTTTGTCGCGTTTGAAGATGATCAATACATTTAATTATGACTCATATATGAGGGATTTTTTGTCAAAAACTTTGTTTTTACGGGTTTGTTTTATTCGCTGTGAAAGGCTACTCGACAACTTCCCACAGTTTTATGCTTCTGTCCACTCGGGAGATAGGAGAATTAGAGATGAGTGGGTCAGGGAGGGCTTTGGCATTTATTTGTATATTTTAAAAAATATGTTATACATTAGATCATCACAACATTTTGGAAGTTTTTTTTAAAGTTCACTATGCGAAATATTATGACAGTTGTTGCGGTTTCATCGGTTGTCTTCTCTTTCAACTCTATCTTTCTGCCGTTATTTTTCTCTAGTACCCAGACTCTCTATTGTCTCGATGTCTGCCAAACACACACTATATCTGGCCCTCCCTTTCAGCACAATATATCTGACCCTCCCTATCAACAAACAATATATCTGGCCCTCCCTGCCAACACGCACTATATCTGGCCCTCCTTGTCAACACACACTATATATGGCCCTCCCTGCCAACACAAACTATATATGGCCCTCCCTGCACACACACATTATATCTGGCCCTCCCTGCACACACACACTATATCTTGCCAACACTTTCAACACACTTTATATATGGCCCTCCCCGTCAAAGCGTTACCTCTTAAGAGTAACCTCAAAGGTTACTTCAAAGGTAACAATAATTTCGTTCCCTTCAATAACTGTGGCAACGCAGTTCTTAAAAGTGATTTTCATACCCCTGACAATGGTCTACAAAAAACAAAACAAAAAATTAGTATGTGCTGCTAAAATATAGATATTATTTAAGATGTTCCCAAATTTATTTTTAATAATTTATAATGAAATAATCAAGGGTTTAGAACATTTAATCTTATTCCGATTAGTCCTGTGTATTTTTATTTAATTATTTTTTAATATATGTTTTATTATTATTTTTTTATTAATGTATCCATCCAAATGGAATAAATCTTTTGGGTAGTTGATAAAAATATAAGGGCCTGTAATCGATAACGTTACTTTGCTGCAGATCGCTCCTTGCATTAATTTTGAATTACCAAAATAGTGAATAACATTTTGTTATAAAGTGGTTTAGTTTATATTATTTTTCTGCGTGTCCAATGCAGGGCTAGAACTATTTTTAAAAACATAAATGTACATCGTTTGATCATGGACAATGATTGGTCACATGTATACATAAACTCACTCTGTTGTTACGATCTGTATGGTTGTATATTTTAACTCTCTTATACATAAAGTCACTCGGCTGTTAGTCTCTGTGGTTGTCCATTTTAACTCTCTTATACATAAACTCACTCCGCTGTTACAATATCTGTGGTTGTCTATTTTAACTCTCTTATGCATAAACTCACTATGTTGTTAACGGTCTCTATGGATGTCTATGTTTACTCTATTACTCAGCCAATAAGAATGTTTGTATAGACAAGTACATACTACAGTGTATTAAGTAATTTTTGTTTCGTCTTTTAAATATAGACGCTCCTTCTATTTAGAAGATTATTGCGTCCACAGACCCTGCCGGTCTGTTTGCAAATGACGCAGAGTTCACAGGTCATTGTTATTAGGGGTCCCATGTATTATCAAGCAGCCTTTGTTTCCCTAACTAGGTTTAGGCACTCATTTGAAGCTGGGTGGACTCAGGGACGCCCTTGGCCCCGGGAATATATACTTTTAATGCTTTGGTATAATATGTCAAAATGAATCAAAGTGATTCCCCTTGTAATAATTATCCATAAGACAGCACTAAATATAAACGCCTATTTCCTTTATTTTCCTCAATTCCTTTGATTATTATCTTTATATGTCACTAGCTACAAGTGTAGGATATTTAACACAAACAACATTATACCCCAAAGGCTTAGCCTAGAATACAGTAAACAACTTTGTAAAATCACTCCTAACGTTAATTAACTATTTCATAGTTGGCCGCTTAGGAAACATTTTAAGACAAAAATTTCTACAACTGTGCTGTAATTAAACAATATTATTAAAATTTAGATTACATACTGAATACGTTTATAAAAGATCATTAGCTTTTTACATTAAAAAAAACTCTTTAAAAACGATTGTACTTTTCTACAAGTCATATTAAACACACGTCAATAATAAAACCCAATAGTAAACGGTTATAGGACAAATAATTTACCCAGATTGAACATACACCTATGATAATATAAAACATAGCAATAGAGCGATGAGTTAATAATTACTTTTTACATTATATGGCCATTTAATTGCTCATTAAAAATTATTTTCTCGTGTTTCTTAAACATACATTTGTTTCATTTTTTAAACTACATTATATCACGATTATTTATATATGCAATTGCTAAACTAAAGCAGCATATTAATTGTAATCTATGTACCATAAGTTAACATTTCAAATTGTACGTACATATAACATATATGTGTATCCTAAAAATATACGATCATATGCATTGATATGTTTATAGATATGTGTCTATTCATCTATGCATTATGCTTTCTTTCATTAATTTTTTTTTATATTTTGTTATTTTAAGTTTAATTTTGAATAATTATGACCCTTACGATATAGATGTAATCTAAATAACACAAATGTTTAATCATATGTTCTTCTTATTTCATGACCATTGAATTAAATGTACACACATATTTCCCTAATCAAGACGTAGACTTAAACGATGTATTTTTTCTTTCTTTTGAGATTACATTACCTCTTGTAAAGTACATGAGCTTTAGTTTAATTTTAACAATAATTGTAAAACCATATATACTAGCATACGCATAGCTCCTTGCAATGATCTTAGAAAAAGGGATATTAAAAAAAAACACAATGAGTGTATAAACAAAAAGTCAATCCAGAAACCTTCGCGTGAGTGCCTTTAACTCAATAATTCATTGAGAACAGATAAATAAAATAATATGCGTAAGGCCTTTAATTTAATATATACTTTTCTTTAGTTACCACTTTTTGGTTTCTTTGGATTTTTTTCCTTGTGAGATCTTTGAAAATTTGCAAAACACGACATTTGTCACACGATGTATGGTATTTATTTTTTAATATTAGGGAATGAAATTGAAAATTGTGCTATGTTGTTAATATAACTCAAAATTTAATTTTAAAAAAAAACGAATTATATAATTAGTGAGTTAATTTTATTTGGAAAGCGATACCCCAGCCGTTTTTAAGTGTAAGTTTATTTGACTTGGGCATCTCTTTCCACAGTATAACACTCATATTTTTTTTAATGTGGTTTTTTTTTAAATTTTAAATTGCTATTAAATATTTATTTTTTTAAATATCTATATATAAATAAATATATATATATATATATATATATATATATATATATACAATGCAATTTAAAACTACTCCTATGGTTGCATTAAACCGATGTTGTTTAATGTTTAAATAATGTTGTATACATCCTCCATATTTATCTTTTAATGATAATTAATAAAATACATTTTTTCCATACCAATAAATTCCTTATCCCTAAATCACTAATCACGATTTCTCCAAATTAAATTTAACTGGCTCATTCCTATAAACTTACTTATTAAAGTTAAGCATCAATGATCTTGAAATGCATATAAAAGGCCCAGGACCAATGTTGTCATTTTATGTTTACATAAGCTAAACAAATTAACAATTTAAACTACAAATATCGTATTTAATTTGTATTGTGAAATGAACTTTTCAGACGTATGATCTTGATATATTACATTTTTTATGTAATTTTGTTTTTTTTGTTTTTTTTCATTAACAAAATGTGGTATGGGGCTGGAATATATTTTTAAAAAATTGATGCCTTATGGGAGATGGGATCAAAAACATATATGCCTTCCTTTTTGAAATTATACCAATTGCATAAAAGTTGTACATTTGTATCGTATAATATAGAGACAAATATATAAAAATGTAAACATCATTTTCATTTTGAAACATCTACAAAAACGTTCAAAATTTAGAGTGTTTTGTGTGTCTGTGTTTTTTAACAATACTTTATTACAAGACCTCTTATTGTCTAAATACGGTGCGAAGATTTTCCAGATTCCTTTTTAATACGACTGCTTTTGTTTCTTTGAAGTCTTTTCGAAAGTACATTTCATTTATAACATTTATGTTTTAGTTTATTTGCCCTATGGGATAAGTAGCTGTTTCTCTTATGAAAGGGAACTGCCATGCGTTTCCAAATGCAACTTATATACCTTAATTATTTATATAAAAAAATACTTAGTGGTGTGATTGTGTATAATTATTCAAATATAATGCATTATTGGGAAACGGGATCCAACGAACAATTACATCCTCATTTAAAAATTATCATGTTCGCCTGATATTCGTAAATTTAAATATCGTTGGACAAAGGTAAAAAAAAATCAATTGCAATTTCAATATTAAACTACCTAGTGGGACATTCAAAATAAGTGATTTGGGGGCGTTATTTTATTACTATACTTTAAATAAAAAATCGTGTATTGTCTCGAATCGTTTATTAAACATTCCATAGGTGGTCGCTTAGGAAACTTTTTAAGTCAAAAAATTATATACATGTGCTGTAAATAAACACTCTTTTTAAAAATGTAGATTGTATATTAAATAATTTCATTTAATAATATATTTTGCTTTTTACATAAATTTAAAAATACACTTTAACAAAGAGTGTACAGTTCTAAAACGCCCAAATAAACAGTTGACAAAATATAACCGAGTACTAAACCTGACCAAATCCAAAGTATACCCCGAGGCAGAATACACCCCTATGATCATATAAAACATAACCATAAAGTGAGAAATTAGTAATTAATTTGACATTATATGGTCGTTTATTACGTTTATATGACTATTGGATAGTGAAGTCAATAGTGCGCTCGCCTCACAAGCTGAGGAACGTAAGATCTAGCCCACATTAAGAACACAATAAAAATATGTATGAATGACTATCGTTAAAAAGTCCTCCGCTGACCTGGAGAGAAGATTGGTGTCGCCAAGGTCTACCAAGCCCCGAGAAATATCTAATGGAAACATTAGCACCCCCTACGACCACGATGTTATGGGACACTAAATAAAAAAAAATACGATCGCTTAATTTGTCATAAGATTTAAATTATTTTCTAATCTTTCTTAAGCATATATTAGTTTGATCTTTTTAAATTACTTAAAAACATACCCAAATGCTAAACTAAAATCGCATATCAATTGTAATCTTTTTACCATATGATAACTTTTTAAATTGTATGTAGACATACGATTTATATATGCATTCTAAAAATATACATTTACATTTGTTGATATGTTTATAGTTATGTATACATACATATATACATTATGCTTTCTTTCATTAAAACACTTTCTTTTCTTTTTTACAAAATTAACTATGAATGATTATGATCCTTGCAAAATTGATTTAACCTAAATAGTACAAATGTTTACAAATATGTTCTTCTAATTTCACAGACGCTGGAATTATATTTGAACAAATAATTTCTTACTCAAGACGAAGTCTAAAATAATGTATTGTTTTTAAAATTAAGATTATATTACACATTGTTTAATCTTAGCAATATATGTACATGTACATCCATAAATACTAACATACGCGTAGCTAGTTGCAATTAGCTCAGATAAAAAAGGATAATTTTAAAAAAAATGTTCGATCAATAAACATTCACGGGAGTGTATTCAACAAGTTTACAATGATTCATAAAAAGCAGACAATTAAAATAATATGTATAAGGCCATATTATGAAAATAATTTGTTGTTTAGTTACCTCTCTTTGGTTATGAATTTCTTTCATTGTGTTATCTTTGCAAATTTGCAAAGAACGATTGATCAGCTTGTACAAACATGAATACAAACATACATATTAAAATATAGACAAACAAACATATATAAAAATACAACACTAACTCTGTATATTTAGTTGTTTAGCTAATTTACATTTATTTTCTTTTAAGTTATTCATTGTCAGACTGAATTGCACGGCATATGCAGCATGATATGCATAACATTAACATCAGGTGATGTAATTGTTCAAAAAAGGCTCTTTAAATAATGCTAGCAAATTTTAAATTATCTTTACTTTAAATAGTCTATATTGATCTTTTATAAAAAAACTTATCAATGTATTTCTAATAAATTTGTTCTATTTTCAACTGAATTTATAATGTTTTTTGTAAGTATATGCGTACAGGACTGTCGAAGCGAGGCAAAGAGAGTTACGGGCTCGATCCTCGTTGCTGGCAAGGCCTCCGGGGCAGTGTGCAAGCCACACAATCCCTTGCTCGTTAGTGGTGGCTCAATGAAACTCGTGAAGGCTACTTCAATTGCCCCATGGCCCGTCATGGTCTGAAAAGGGGGTTATAATAAACTAATGTAAAAATGTAAATGTCTTTTAATTTAAAAAAAAGAAAATTATTGTATTTAAAATAGTAAACTTAGGCATATATAAAGAAACAAATAAACAAGTATATTTTTACAATGATAACTGTTATTACACGTCAAATGTAAACATATTTTCAAAGATTCTTAATGACAACAGGTTCAAAGATGACAGCGAAATTTCTGAGACCAGAAATGAGATGGCATCTCTTATGTCTATGCATTGTTGGTTGTTGCTGAATAGGACAGTCAAACAACTGTTAGGATATTTAATGGTGTGCATGTTCGTGTGCTTGTGTGTGTGCGTATGTTTGTGTCTGTTTCGTATATTATGTTTTAAAATCGATATCAATGAAATCTTATAACATTTTTCAAAACACAACAAAGCAGAATTTCTTTATTATGAATTAGTGATCAAACACAAAGCTAATCGAAGTATATGTACAAAACTTTGTGTACAGTCTTAAAGCTTAAAATTACTTACCACCGCTTGAAGTATTTTGGATAGTCTATAAAGTTCTCCATTTGAATGTAAAACTTAATAATAAACATAGCATTTAAGAATTATCTTTGCTAAATGTGTTCACTAAAAAAGAAACATCTTCTGTAATTATATTCATGCAATTAAGTAGATAAAATGGTTGATTTTAATTGCTGCAATTTGCGCTTCTTCTTTTAACAAAATTGAACTAAATATTTTGAAAAAGTGTCTTCTACTTGCCTAAAAGTAGTCATGTCTTTCGCAATATACCTACCTCAAAGTAACTATAACTTAAATGTGTTTCTATACTGAATATTGCCCCTTGATTTAACTGAAGAGAAAGCATCTAAAAATGGCCGGAAAAAAACAACAACAAAATATGCTCTTAAATCATCGACGCTTTTTTAAAAGAGTTATCCGATCTTCGCTTCACTTTTCATTATATAAAATGTGATATTTACTTTAGGCGATAGTAAACTGTATTTTTAACTACCCCATATATATTTTTTTCCCTTCAAAAATGTAACTTACTTTTTATCTCTTTTGAAATATATGTAAGCTATTTAATTGTAAATTTCAATTTTCGTTACATGTTTCAAATAATGCGATTAATTTACGCTTAAATGTAAACAAACCAAAAAAGAAACTTTTCAGTCATAAATATGTGTGTTTCTCTTTCTATCACATATGTGTATGGTCCGTCAGTTTACAGGGTTGAAAGTCAAAAATTACAGAAATAAAAACAGATACACAGATATATACATATATGGGAGTATGGATGGATGGATGGATGGATGGATGGATTTATAGTTTGATGGATGGATGGATGGATTGATAGTTGGATGGATGGATGGATGGATGGATGGATGGATGGATGGATGGATGGATGGATGGATGGATTGATAAATTGATAAACTTACTGAAAACAGTTCACTAAGTTTAACATGTTGCACGGTAAAAACAATTACAAATAAACTTTCAAGAAATGTATAATAATAATTTTTTAGCTATTCCTTAAACATTGATTGTTTGCAGTTTCAAGAGGCCTTATATGTAATACCTTTAAAAATATGGGGTTATATATATATTTCTGTATGCGTCATTTATATTTTACCACCGACTATTAATTAGGATAGGAATAATACCTTAAAGATATAAAATTGATTTTCTTTTTAAAATTAAAGTTTAACAAAATATATGAAATATCCTTCCCTTAATGCATTACTTAAGGAGTGAATATTTCAATAAATAAAGGACTAAACAAAAGTGAAGTAAATCTTTTACCTGTCAACAAATCCATACATAAAAACAGATAGTCGTGTACACATGGAATGTCTCTTAAACCGTCGGACGGTTCTAAAAAAAACACAATCTGCATCAGGCGTATCTGGCTGGTTTCGACCCCAAAGGTTGGATGCGGTATCCAATGTTTCGTTGTTTGAGATCCATATAAATTTGCCTTCACTATGGATATCATTGGCACCGACCCAAACTGACAGAGGACATGGTAGGGAAATAGTTTTTTTTTGTTTTGTTTTAACAAAGAAACGCACAATGATTTCATTTATATAACTTGTTCTTTAAATAAATGCATTTAGATATCATTGATTATGTGTGCAATACTGAGTTTTATTATACATTACATAGTTTGACAAAAATTACCGTGGCTATATCCCTTTAAATAACCATTAAGAAGAAGGTTTAGTACTTCAAATGATTCAATGTGGGCCAATACTGTTCTATTTTTTTCACAGTCAATCTGTAGGTAAAACACATTCTTAATTAGAATTAATCAATTTTATATACAATTTAAAAATGTGTTTAGGGTCAGTATCGTGTATGTCAAACTATGAAAAGGAGTCTATGGTATTTTAATGAGTCTATGGTATTTTAATAAGGAGTCTATGGTATTTTAATAAGGAGTCTATGGTATTTTAATAAGGAGTCTATGGTATTCTAATAAGTGTTTAAAAATAAATAAATATTTTAGGGCTGGTACTGATTAAAAAAAAGTGTATTCGATTAAACAGGAAAAAACATTAATCGATTAATCTACTAATTTCGATTTTTTTTATAACAATCATATAGATCCCGTTAAGTTACGATTCATAATTTCGCGAAATCTGTTAAGTCGCGGTAATTCCATGGCTCCCTATGTTTGTAACTTAACATGGTAAATTATTTCTGGTATGCAAGAAATAAGGAAGAAAAAACATGTTGTTTAATTATGCACATCAAAATAAATAATTATAATCCTAGGGAAAAGTATGGAAGTAACACAAAATATTAATTATGGATAAATTTGGAAAAAAAAATAATATGTTCTTAAATTATAAACGAAATTTTTGTGGATCACATTAATTTTAATCCATTACAATTTTCAACGGTTAATCGATTAATTAATCGTCAATTTCCGCGGCACTAAAATATTTTTTAAAATACAGATTTAAAAAAATCAATTATTGTAAAATTAAAAACAATATTTTTTATTTAAACAACAAATTTATTGTAAACAAATTGTTATATAGTTTATTCATTACACACAGCAAAAAAAAACGTAAGTGATTTAAGCAAACAAGATGATGAAAATATATGTTTTGCTAATGATCTTTTTGTATATGAAGATTTCAATTCGGCAGCAAATGGGGTATTAATGTCTAAGATATGCGCTTGTCTAACTCTCGAGAAGGCAACATACAGTTACGCACAATTAAATGTAATGTATTGAGATTCTTGGAATAAAAGAAAGGTGTCCATAGTCAAATTTAAACAATAAAAGCAGAAATCCCAATTTTTGAAAAGGGGAAAGTTATATCAGAGAGTAAATTGGAGGGGAAAAAACACATCGAAACAATTTAGAGTTTAAAAACAGGGTGGGTAGAGAACACATTTTTCTTTTTAAAAAAAGCAGCCCTAGAATAATACTTGAATATATTTGTGTCAACACGTTATTTAGTTAGACGAAATTTCATCTAAAGCAATGCTTCTCAAAGTGGTGGTCGGCGGACAGGTGCCGGTCCGTGGGCCATCCGATGCCGGTCCGCAGAGGTTACCAAGAAAGGATATTTTGCTAACACGTCAGTACAGGGAAAATAGTTCACCGGTCCCTGGTGCAATGTAAAAATTCCTGCCGGTCCACGACACTAAAATTTTGAGAAGCACTCATCTAAAGGATGCTATGTAATATATATGGAATCCCTCTCCCAAATTGTTTCTTTTTAACAAAGAAATACTACGCTATGAGGAATATCATAACCTTATTAATATGTTATTTGTCGTTTTCTAAGATACCAACACATGTTGTTAGATAATTAGACTCTTCGTACCAAATATTGTTAAATTGATTACATCTATCAGTCAGAACAATAACCTGTAATTAAAATCGTATTTTACTGAAAAAATAAGAAAATAAGATATCGTTGCTCTTCAGCTCATTACGATATACAATTTTAACTTCAATTAATTACGACCAAATGTATTATTAGTCTCCGTAAACATATATATCATGGCATGTGAAGTGATACACGGAAAAACGTATTATTTTTCCTGGTTAATTTTGGGACCTCCAGGATAGGCCTTAGATTACATCTAGATTATACACAAAACTGCCTGAGAGGCTGAGCTGCCAACATAATTTTGTCTACAAAGTTACAACCATCCACAAGACAAATTCAAGAGTTCTGAAAAACGACACGCTGCAAAACAAGCTCAACCTGTTAGCAGAGTGTAAACATAACTGTAACATGTAGGTTTATCTGGCTATGTAGAAAATATGGGAAGTTTTTTAGAAACGTTAGTCATGAACGTCAAAATTGAAGATTTTTTTTTAAATAAGTTTAAACATGTTTTTATTTTACGATAAATGTGTGTTGCCTGCACACAAATATGTTCTCTCTGATCACCATTTTGATATTTTATTTCAATCGGACAAAGCGCCGTATGGATTCTAAGGGAACATTAAAATCTCCGCTTTAGTAAGATGCAAAAATTATGTTTTGTTTTAGCTTAATCTGAGTACATCTGCAATCAGGGACCAATGAACCTAAATGATCATAAATACATTGGAGGCGGTCGAGTGACCAGCAGTGCGCTTGTTTTTTAAAATAAAAATGAAACACTTCAAGTTGTGACAGCGTGATTGAAAATAGATACGGCCAACACTAAACAAAGATTTAGAACTGTCTAGTTTTAAATGATATTCATTTTTAAAAACAAAAATGTTGAGCCATTTTTCCAGCAGAAAGCGTAAATCATACCCCTCTGCCAATAGCAAACATAGTTAAAATAAGACAGTACGCTTTAGATGAATTCAATGGACCAGTTTATATCTGCTGATAAGGACATTTAGTGACTGGGTTAGGCTTATGAATAGATCAGCTGATTTACAATTATTGACTTATTTTTGTTATTTGCTTCCTGCTTTCTAAAGTCCTGTTATGATGTGCTGTCCTGCACCGTTTCATGTTTGCAGGAATTATGGGAACATCTTAAAATTATTTTTATAATTATCTGAGCATTGATTGGCGGCCCTTGAGACTTAACAGAAAAAGAAAATGAGAAAAAGACGGAGTGATTGTAGCTGGATTGCAGTAAAAAAAAACAACAACCCGTAAAAACAAAGTATTTGACTATAAATCCCTTCTTTTTGAGACATAACTAAACGTATTGATCATGTTCAATATAATACGCACCGCGCGACAGACCGTGCCATACCACTGTAACATCGAGGGCTGGAAAGAAACTCACGTGACCCACGGAGGTCAACTACAGAGACGACTAATCATGCTATATAGAGCTCTGAATTTTGATACAGTGAATTGTTAGGTGACACAAGTCTACGTGCAACATTTCAGATCGATGGAATCATGGGAAGTCGGTTATTTTTGATGTTTGTTTGTCAGCGGGGCAAAGAGATCACGACAGACAGAGAGAACGACAAGACGGTGAAGGTAATATAATGGATTTAAAAGGCAGAGGACGTCATATTCGAAGCTATTATCTTGCTTCTTTTATTCTGCCAGCTTCATGAGCTTTGCTGTATAGAACGTGCTGTATGCAGCAACCTGTATATTTCAAGACTAGGGTTGTAGGCGGCTAAGGCTACCATTTTTTTCAAAAGCCCAAGTAACTTATCCTTCTTTGATAAATACGAAACATTAAATTTACTAAAATTTACACAAAGTATGTTATAATTATAAATCCTCAAATCCTCTTTTAACATTGTTCCCTTTTCAAAAATTAAAATATAAGCTAAAACAATGACGTCATATATTTATTTTTACGGCGAGAAACACCAGACACTTTTTTAACTGCTATGGACTGTTTTTATATGTTCCTCAGCGTTGCGGATCCTGTAATCTAGGATATATATTATTTCTTTATGTTACTTGTTGTTTAAGTCTTTTTACAGATTATAGAGCACATTAAAAAATAATAATGGCTTCTCTGGATGCAGCCTGTTGTTATAGTTTTTTTTTAAATACATAAAATCTCTTCAAACATGAAAACACAATTATTAGTTTTAGCCTATTCCAGTGGTTGTCCAAACTGTTTGCATGGCGGCCATATTCGTTGAAGTAAAGACATTTGGGGGCCAGATTAAAATAATAAACAAAATGACATAGGTTGAGAAGTTAATATTGCAAAATTGTAATGTGAATTATGAAACTGAGATCTTGAATGCAGAAAATAGGTGAGGTCAGGTTCAATGCCACTAGTTTTGATACGTAAGATATCACGCAGGTGAGAGTAACTTATTCTCGTCCTCACACGGTTCTTGTGAAAATTTATAACTGAAATTGTCTGCTCACACAAGTATGTTCGGCAAAACAAGCAAAGCATTTTCTTAGCAAATGTTCGAATCTCTTGGTATCTCTCTTTATCCAGCTGATGCTCAAAGACAATGAGAGAAAGATGATATTGTCTGCTGCGACATTCAACATCATTTTGAAACTCATTGAGTTCCAGCTGCAGATTTCCTGAGGCATTATCAGGGTCAACAGAGAAAGGTGTAGAAAAAAACGCAATTTCCTTTTCAATAGTTGTTAATTCCTGAAAGCGTCTTTGAAATTCATTAGCCAGGCATGTGATATCTGCAACGTACCTCTGTATTTGCTCATTGAAGGTTTTTTTCTGGAAAACGTATCATGATTTCCTCTAGTTGGAGGACATTTGTGGTATTAGGCTGCATATGAGACAGCTGCCTTTTAAAAAGTTGCTGCTTGTTTCCAAATCCTTGATATGTGAATATAATTGGCTTACCACTGCATTGTGCCCTTAAAGATTTGTGTTTAGAACGCTTAGATATCTTGTCATATCAACTAAAAATGCAAAATCCGCCTGCCAAGCAGTATCAGGTAGATCTCGTCTGGCTGTTCCTTATCTTCCTTAAATTCCCCAATTTATTTTATAAGTGCGTAGAAGCACTGAAGGGATGTCCCTCGACTGAGCCATCTTACATTATTATAATACACATCTCCGTATTCTCACAGGATGTAAAGAAGAAAATGCTAAAAGTGACGGTTAAACAAGGCTTTAGGGCGAATAGATTGTATAGCCTTTATCACTTAATGACATGATCACATCTAAGATGTTCGACATGAATAACTTGTTGGTGAATGATACATGTAAGTTTAGAAAGCTTTATCTGCCTCTTCGTTGACTTTGTTACAGACACGTGTTGTTTAGTCCACGATGCTCACCAATCATGGCAGGAGCACCATCAGTAATAACTTCAGATATCTTTTCCATGATAGTTAAATGTTATTGACAGCAGAACAAATGGAAGCAAATAAATCTTTTCCACTTGTTTTGGTCTTTTATAATCTGAAAGGTCAAGTAATTCTTCAACCGCACACATGAGATCATTGACTCCCTATTTTAATAAATAAGAAGTTGTGCAGTGTCAGATGCATCAATGCTTTCATCACAGGCTATTAAAGAAAAGTCAATTTGTTTGTTTCTACTTTTGCCTCTATTTGTCTATTAATGTCATATAATATTTTTCCCTTCTGCGAGCCACAGTATTGCGTGACAGGCAAATATTGGCAAACTTCTGCTTTTTTCTCGGGACATATATTTTTCTACGATTTCCTTCACCTTAATATTTTTTCAATGTTTTGAAAAAAATCATGCATTTAAGGGTTAACGCAATTTTTTAAAAAAAAATTAGTTACTTTTTGAGTTTCCATAATTTGTAAGTAATGGGTCGATAAATCGTTAAAAAATGATTTAACCGTTAAATTTTTTAACGATTAATCGATAAATTAATCGTTAATTTCCGATGCCCTAAATTTTACCTTTGCTTTATGCCATGTTTGTTTGTCTGTACCTTTGAATATAAAACATTTTTGTTGCACCTCAAATTTGTCTGATCCATAGCAAGAATCTGAAAGATTATAAATGGAATATCAATTACAAACAAATGCTAAATTGCTTGATTGATTGACGAAGTTTATAAAATGTTAGAACATATAACAATGAAATTTGTAAAGGTGTATTTATACTTTGGTGCTATTTATTCAATATTATTAATAACTTATTGTTTAATACCTAAAGACAAAGTCATACACAGATAATCAAATCGGGTTGTCACATAAATAGTCGTGTAAACCATCCGATTTGACGGCAACACAATCTTCGTCATTATTTCCTGGCTCATTTTTGTCCCCACAGTTTTAGATTTCTGATCCAATTTCTCGTTATTTGCAATCCATGAAAATTGACCTTCGAGGTCCAAGTCGTTAGCTCCAACCCAAACTGTACAGTTAGAAACATATATATAAATTGGTACAAATAATGGAACTAATGTTCGCCAACATTTGAATTTGTTCATTTAATGATTATTTGACATAAGAATACTTTTATTGGATTCAAATAATGAACATTTTACTAAAGAAAAAATGAAACGATGAAATTTGTTCAAGTAATAAAACTGTACACTATAATTATCTTAAACTAATGAACATGTAATATAATTAACAGTGCAATTGTTTTAACTAAAGAACATTTAATGTTATATTACAATGAAATCGATTATAATTATAGAACTGAGAAATAATATATATAAATAAATATAAATATATATATATATATATATATATACCATTAAATGGGTTCAACTAAGTAATATTTAAAATATGTTTACAAGTGTTTTAAATATGTAAGATTGTAACAAATGAAACGTGTTGTATTAATGAAACCATACGAAAATATAATCTTACCCCGTATTACATGAAATTTTTTAAGTGGACCTAAACAGAATATTTTTATGTATTACAAAAGTAACAATTTATATTTGAATTAGGGCTGCGGAAGATAACGAATAATTTCTCGACTAATCGTTGAACATTGTATATATTAAATATCGATTAAAATAATTTTAATCGATAAGAATTGGATTAAAATGTAAGTAAATATTATAATATTTGTGTTTTCAATTTATTAAAAAGTAATCAATTATTAATAGTTAATAATAGTCTATATATTTTTTAACATAAAAACTTCTCTCACGTATTATTATTATTTATTAATTTATGTAGACGTGGATTAAATAAGATAAAATTTCGTTCAAAATATTTTATTCAATGTCTATAAGATAGAGGAAATAACTCAATAAAACAAAACAAAATGTCAATTACCTTTTTTGTTACTTCCCTTGAGATGCTCAGTTTAATGACGTCATACATTTTAATTTTTTGCCTTAATCGAAATTAATTCAGGACATTAATCGTTAATTTTTCAAAGTTAACGATTAAATTTAAATTAATTGTTACCAGCCCTAATTTGAATATATCCTTTAAAATATAATAAATATCTTAATTCCGTTTACTTTTTCAATAAATTAAAAGGCAACGTGTATGTTTATATTTACCAGGCCTGTTGAATGCTTTTTTAATGAACTCAATATGTTCCCGTGATTCAATCGTGGCTAGAACTGTTCCATTAACAGCACACTCGGCCTGTACATGAGACGTTGACAACTAAGGTTAAACAATTTGTTTACTTACAATGGCCAGGCTTGATAATATTGAAACATTTTAAAACTAAACGTGTACTTGCTCTCAAATAAAGAAATATATCCATATATATATATATATATATATATATATATATATATATATTATATATATATATATATATAAAATCAAATTAAAATATTATAATTTGACAATTAGCATTTATTATAAACACACACACACACACACACACACACACAAATAATAACAATAATAATACAGTTGGACCTCCATAATTCGAACTCAAAGAAAGGGACCCGAAAAAAACAATTTCCACTTATGGGGTTGTTGAGTTAGGGAAAATGATTACCTTATATACTCGTTCTATAGCCCGTTCGTTCATAAGCCGACCCCCATCTTTTTGGAAGAGAATACTCTGGAAAGGGTCTAACACGCTCGTAAGCTGACCCCAAGAGTTACCATATTTTTTTTGTCTTTGGTAAACAGGGGCGAAATCGGGTACATTAAAATTCATTTGTTGAAAACAGCATATTTGTAAAACAATTTATTAAATCATTCACAAAAATAAATAAAATGAATACATAAGGTAAGTACAGATGTTTCATAGTAATTTATCGCTTCTGGTAGAGCAGTCTAATCTTGCAGAATGTAGACAAAAAACTTGATGATGTGCAATAACAACACTGATATTACATGTAAATTCAGAAATCACCTATGACTCGCGCGTAAGCTGACCCCCCAACATTTTCACCTAGATTTTGTCGAAAAAAGATCGGCTTTAGAACGAGTATACACGGTAATCAGGGACAATGCTGATTTTGAGGGGGGGGGCAGCCATACGAGCGATAAAGGTTGACACGAAGGAGTGGCGGTGTCTTTCGTTTTATATGAAAGAAAGCCACCTTAGCTTTGACATACCGACACCACTGAGAAAGCCCTTTCCCACAATACTTTACTCCCTCCCGTGGGAGTGTCATTTGTTCTTAAATGTTTCCCCAGAATAATAACCCAAATGCCTTTGCGAATTTGACCAACTGAGGTTGGAAGCCATAACTCTTCGAATTTAGGAGATGTAAAATACAGTTGTCTTATGGACGTTGGCCGAGACCTAACTGTTGATTCGATAACGGAGGTATTCGACTTAGGGAAGTTCTACTTGCGAGGTTCGACTTTAATAATACTAATAATAATAATAGTAATTTTAGAATATATGTGTAGATATGTTGTCTTGAATTTTTATCCCCCTGAATCATTTTGGAAACCACAACTTAAAAGCCATTAACTTCAATGCTTTAATTATTTCTACTGAAGTTATCCCTTAAAACACATAGGATTTAAAACCTACCGTATTTATAATATCACTATTGCTAAAATATATCAACCAGTATTTTACCTTTGCCTCTTGCCAATTTCTTATTGTGCTGCTTAATGTATAACATCGTCCATTCATGAACAATTTCCCTTGTCCCTGGCATGTAGAGTCGACTTTAATAGAAACGTTTATACAAATACACATTAAAAAAAAGAAGCCAATCAATCCTAATAGAAATAGAGAATTATTTTAACTGATTATCATTAGTTACTTGTATGTGCTGTTTTATATTCTCTTTTGAATTGTGCATTTATATGTATATCCACCGTTTGAAAATGTATGTATGTATTATGTATGTATGTATGTATTTCTGTGAGTCTATACTTATACGCTAATGTATTGTATTTGTATTTATTTTTCGCATGCTCTCTTTTATTCATGTAAGTGTGTTTGTATTTTTCAATGTATGTCTTGTAGTTTGTCTATATATAAGAGTATATAAGAGTACATAGGAGTGTATGTGATTACGCGTCTAATATGTATGTGTATTTCTACTGGCTATTTGTGCGTTTTATGTTTCTCAGTTTATGTTTGTTTTTTGTGAATGTTTGTTTGTTACAATGTGTATATACATATGTCAGAAAAGATGTGTTGTTATGTGTCCCAGTGTGTGTGTTAGATTGTGTTTTTATATTTTATTTTATTTTTGTTTCTGATTTTTTGCTTGCTTTATTTTTATGTATAGGTATGTGTTCCAAAATGGGTTTTTAAATATGATGGAGAAAATTTATTCTTGTATAGACGATATGTCTTTGTATGATGGTGAACAATATTAACCATACATGGTAAATATAGCAGAGGAAAAAAAATCATTGTTAAATGACATTTAAAATGGGGAATATACAAAGCAAAATTTAGCTAGTGTTTATATGAATAAATTTTACAATCTTTCAGTAGCCAATTCTTAAATGACTTTCTTATGCAAATGGCTGTATTAAAAGCAAGAAACAAATTATTCTTTATACAATCCAATATAGCCTTGATAAGCAGTTAATACAAAATATTGAAATATATTTTATTAATCGGATGAAAGGCACTGTTTTATTACGAGCTGGGTCTTATTGCTGTAACTAGGTGTTCGGGAAAATGGTTTATAATTTGAATTTTTTAAATTTTAATAAACACAATTAGGAGAAGCTTCTATAATTTAATTATGGTTATAAGCTTGTTATTTTATTTGTGTTTATATTTTTAATGAACAATTTAGGGAAGCGTTTTAATAAAGTGACTAGGAGCTGAGAAAGGAGTTCTCATTATTAAAAAAAAAGAATTTTAATAATAAGCAGTTGTTTTTAGGTCTTAAGTTCTGCTTAATGTGATTTCAAATATTTTTTTTTAAACTACATTTTAAATAATTTCTTAACGTTTTCCACTTTTGTGTGTATTGCCTCTCTTTGTAAAAAAAATAGAAAAGTAATTAAAATATATTAAAACCATTTTTAGAATAATGGTATGTTTATCAAACGCGATGCTAATGACAAGTTTATTTTTTTATGCAACACATATTGATTTTTTTGTGTATTACCTTGAAATGGAATTAAAACACAGGTGATGAAGAACATGTACACAACCTCGGATATCATTATGTCTGGACTAAAATCTTCGATGAATGCATTAAATAGTTCATAAAAGCAAGAACATTCCAATTTTCTAACAAATTAAACTTTCAAAAACGTTTGCACATGCCGTGCTAAATTATAATAAAGCAAGATATGTTTCAATTTGTCTAGTAATGTAGTCCCTTTATTTAATGCATTATTTAAACTTCCTTATTAGTTTTAAGCATTAGACTGTTAGACAATCTTGAACAATGAGCACATTGAGTTCTTCAGCTGTATCTATGGCTTTCAGGAAACAAAGAGATTTAAGATAAGTAGCGCACTTTAGGATGGAATGAGTGTGGGGAAATATGTGCCTATTGTATACTGTGTTGTGTCGAATTCAGTATGAACTCAAACTGAGCAGTTTATAAATTTGATGAAAATAATGCTGAATATGCAAATATCTCTAGACGTAGTATGTATATTCCAGGGGCTGATAAGTAATGGGTGGCGGGATGTCCAGCATGCCAGATATCCGGACCAGATATCGGAATTTGCCAAATATTCATGGAAGATACTGATAGGATCCGAGTATCAATGTAGTAAAGCATTATTTAATTTTGTTATAAAATAACAATTTTATTTGTAAAAGATAAATAGTTTATGTTAAAAAATAATAATTTTAAGTTTAATTTGTAATTATTAGTTTAAACTATAACGTTTATAGTTAAACAAGAGCCTTGGAGACAGGGAAACTCTCAGTGTTGGCTTTCGTTTTTAACATTTTATCATTGACTAGTCCGTTGAAAGTAGTCAATCATTCAATAATTTCAATTCAGTATTTACATTTAAACATTTTACTTTTATTTATATATATATAATTCTCTTCGTGTGACCATGCGAGACACAACGCAAGTATGTGCAACCGAGCATGACGAATGACCCTCGCTGGGGTCAACACAGTTAATGGTTGGAAAGCGAAGGTCGTTGTTCCTTCAGAGTGTGCATGTATTTCGTAGTGTATTGGTTATTACTACCGTCTGACTTGCGGGAGGTCTTAGGTTCAAGACCGTTCTTCCCCCCCCCCTTTCTTAGCGAACATAACACCGTTTCGCATTTCACGGAAAAAAAGCTTCGTTCAATGTTATACCAATTCCTTCACCAGGAAACTGTATGTTTCTATTGGTCGCATATTTCGTTCACGGACGAAGTTGTTGCTCTCCAACTTGGCTTCCTGACTGTAACATGTGTTTCTCAACATTGGTATAACTTCGGCGACGAGCTCTGCGTTGTTCTCAGTGACGGAAACGTAGTCATACACTCACAACAATATGCTCAGAACATGAATACTTCAGGAGTATATGAGGTCAAAGCAGAAATTGTGACGATGTCCGAAATATATCCAAAAAATGCTTCGGTGGTCCCCCAACGTTCACTCGCGTTGTTCACATTTGTTCGTGATACCTTTTGTGTCCGTTCTTCCCCTCTCCTTTTTTCTTTGCACTATCTATGAGCAAGTCTGCTTCGTATGCTACTGGCTGAATGACTGACTGACTCATTAATAATTCTCCAACTTTCCGTGTAGATACAATCATGAACCTTTGGGAAGTTGTGGAGTACCCTCTCGCAACGATGATTGGCGAAACATAACTCATGGGGGGGGGGCCGATGGTCCAAAAAGGTTTTTTTCCTACTATGGACTATATACAAAGGAATCAACACTAATTCTCCATCTCCCCGAGCAGGCAGAAGCATGAAACTTTGGAAAGTTGTTAAGTACCCTTCTGCAGTGGTAACAGGCGAAATGAAAATTGTCACTTACCGGGGGGGGGGTCGTGGACCCTAATGTAGTTGTATTTTCCTAATATAAGCTTTATAAAACAGACTCATTTAATCTCCAAACCTCTCGGAAGGGGTTGGCCTTTACGTTGGCCCGGGAAATAAGTAGGGTTGCGGAAGATGCTGCGACTTGAAACTGACTAACCCCGGTGAAATCGCCAAAACATTTGCACTGGAACCCCCCGGACAACCGGAGGGATGGGCATGGCCTCATCGAGAGGCCCGGTGCTGGGTGTGGGAGCAGGCCCATACCCAACAGTGCCTGGCTAGTAACGCCAAAGACAGAAATACCCTCTGGGCAAGGATTGGGACGCACACAGACCGTCATCAATGAGTTGAAGATGTCTGCCTACCCTCTCTCTATTCTATGGTTCTTTTATCGATAAACGCAGGTCCCGGATTGGACCTTGTAAACCCCTTCTCGGCGGATGGTGGTACGTCGGGTCGTTTGGCTAACTCCCCTCTTAGAGGCATGATGACAAACGACAGGCCATGTCCAAGCGGTCAATCGTTGACTGGCCGTCCTTGTATAGGTGCGAAGGGACATCCTGAACAAGCCCTGGTAGTTTTACAGTTGAACGTCTGTGGCATAAGGCAAAAGGCACACGAAGTAACCAATATACTCCACGAACGAAAAGTAGATTTAGCACTGTTCAAAGAAACGCTTCTTAAGGGAAAGCCGTTTCATATCACCGGTTACCCGCTATGCCATTGCAAATGTGACCGGCGATGTCGATGTCTTGCCACAGCGGTCCGGAATGATTTAACGATGGAGCTGCTCGAAGTTAAGTGTTACAGCAACATTGATACTCTCACCGTGAGAGTTTTCAAAGGCAACGTTGGCTTTACAATCACGAACGTCTGTAATACGCCCAGAAATCCAATCTCACTTCCTTTTGGGTAAGATGCCATTTTTGGAAGAACGATAATAGCAGGAGACTTTAATGCACATTCTCCTGACTGGGGCTATGCCGAACGGAACGCGTAGGGGCCGCTACATCTAGGATGTCTGTATTAATACGAATCATATCAGGCTGCATAACGCAGACAGTGAACCGACACTACTGCACACAGGACACAGCACGGAGTCCTGTCCAGATCTAACGCTTATATCCGCTGACCTAGAGTCGAAGCATAGACTGGAAGTTTTAAATGAAGTAGGGAGCGACCATCTCCCAATCATGATTGAATGTGTGCTTGATGCAGGCAAACCTCAATTTGAAAGAATGCATTGGCAGTTCCGTAAGGCCAATTGGCGTAAGTACGAGGCCGAGAGTGAGACTATGCTCGCTCAGCTGGATGTTGCAGGAGAGAACATGGATGCCACCTACGTGCGGTTTATTGACACAATCCTTGGGATTGCGAGGCGAACGATCCCATGGACAAACGGGAAACAGAAGATCAGACCTTACTGGGACAAGAGTCTGACAGATTGGTGAAGCAACGAACAAAAGCACGGAAAAAGGCCGCTAGGCTGAAGACACCCGAAGCTCGCAGGGCGTACAACAGACTGGCGGCTGAAGTCCGGGCCGCTGTCGACAAAGCGAAGATGCGAAATGGGTAAATGCGTGCGAAAAACTCGACCTCGTAGACGGGAGAAAAGTTTGGTGGCTCATAGAAGCACTATCTTGCGGGGGGAAAATAAAGAACTCCAACCCTTTGACGACACCAAAGGGCCAAAGGGCTAGTGAAGTTAAGCGCGCACGAGCGCTACACAAACACTTTGCCCAGGTAAACAAGAAAGGCGCCAGATCTGACTTTAGCCGAACAATCTACCGAATGCGCAAAGTGGGCTCAAGGAGAAAAAGCAAGTGCCCTCAACTAGAGGTTTTCGCGGCTCCCTTCAGAATGACAGAGTTGCAAACCGAACTTAACAAGTGTCAAGCTGGCAAAGCACCAGGGCCTGATAAAGTTCACAATAAAATGCTCAAACATCTTGGCAAACAGGCCGAATGAAACTATTGAGTTTCATAAATAGAACTTGGACAACAGGCTATCTGCCGAAGCTGTGGAAAAAGGCCACAATAACCCCAATTCCAAAAGAGGGGAAACCAGGCGAACACCCATCCAGTTACCGGCCAATTTCCCTCCCGTCGTGTGTGGGGAAGGTAGCTGAACGGTTAGTGAACGCACGACTCCACTGGTTCCTTGAAAAGACCAAATGCATTCCAATGACTCTGGGTGGGTTCCGAAGGGGACGCCAGCCGATGGACCAGGCTCTCAGTTTAATTCAGACGATTACAAATGAACTCCAGTCGAGGAATAACACCGTTGCGGTGTTTTTCGATCTGAAACAGGCATGCGACAAATTGTGGAGTGAAGGGCTACTTTATAAGTTGCAGCAGTTAGGTGTCACTGCGAACATGTACAGTTGGATAAAAATCGTTCCTTACGGACAGAACGATCAAGACTCGAGTGGGGGAGTCATTATCCAACGAGGCGCGCCTGGAGGACGGACTCCCACAGGGGCCCGCACTTAGTTGTACATTGTTCTTAGCCTACGTCCACGACCTACAAGGTATTCTGGGGTCGCAGAATGCCATGTTTGCTGACGATCTGGCTATATGGAGTTCAGGAAAAGACGTTACAACACTGCAGAACCGGCTGCAGGAAGATCTGAATCGAATCGAAGACTATGCCAACCGATGGCGCCTAGTAGCCAATACGGAGAAAACGGTCCACTCCATTGTTACAAATATACGGAATGCTCTGAAGCACGAGGTGGTGCTTGAGATATGCGGGAAAAGATTGAATTGGGATCGGACACCAACGTACTTGGGAATTAAGTTGGACCAGAAGGTCGAACTACATAACCATGTACGTGAATTGTGCACCAAAGCCACAGCTTATTTGTCCCTGGTGAAGAAACTGGCTAGCACTAGTTGGGGTGCGGACGCACTGCGATTACTGAGAGATCACTGAGAGCTCTCTATCTCGGTAGTGTGAGGGTGGCCATTGACTAAAGCCTCCCGGTCCAGGCCTTTGCGAGCTGTTCGGCTCTAGAGAGACTGGATCGAATACCATCCTCCATCTATACGGTCTACGAACTAGAAAACTCAGTCCCCATACCCAAGCACAGGGAACGAATGCGACTGGTCCCTGCTCGAGGGCCACATGAAAGCTTTGACTTGCCTGAAATACGTTTGACAATGGCAAATACAACGGTGACGAAAGCCAGTCCCGTTCAGCTCCAGCGAGACGAGACTCTGAAGACAATCGAGGCTTATGGCGACAGCGTGGCAAAAGTTTTCACGGACGGCTCACGTTTCAAGGATGGCAGAAGTGGATGAGGAGTACTGATTCAATACCCCCAACCTGGACCTGACAGTATCGAACTGTCAGGGCCGTGCGGAGCCGCATACAGTAGTCACGACGCCAAACTGGAGGCGATCTGCAAGGGTTTGAAGAAAGTGCGCCGATTTCCAGTAAGAAGAAAGGTTTTCCCGACCGTCGTAGTCTTCACCGACTCACGGTTTTTGCTCGAGACTGTGGGTCGATCCTCTCTGGAGACGAAAACGGTCCGTGTCATTTGGAAAACAGTAGGTGAAATCCTAGCACGAGGCGGAAAAGTAGTCCTTCAGTACATCACAGGGAACAGTGGCGAGCCTCATTCATACAGGGTCAATAAGTTGGAGAGAGAAGGCTCAGCTCAGCCCCAACCCGATCGCCCGATGACCCAGCTGGGGGTCAGATCGTGGCTTAAAGACCCTTTCCGAGAGAAATGTCTTCAGGGCTGGGCGTCTGGGAGTACGGCCAGAAAAGTATTCCAGTACATGTCACGACAGAGCAAAAGCGACTCCTGGTGGGAAATTGGACTTAGCAATCAGACGCTCATAACTAGAATGAGAACTGAACATTGTCTCATACGAAGCTACTTGTACAAATTCAACACTAGAAGGGAACTGGACTGTCGGCTGTGTGGCCACCAGGAGGAGACGGTGGCGCATGTACTCGAAGAGTGCCCCGAGCTGTGCGGGGATTTTGAAGAAGAAGTCGTGGTACCTGCAGAGGAGTACCTCTATGGCGATGCCCGCTTGATTAGGCTCGCATGCGATAAAATGAACGATGTCCTAAGAGCCTATTAGCTCGACCCAAAAGAGAATGTAGATTCAATGCAGATTCAATCTCCAACCTCACGTGTATATGGGCTATGCATAAAACATAATCAACACTAATTCCTCATCTTCTCGTGTAGGTAGAAGCATGACACTTTGGAAAGTTGTTGAGTACACTCCCGCGATGGTAACAGGTGAAACAAATATTTAAATTATCAATCACTGGGTGGACGGGAGCCCAAATGTATCTTTTGTCATCATATACTCAATATGAAAAAGACTTATCTTTAAATATCCAACCTCCCGTTTAGATAGGAGCATGAAACATTGGGAAGTTATTATGTACCCTTTCGCAAAGGTAACAGGTGATAAAGAATTGTACAATTCTCACTCATGAGGGGCCGAAGGGCCAAATGTTGGGGTCTTTTCCTTAAAAGGGCTATTTAAAACCTGAATCATCACTAATTCTCCAATTGCCCATGAAGGTAGACGCATGAGACTTTAGAAAGTTGAGAACACACGCCCACCATGGTAACAGCAAAAAATATTTTTAAATTATCACTCCCCAGTTTGGGACCAACACGTAGTTTTTTTTCTTATATTTAAAACTACTTATCGATAATTCTCCAACCTCTCGTGTAGGTAGAAGCATGAAACATAGGGAAGTTGTTCAGTACCCTCACACAATGGTAACAGGCGAAAACATATTTAGATTATCGCTCACTGTGGGACGGGGACCAAATATAGTTTTTGTGCACCTTATATGAGCTAAATAAAATGTTATTAAATTTTGGATAATGGATAATGTGTAAATGGGTTTCGACAAAACTTGGAATATTACAACTTGATGGTCTAAATTAAAATACAATAGGGCATTACAATTATATTTATCATTCTTTTGGAGCCAAAGGCCCCTACTCACATTTTTGTAAGCGTTTCAGAATTTTTTACCATTTGATTTCACACAATTTTTTATAAAAATATTGACAAACAATTATATCCATCATGATCCAGATTGAAATCAATTAATGTCTTGAATTGGTGTTAGCTGGTCCTCAACGCTGACTGAATTCATAATTATCCGCTGAAAAGCTCGGGTATTTAGCTATTAAGGAATATAATTGCAATAATTGAATATTCTTTGTTTTAATTTTTCCTTTGAATTTTGAATGGCAGCTGAAATTATGATTTGATATGAGAACTTTAAAAAAAAAGATGTTGCTGGTCTCTAGGGGTATATCTTATTCAGTCTAATAATTGTTAAACTCTAGTCTATAGTGAATAGTAAAATTATACAAAAACAAATTAAGTTATAAATAAAATTATTAATATATAACACTATATACACACTAACAAGCGTTAATCATAAAATCATTCAAATCCATGCAAAATATAGTAAAACATTCAATTTTAATACGAGAAAAAATATTAAGTTAAAAAAATTAAAAATATATATATTACTTTACTACATAAGACTAATTAAGTTAACTCAAATTCAAAATAAACAAACAAATTGTGCAATAAAATCAATAAATTTGAGCTTTATTTTTAAAAGCTCAAATTTATTGTGTTCATTGCACAATTCGTTAGTGTATTTTGTATTGTATTTAAAAGCTTTATTCCAGTCCCTTTCCATGTGATATATTAAGTTAACTAACAGCGTTTTAAACTTTAATCGTCTGAATAAAATTCAGTTTTTGTTATAGCCCTAGATCACGGCTACTAGTACACAGTCCACGCTATCAGTACAGCACTGTTCGCTTGGTACAAGTCGGGGATATATTATAGTTTAATGTAGTTTTCCCGCTTTGGGAATGTTGATGGTAGACTGTTGCACAGTGCGCACTATTTTGACACATTCTTGGTGTGACGTATTGTGGGGAGAGATGATGTCAATAGAGATATATGTGAGAGCGACGGTTTTCTATATGTTAGATATTATTTTTTTTAAAATAAATTGTAAATAGTGCTAAATAAAAAGTAGTAAAGTACACTCCCTTAGTTATTACACTTAAATGTGGAGAGATCCGGATCTGTAATCATGATCCGGCAAATAGCACATGTATTGTCAAATTATCCGGATCCGGTAAGTAGTAAAAAACATATCCGGCTACCCCTACTGATAATACACTTTTTTGAAATGCTTAGCTGGCAATTGTAAAAAAACATTTTTAAAAGAGCACCTTGTGGAGTTGATATATAAAAATAGTACAGCAGAAATATATGGGCTTGCTTGGATCTAATAAAAATGTTACCAATAAGAATAACTTGGAAAGGGACCTTACTTTGGTAGGGGAAACCTTGATAATTGATGATGGTTTTCTAAGATGTACAATTGCATTTACAATTATTTTTATCGCATCTCGTATTTATCATATTTTTATAGAGGAACGAGGAGGAAGGCCAAGCAACACTGCCCCACCGCACGTGTGTTACATGCAGAAGAGACTAAAACTAGAGGATTAGTATAATCAGCCACACCAATAGCTCCAAACTAAAGATAAATCTATCGTCTTTCGTAGACCGACAGATACAATACATACATATATAATACATACATATATATATATATATATGCATATAATATATATATATATATATATATATATATATATATATATATACACACACACATGTTTCCTACGTGTATGCATTGATTATAATAAAGGAAATATAAAGCATGTGGTGTTAAAAAATATAAATACACATTAAGAACAATGCAAACAGTAAAACATAATATCTGAGAACACCATATACCCCGATATATTATTTTCAAATCTTCATAATTTTCCTTTTTTTAAAAAAAATATTATTATTTTAACCTTGAATAATCAATTTCTGAATGTGTGAAATATTTGATTTTCTCTAATTTTATTCAAACGATCCCTTAACATTAAATTAATGATACAAATATACACAATGTAATCTCTTGGTAAAACACTATACTAATATCAAATAAACACAATTTAAGGTATTGGTAATACAGTATACTAACAAACACCAAAGTGTACAGCAGAGCCTCTGTTCTCAAAATTATACACTTCAAGTTTCAAGTGTATTTACTTATCTTAAACTACCATATTGTATGATAATCCGGGTTCATAAGTTTGTCCTCACACAATTTAAGTACACTCCTCTTAGCCTTTTCAGATGTTAATGTGTAACAACAAAAAGAAGCACCAATTTTGATTTTGGCTTGTTTTATTTTAGTGATCTATCTTCCTCTTTAAAATATATTACTTTTTCATTTCTTTAAGAATATTTAGTTTAATATTTTAATTATATTGTCCGATGTGTCTTAATATTGAAAAAGAAAAAAAAATATTGCCAGTATTTTCAAAACGACCTTTCAGATATACTAAACGTTTGTATCCAAAATATGTGTTCACTTTGTTTGTTTGTTTGTTTGTTTGTTTGTTTGTCGTTGTTGTTTTTTTGTGTTGTTTTTTTTTGGGGGGGGAGAGGGGGGATGTATTTGTTTTGTTTTATACACTAAATCTTGAGGTAATGGGAATATTTATAAAGACACTCTAATTTACACTGTCTACTAAAAAGGAGTTTCATTTTTTTACAACTGTGTTTTCTTTCAAGCTAATAGACACACATTTCAAAAACATACTAAAGCTTGAGACTATGTAAATTAGACAAATCAGGCGAGACTAAGTTAATTAAGATCTGAGTGCCGCACCATTTCAATTAAAAATAATAATATTTTTGTAGAAGTTAATAATCAATTTTTTTTTATTGCTACACTCATTATATTCGTTGTCTTAGTTAATCGAAATACAATTAATGAAATGCAATTAAATTTGAGAGAAAAAAAAACCCAAATATTTATAATCACGATTTGAAGTTACACTATGATGGCTGGCTTAAAATGCCTTATGAATAAAGGTATCAGTACCTGGCAAAATAGAAAAAAATTAGTACAATAAGTTTGAAATGGCGTTCATGCAATACTAGCACCAAGTTATATACGTCAAAACATTTATGAAGGTCTTTGAAGTATGCGCATGAAACTGGAATCTGTTGCATTTATTTAAAGTTTAGTCACATGAAAAGTTCCTTAACGTCCAGAGTCAGTTCATTTTAACGTCAAACATTAGGACTATGAAGATTATGTCGTAACGTCAAACATTAGGACGGTGAAGATTATGTCGACTCGTTCTTTGAAATAAGACACATAACAATAAGACTCTTCTAACAATGCCCCAAAAAGTAGTTTATAGGTATTTTAATGTTTTATGAAACGGTAACCCCTTTACATCATACTTATAATTGTTAGGTAATGTCCCTAACGTTTTGTAAGGATTTTTATTTTACTTTATGCATTTTAAATATTTGTTTTTATTTGTTTTTATCAGTAAGGTCTGAACAAGTAAGACATTTCAAGGTGCTTATATGGTTACTTCGTGATAGTAAATGTTTGCAGTGCCTCTCTTAACATTATTAAATCACTGCCACACATATTTTAAGACAAGACAACACGTAAAGTTGCAACAAGGAAGTGAGGTGAACAAACTTGAAACCTCCACATGAACCGTGTGATTAGTAGAATAAACATGTGATTTTTTAAAACAATAGATATTTAATAAAGAAAACTTTGGAATTGCAGGTTTAGTCATGGGGCTAGTCGGGTTGTTATAAATAATCTGACGATTCATAAGTTTAACAATGTCAATAAAGCATACCTCCCTGTTATATAAGATATAAGTCGTTGAAGGAGACATCCCCAGTGAAGCAGAAACATTCCTGTTAAAGTATAACTCAGTTTTGTTCCAGTTTACCTACACTGTTATTTAAGTATCACTTTGTGTTTTATAAGCAAAACTTAAGTTAAAGAATACAGTCAGCTATACTAATGTTAAAGTATTAATTCATTTCGTAGCAGCTACACATCAACTAAACAAGACCGTCCTGTTGAGCTGCTCTAGCTACCTTAAATTACATCACTGTCGTATGAGCTCCACTATTATTTAGGTACGCCACCTATTAAAACAATGTTTACTGCTGTTAAATGAGACCGCCCTAATGTTCCAGCTACATTGATTTTACATTAAATATCCGGTAGTACCATCTACTCTGCTGTTAAAGTCAAATCATTCCTAATTTTTGTGTCACTAAGTTCTGTTAAATTTAAAACATTTCTGCATATTTTACAATCCACACTGCTGTAAAAAACCAAAGCAATCTTCTCTGCCGTGTCAGCTACACTGCTGTTAAAGTCACAGCAGTCCTGAATTTTGTATAAATTTGTATACGTTAAATTGATGTTAAAATGCACATCATTTTTATTCCAGTGACATTGCTTATAGAGTATAACTCCTACTTTTAGCAGTTACATTGCGTTTAAGTACACCTCAATTTTGTACCATATACACTGGTGTTAAAGTATGCTCCCCATGGTTATGGCGCGATGTGATGTATTCCTATATCTGTCTGCATACGCTCATGTTGTTTAAGGTACATTCCTGGAATATATTATACAACACCCCACCTTTTGAGCAATATTAAATTTGTCTACGTGTATTACATAAGAATTTAAGTGTTTTTATTTGTTTGATTTAATTTTGTTTTGAATTGTTTTTTCATCTACAGTTTGAAATAAAAATAGTAATTATTTTTTATGTTTATTCAAATGGAATCTCTATAACAGGAAAAACATTGTGGACCAGGTGTGACATTTAACTGACAATCTTCAGCTCAACCAAGGTCAGTAGTTTTACAGAAACAATAGAGTCACTTGATTACATCCTAGTTAATTTTATTCTACATAAATAGATTGATCAATTGATTTCCTCCTAATTAACTCTATTCTACAGAGACAATAACAAAGCATTCAAGATATCGTTGAGAAACAAAAGATTTAACGGTATATGAAATTCCACAACAAACCATTGGCTAATTAACAATTATAATTAAACTATAGAATCCACATGGTCCACAATCAACAGCGACAAGACTTTAACTAAACAATAAGACAGTTCGAAGAGTTAACTTAGGTTCTGGTCTGGGACATACGATTTTGAGGGAACATTTATTTTACATAATCTTCTATTTGAGAAAAAAAATATCCCCTTATTCCTTGGCAACCGAACTGTTCCTAATGTACACATATTATTAGTATAATCATCATCATCAGTCTATTGACGGTTGCGGTTGTTAGGGGGAGCGCACGGATACATCAAGAGACAATGATCTCCACATTCGCCAATCTTGAGCGGCGGCCTGTAATTCATTCAACCTTAGCCCTGTCCAATATTGTATGTTGTCGAGACATTTTTTTTGACAGCGGCTGCTGGCCACTTCTACAGTGCCTTGAACAATGACTTTGTCAGGCTACTATGGCTCCTATAGTATTTAAAGACTTTTATTCTGTCTGAGACATACACACTGATAATTTGTTTGGATGAGAAATCTCAAGAATTTTTCTCCAGCAGTTTCTTTGAAATTCCCGCAGCCTGATTTTAGTGATTATCAGTAGTGCACATATCTTAAATACACACAGGTCCTAGGGAGACCTCTGTTTACTCTGCGGTTTGTTGCAAGGCTAATAATTTTGATTTTACTTTTTAAAAATTAATTTCTTCATAGCTGCATTTGGGACGTTGTCGAGTTGACTTCCGCAATGGTAAACTGATAATTTTAAAAAAAAAGACCATCGTTTCCATAAATATAACTAATATTCCTAACAAACACCATTGTGTTCAATAATGTAACTAATGGCCCTAACAGACGCCATAGTGTTTAAAAATATAACTAATGGTCCTAACATACTGAAATGTATTGAATAATAAATGAAATTGTTAAGTCGTCATATCGTCATATAACATAAAACAACTAATGTCAACGTCTTATGTTCCTTTATTTGAAATGAAAGGTACTCAAAAAGTTGTGAGAAGAAAGAAACAAATCAGTCGCATTTTCAAATGACGTAATGTCATTTCAGACACTATATATGCTATTGATTGGGATACTTGGATTGTTGTAATATCTCTACGAAAATATAAATGTTACGATTCTAGTTTAAATCTTGATGAAGCCTGAATTTAGGACTATTTTATTTCAAGGAAATGTAAAAATATATATGTATACTTTTTTTTAATTAATATGCTCTAGAATTAACAATTCAAAAAAATTATAAACATGAAATTACATTTCCACGATTTATTAAAATTTTGATTATTATTAACTTTTTTTTTCAAAACCGTCCCTAAATAATGTTAGCACATTAACATTTCAACAGATAATATATTATTACACAAACTCATCTTGCATCAACATAATTACTGTACAAAACTAAAATGAGTAAAAATTATGTTTGTTAGACGTGTGTAAATGAGTACCAAAGATATATTTTTAAAACTCTATTTATAAGACTGCATTGTACCTAACGCACACAACTATGCATCTAACAAATTTCTATCACATTATTTGTTTACATAAAATAATAAGAAACAATTAAAATAATACAAGTTAATAGTTAAAAAAACAAAGCTATGTTAGACCACCTTGTAATTAAAACAAGAGACCAAATATTTTTTTTTCAATCAATATAACTTCAATTAATATTTGAAATGTTTTGCGAAGTGTATATATTAGCCTCCTAATTAGTATTGTTCTTGTCATTTTTTCAGCGGATGAAATGTTTTGAATTGAATCTAAGGTTTTGATAGGTAGGTATTTCACTGACGAACTTTGGTG